>OZ020484.1:38013847-38613847 GCA_963971405.1 Psococerastis gibbosa | reverse complement strand
ACACGTAAAGAAAGCACTGTCTGGCGGTAGCAGTGCGTCATGTACCTTAGATTCGGAAACCTCTTTGTCTACATTCTTTTTTTATTAAAAGCCTACTCATTGCATAAAAGCAACTCAATGAATGTATTCAACATAAATAATGAGATTACTCGTGACTTCGTGGTATTTCATTTTAATAAACAAAAAATAACAAAAACTTAGAGTTTTAGAAAAACTTGTTATAACATAATATCCACAATTATCCACATAATCATCCCCTCTAATAGATCTAGCTAGTAGGTTAGGAATAGGTAACCAGCCACGCCCCCTCCCACCCCCTCCTCCCCCGCTCCCAGTCCTATATAAACCAAGGTTTCCTCTCTCTAGTCACATTTGCATCTCCTCCTCGAGTGGAGCAAGTCTCAAATCGCAGATAAGGTGTAACTGTGCTAGTGGGTTTCCCTCTGTAGATGGCAGTTCTTGCCGAAAGCGCTCAGGGTTTTATACTAACACAAGTGGGTTTCTTAGACAAAGTTAATTTCTTAACGATTATTTGGGTTTTACTAATTCGGGTTGTTATAACAAGTTTTTCTAAAACTCTAAGTTTTTGTTATTTTTTGTTTAATGTATTCAAATAAAGTATCCGGACCCCTCTATAGGTGATACCTGTGTCGAAATGTGACAGGTCTCCGATCGCATGGTGCACCATGCATGGTACCCATGGGTACTGGCCCAAGTATGAGCAAGTTACCAATAATGCCACAGTAGACCCTGATGATGTTCATACATAAGTACTGAAAGGGGAAGACACTATTACTGGAAACCTTGGGAGCTATACAGCCTCATAAAAAGGAAACGCTGTAATGATAAAGATAAAGATTGGCTTTTTAACAAAGCACTCTCTATTTTTGTGCACTATGAATCCTATGTGTAACAACACAATACACTGCCTACGAGTATATGATGTAAGTAAACGGATAACCTATTCCAGTGGATAGTAAAAATATAAAGAGTAATGCAGTGAAATCCCAGTACAGTGTGTATACACAACAGGAGAAATACAACGGGCCTAATAAATGATTGTAGTCTAATAATGTATAATTTCAAAGGTTTCCTTGAAAACCGTTGAGCTGTGATTCCATAAACACAATAATTCGAATAATTAGATAACAAAGGTGATAGAGAATAATCTGTGCTGCTGCTGTTCAGTGGGCGCATAGAATCTACTTCAGCGAACTATAATAATAATAATAGCCCCAAAAAATTCAATTCGGCCTTGCTTTGTTTTAAAAATTCCCAGTAGCTCATCAGCAAGCTCTCAAATACCTAAAGTATATAATTCTAGGTGATTCATTTTTGTCACACGCTTTTGTAGTATTATCTCGCATGGGTGACTCTTCAGTGTATTAACTAATTTCAAGTGCATAATACATACAGTAGCTACCGAAATCATATCAATTTGTCAGATTTATGTGGTGCCTGGTGTCTCCAGTACAGAATCTTTGTGAACCGTAATTTCTGAATCTAATTACTGTAAAGTTTAAACCTTAAAGTTTTAACACTGGCAATTTTCTTTGCTGAAGATTTTGCAGTAAAAACATTAGCCAAATATTTACACCTTTATTTTTGCTTTAGACAATGGATAAGGATTGCCAATGCGACCAAACATTAATGCATCGGTACGGTATGGTTTATATTGTATTTCTAATAGATTATCTATAGCCTATAGATTACCCTAATGTAAGACCACTGAGTAGACATGGTAAACGTTTGCTGAAGCTTACAAAGCCCACTATATTTTTAATTTTAATCTAATCACTGTTAACCTTGAAGTTTTAACAAATGTAATTTTTTTTGCTGAAGATTTTGCATAATTAACAACTTCAACCAAATCTTTGCACCTTCATTTTTGATTTAAACATAGCCGGTTTTAACATGTGGCGAGTGAGACAAAAAACACAGGCCCCGCGCTTTCAGGGGGCCCTGCGCTTGGCACAATTTTTAATAATATTTTTTTTTAATTACTGAAAATAAGGACTAAATTTTGCTCCTTTAAGTTGTAGAAGACTACTTCGGTTTTGCAGTTTTTCCAAAAATCCCAAATTAAGCGAAATTTAAGTCCCCTTTGGTTTTTATGAAAGAACTAAGGTACCAAAAATTTAATATTTTTTATGATATTATGCATTAAGTGGCCTTCTACACTTTACATGAGCCAATTCGTTAATGACTTGCTTTATTAATTAATTAAAAAATAAAAAAGTCAATAAAATAACAAATTTTGGGGTGCTAATTTTCTACGTAGCAACAGTACGGTATCGTTTATAGTGGCCAATATTGTCTACAATTTTACAAACACAATGAGCAGATATCGTAAACTTTCGCTAAAGCATACAAAAGCCATTAAATTTTTATCGCAAAAAAGTTAATTTAATAACATAAAAATTTAAGCATTGCCGTTAAGTAAGCAAAACGAAACCTGCCACTCAAAAATACTATTTTATGTTTAGACATGTTTTTTAAAGGAATATAATAGTGGCATAGCTGCATCACTATTTCTCACAATACATTTCTAAACTTCAGTGGCATGATGGTAGAGTGCTTGTACTTGTGCGAGTCTCAATACACCTTGCGGTCGGAGACGAGTCGTGACTCGGCACAAACACCTATTAGGTACCTTAGTGAGGCGATTGAAGTGGTAATCGGATACTTTCATTTTTTTATGTGTGTACGCGATTCAATCATTAAAAATTAAAATAAAATAAAAACGGGGTACCTTAATGTTGGATAATACTTTTTGCGAGATTACAGTTGCCATACGCATGCAGTAGCGTAGCTTTCAATTTAAATAAATAAAAATCCAATAATACTACCCATTAGACCCACGACGGAGAGGACCGGTGGCAAGAACGGTCAATTGGGAAATTTCAAACAGGCGAACGCTGTGACAGGTCCAACAGTAAAGGGAAGATTTGAAAAATAAATTGGCTTTGCTAACAAATTGAGCTGAAATGTTGGCACAAAAGCAGATTTTCATTAAAAAAAAAATAATAACTACAGCTCAATCGGTATGATAGGAATGATTTACAATTTCATAATATCTTCTATTTTGCTTTCTTTGGAGGTTAACGTTCTCATTCCAGATTAGAGTTATCAGTAACTGCCAGTGGCACCGACTTGTATGGATGGTGCTCAGGTGATTTTTTAATGTAAAAAAATGTTAATCGCATAAGGACAATTTAATGAATGACAACCAAATAGGTACTTGTGTCAAGCCACAACATATCTCCGATCGCAAGGTGTGTAGAGACTCGCACATTTTACGTTTATATTTTCTTTAGATAATATAGTATATGACAATTTAATGGAATTTAAAAGAGAAAATGAGCAAGCAAAATGAGTCATTAAAGAAAACAAAAGAGAAATGTTTGTCGTAGCTACTTAAGTTTTGTTGTGTGCAAAAAGTCAACAATTTTCAATCTTACTTCTTACAATAAACAATTGAAATGAACTAAAGGAAAAGGTACCGTAATCAACCAATAAGAGCCCCGTCACGGTTTCTGAAGTAAATAAGCATATGGCATAAGCAGTCTATATACTGATGCGTCACTGACTAACATAGACTATTAGACTAATCAATCAAATCTAACAACCTTAACAGACTCCTTAAGGTACAGTAGCGTGTTATAGGGCAAGACCCAAAGCTAAAATAGTTTAATATCCAAGTACCTCCAAAACGTTTGCCAAGTCGCCACCGTTGGCAACAACTAACCACAATTTGTAATCTAATGTGGGAAAATTAACTTTCGTTAGTGAGCCAAAACAATTTGGTATTATCAAAATAAAATTAACAAAAACCAGATGCACTCAAACAACATTAGCCACTATCTCAATGCAAATGCATTCCAAACAAATAGTCCAGCCATCAAAATTCGAGCGAATAAACAAATACGTTTAATTTTCACAGTAAAACCAACACGCGGTACATTGAGCCAGAGCAATTAGTCTTCGTTAAGATGTTGCTTATTTAAAACAAGACGAATTGCGTAGCTGTCATTGAGATTAGCTTTATAGGAAGCCATCTGTTTTAAAAGAAATACATGTAAGCAATCGTTTCAGAATAGAACTCAAGGTTCGCGAATTTCAGCATTATGGAACATTTTCTTTTATATCAATGCATTATCCATGTTGCCCAGTTTCTCGTCGTGTCTTAAGAATATCGCATACATAGTATTTATATGATACAATATATAAATTACGTAAAATTAAGTAGGAAAACCCCTGCGGGAGTAAAATGGAGGCTGGGGAATACGCATGCTATTTCTTATTACATTCAGATTAAACCCCACACCAAGCGAATTCCTCAGATGAGATTGTTGAGGCGAATGGCTGGGATGCAGGACTGGTTAGAGAGTTGTCTGCCGATCGGAACCGGGTCTGATGAATGGGCAATACATCAGCATGCGGTGACAATGACCGTTTTAGGTGGGCTCGCCGAGTGTGGGAACAGGGCAGGTTCAGCCACAGCCGGGGGGAGACAGTCAACTCGGCCAAGGTCAAAGGTCCAGAAGCGGAAACCAGATGTATGCGGACATGCCGGGGATCTGCACAAGCAAGGGCAGCCACTGAACCCGGCCGAATTGCATGACAACTCCCGGTTGTCCCGATAGGAAGTAATTCTCGATACCCGATTCGCACCATATAATATCCGTATTAACTGAAAACCCCACGTTCTGTACATGTCCTTTCAACTTGACAAAAAAAAAATGAACAGAACAATATTGTAGAATATGCTTGAACTGTTCCATAGCTGCCCTGCTAAGGTTCCAGTATTAGTAAATGTATTGGCGATAGACTTAGGCTTCTGTCTTAGCCAGTTCCTTGGCGAAGTTTCCTATAGCTTTAGGACTAATGTCCACCACGGGGTTCTCCTGTAAGCTAAGGTCCCAACTGGTCTAGGGACCTGTCAAGTTACGGACGCATCTAGGATTATCTTTCGGGCAGGCGATCACTCAATCTAGCTTCCAAAGTTTTAAATGGTCAATAGCTGTATTTTCAGTGAATTCGCCTTTTTTACTCACAAACATTTCGAGGGGGGGGGGGCAATATCATCCCCACTGCCCTCTGTCCACGTCTATGAATCAAGTCATAGCCATTTATCCCGCCAGGTCATAAAAGTCGCAGGGCAATAAGCTATAATCACCATTGCGCCAGCTCTTGAGCTACCTTTTTTCTATGGGGTTCTCATTGCTTAGGGCTTAGGGCAACGAGAAACGAAAATAACTTTCCAGAAGCCATCATATGCTCCTTACGGTAGGTTATTCGAGAGGATTTAGATTGAAAGATAAACGAAGAAGGTAGTGACAATACCAAAAATAAATGTTCAAGAATAGACTAGGATCAACAAGAGTGAAAAGCAATAAATTAAAATTATAAATAATTATTATTATTTAATAACCCTATTATAAATAAATTAAATACAATAATTTTGAATTACATTTTTGGCGCAAAAAACACTCATTTCACAACCTGTGCTAAATATCTACCTACATAAAGAAAGAAGGGAGTGGGGGTTGTAACCCCACCGTCCCCACCCCCATAATCTTGGAAAATATTTCGAAAATGTGAGGTGTAGGCCGTCTTGATCAAAAAAATTTCAGAGGGAAAACCCCCGGGAAAATTATGCCGCCCTGTATACAACGATTGACAGCGGCGCAAAGCCGGAAATTAGCGATAGGCCCATACAATAGAAAGGGCGTCAATATGCGTACACAAGAAATTAGCAGTCAAAAGGCCGTGGCCTCACCAATGAAGACCATGTGTAAATAAATGGGTTCGAGACAATTGGACCAAGGATGTAGAAGGCACGCTGCCCATTGTTTATGCACCACCTCAACTTTCCTCAAGGCAGTTCTTGCTCTTCGGATGTTACATAAATTTTTCCAAGTTATATCATTTGTATTCCCGGCCATGCGCTCCAGCCTAAAAGGCAGAAGAAGTATCACTAGCCTTCATAAGCGTAGAGAGGGCCATAATTATTGTAGACCTTTTCTCCACCAAACAATACCAGTGCGGTAATATACAACATTGGTACCCTCATAGTTTACAAGCAAAAAATCAATGGAATAACATTAATACATCACACATGGCCGTCAGCAGGGTGGGTCAAGTATGGGTCAGCTTAGAGTTCTCCCGCCAAAAATATCAATTTCTGGGGCCACTCACCACGGCTCCTATAACCAGCCATTGAGAAAACGTATCACATGGCCCTGGATTAAAATAAATATTTTTGGCGCGCTCAAATGTCCCATCACTCCTATATAGAACTTTAGGTCAGCTGATCCACCCCGGAAAACCAGCACCTACTCGTATACGACATTGAAAATTTATGCCGAGAAATTGTGAGAAAAAGTGGAAGAAACTGCGGAAAACGAGAAAGGGGCTAGGAAATGTTTACTTATGATGTACTGAAGGAGTGCCAGTTTTGCCCAGCAATAAAACGAGCTATTTTATTATTTATGACACTACCTGCGACGGCAAGTTCAGTTTTTAGTACCTCTATTGTATACTTTCAGTCAAAACGAGTCAAAGCATGGCTAAGAGCCACTTTGTTCGAAAATAGGCTGTCGATAATGTGAGCTTCGGGAGTATAACCAGGAATATTAACCAGGTTCTGTTTCTGGGCTACTTCTGAACCACGTCTCACGAATTATAAATGAGAAATAAGCTTTTCTGGACTCTGTAAACTTCCCACAACATACATGCAATATAAATTATATAAGTTCCCTTTCGGTCAACACACGCTAGAACTTAGGGTACTTAACTGGCAGTTTGGGTTTCACAGCTTAGGCTGTCTAGTGTCTACCTTAACGATTTCCTTATTTTCATTGCAGAAGACGCCAGCAATGACGCAACAAGGGGAAAAGGAGGGCCAAAAGACCGCAGACACAGAAGAAGAGGATATAATCACCCAGTCTATCGGGGAGTTTGGACTATGGCAGCTCAAGCTAACGTTCCTGCTGTCGCTCTTCAACCTGCCGTGCACATGGCACATTTACGCCCTCACGTTCCAGGCGCCTCCAGTCGACTTCTGGTGCCGACCACCTCCCTCCCTCACGTACCTGCCCAGGGAAGTCTGGAGAAACATTAGCCATGTGCCCAATACTGGAGAAGCGGTAAGGAAACTGGCTGTTTGAGACCCTAGCTAAGGCGGGGATTCCACAGACCTGCAAGCGCAAATTACAAATACGGTGACGTGGTAACAGACATTCAAGACTTAGGCGGGGTTTCCACCGACCTTGCATTGCAGAATGCTAATGACATTGACGGAAATTTGAATTTTTCTTTTTATAGAAATCTATTAAAATGTTTGTACTTAACATATCCCATGACGCCATTTTTTAATTTTAGTTTGTTTGCTTGTGATTTTACACTATGATCATTGATCAATTTTAACTATGGCATAGAGCAAAACAGACATTTCCGTCAATGTCTTGCTTGAATGTCTGCTACCACGTCACCGTATTTGTATTTTGCACTTGCAGGTCTGTGGAATCCCCGCCTATCAGAAATCAGTGAGAATTGCCTTCAATACTGAGGCCCTGCATACAATTTTCCCAGAAGCCCGTCATCAATGCTTCCATAATAGGGGTATTCACTACGTGCTAGAGCATGCTAAATGTTTTAAATTCGGAAATGATTCAAATGAACACATCGTGAAGATGCTATACCTTAATATAATAGTCCTGTTAAAATTTAAAATCAAACAATTATTTCTCACAAACTGTAAAATAATAATAAATTATTAAAAATTAACCACCCGAACTCTAAATATCAGCTTTATTAAAAAAATATAATAAAATAAAATTTCCAATAGACTGTTTACCCAAATTTAGCCTTGGCGAGAGAAGGGAGCGCGCTACCCTTTATTGGGCCTGAACCCTTCTGCGCCTTCCCGAGAAACCGCCAAACCCTAGAGATTGGCCTATGGGAAGAAAAGAGAAAGGAAGCATACTGGAAGTCTGTCACAGGCCACAGACAATCCAAAATATTCCTCACTCACTCTAAGAGCTATACCGCCAAAGCACTGAACCTCAGCAAGCCTGAACTTAAGGTACTTACAGGTGCACTCACAGGACACTGCCACGTGAACTACCATTTAAAGAACATGGGTAAAGTCTTGAATGACACCTGCCGATTCTGCAAAGAAAAGGCTGAGACTGCTGAGCATATCATCTGCTCGTGTCCGGCAGTAAAGAACAGACGGCTGCTAGCAACGTCCTCTTGGTTTCTATCACCAAGGGAGGCTTGCCAGTTGGCCCCTGGGCAGTTGTGCAGGTTTTTACGGGACCTGCTGACTGACCAGGACTAAAAGTACGGGGATTCACAATAGATCTTTAAGGTCAAAGTGAGCCAAGCTCAAGTAGCAGCATCGCCCCATTACTAATCTAATCTAATCTAATCTACCCAAATTTACGTTTAAATTTACATTTACGATGGATTTAACGAATCCCATGTACAACACGTCCATCCCTCCATACCATACCTGCATATTAATTAGGCTATACTAATTTTTAATTGATAAATAGGAATGAATTAGCAGCAGGTTCACTCGTATCGGTTCTTAACGAAATACTTAACTTATAATTTGCAGTTAACATAGTTTTAAACAAAATTAAGCCATTGCTGATTTGTCTTACAATTTTAAATAATTTAATAATTATTATTACATTAAATTAATTTTAAAGTGCATAATAGGCAAACTGCCAATTGCGATAACCAATGAGCGTCAAAAATGATGGATGTGTTTAAAAGGAGTAGGCTAGCTCTTTCATACGAAAATGGTCCTGTATTGTCATACGATTGAATACTTATTACCAACAGTACATTTGAATGCACCCAAGATAAATAACACGAATCATCTCCTCAAGTGGACCAAGTTCTGACAATTATAGAAGCCTAGGTACAATACGTTGTTACTTGATGCACAACCGATACCTTAGTATTATGCCTAAGTGCACACACACGGATAATAATTATTAGGCCTGATACCCAGAGTAGGCATCCATGTACTGTACAAATTTTTTTTTAAACAATTACAAATAAAAATCACAATTGATGTACTGTAAAATCATTGATGGAATCTAAAATTATATAAGAACTATCAGTTTCGAAATGGGTGATCTTGAATGAGTCGCTTACATCAATTAAAAAAAGTACAGCAGGCAGTGAAGTAGACATGTGTGGATATATTCTGTCCACATAAAGTAAAATAATTGGCAAGCTGCTTGAAAGGTCAAAAAACGGCGAAGGTTTCATTTTCTATGTATGTAGCCTATCGTAAGTATGCCAGAACCTGTTTTGATTTCCATTTTGGCAAGCTACCAATTCGTGCTCCTGTACCAGTATTTCGAATAGGAAACACGATAAACAGACCTGAGACCTATAGCCTAGATAGCCTCTGAATTGGCTCGGAAAAGAAAGAATCTAAATAGTACTATTTTCAATTTTTTTAACACAAATAATAGAGAATCAGTAAATTTAGGAAACTTTAAAGGCAATACAACTGATTTTTAGAACTTTCGAAGCATTTTTGGTGATCCACAGAATTTGCTAATGACGATGGTAACGATCGTAATTATTAGCCGTTCATGCAGCAAGGAAATATAACACACGCAGCCATGTTTCATGTTTACAGGTTCAGTCTTATTTCAAGAAAGAGAAGTAGCTATAAGACTTTCTTACCTTACCAATTATTAGCTAAACGCACTTGGAAGATACTTGAATGCAGCAACACCCACTTTTCCGGTGTTTTGCCTGCATTTTCAAATGATTAAAGCAAGACACCTAAACTTCATGGCGATGCTAAGACATAAAGTGTCTTAATAGCGAGTGTCTTTGGTAAAGTGTTTTTGGGCAAAGTTTTAGGCAAAGTTTTTTCGCAACTGCATCGTCATACAGCTACAGCTATCGAGTGTACCAAAAAGGTGAGGTCACGTCATGTTGTTTCGACACCGAGCTGTCTTTTGTTTGGTCCAAATGCAGAAATGATTGTCATTTTGTTGTACGACACGGCCTTTAAACCTCTCCTATGAACGCCCTACTTACTCGTATGAACTGTGCGCCTTCATCGCATTCTCATTACAGGTGATGGGCGACAGTTAAAAATGACAACCGTCGAAGGTTGTTAATCAATGAAAGAAGGGACATTGAAGGGAGTGTCATGCTTGTAGTTAAGTGGCCAATAGAGTGTCACGCAGGTCGCCCAGGCTTGGATTAATGTACAAAATGTTATTCGTGCAATTACAATAGTAGGCCTGCCACTTAATTATTTTGGGCCATTCAATTAGAAATGTTTCTAAATGTACACGTTTGAGGCGAGGAGGAATGTATGGCAAACGGGTTGCAGTAGTGCTTTGGAATAAATAATTATGTGAGTGATATATGACCTTAAATAGAAGTACTCATTAGTATATCTTAAAGATGAAGACCAATTATATACATAGATATACATACCGTACGTAGAAAAAAACATCATTATAAATACTATAGCATAGATAAATAAATAAAAGGGGGTTAAAGCGAAAGTTTCGGGTGCAAATGACAATAATAGGGAAAAAATCGTATAGCCTAAGCTGTATATATAGGCCTATATACAAAATCTATAGGAGAAACGAAAAAAACATAAGAATGTCGCGTAGTATGATGGCAAGGAGGCAGGGCAAGTCGAAATTAATCCATTTTAATTGCTACGTCCTCATTACGCTCATTGCAACCTCTCTCCCAACTGGTTTCGCAATGTACGAAAACAGAACGCATTTGCTGACTTAATTGCTCATTTATGGGACAATAAATTTACTGGATGATGCTATCTGACTAACTGGAATTCCATTTGAAGAATATTTGACTGTTCCCTGTATATTATGCAGGCCCAGGGGGGGGGGGGTGAATCCCCACTCCCCGAAATGTCTAATAAATAAATAAAGAACCGGTGTACGAGTGAACCGGTACATGCTTTCTTATTTATTTTAATTAGGATAGGTACTGTGATAGTCCCTTGGTAAATAATTCTCCAAGGGTTAAATTTCTGTTCAAATTTTGAGTTTCCCTATTCCAAAGCACTGAGTTGATCGATAGAACGATTGCATAGCCAAGAATGGGCAGACGAATATAGTACGATATACAACACGGTAATAGTGGCAAAGCTATGTTATTGGGGCATGACTTATTGGATTTTGTTTGCATTAATAACGACTACAATATACATAATTATGTCAATTGAAAAGAAATCGTTGGAGCCGTTTTTTAGAAATATTTGTTAGCCATTTTTTTTAGTTTCGGGGGGTAAACCTCCCAAAATTGAGTTAGTCCAAAATAATAATAAAAAAATGTCCCTAGGTATGGTTTTTGTGAACCTACAAATACAAAATTTCATCGAAATCCACTGAGTAGTTTGTCCACAACAGGCAGACATTTCGTGAAAACCACTTATTCGGTTCTTGGGACATCAAAACGTGTAAATACACTGAAATCCCGAAATCGAAAATGTTGACCATCACAAAGCTTTCCTTATACTACGTATAAAGAGGAAAGCAATAAGTGATGACATTTGTTCGATTTCTCAACCAACCTACCTGAGTTCGGAAGGCTAAGGACCACCTTTTTTATATGCACTCCGAAGGCGGGGTTTCCACATACGTCAATCGTCAATGAGAAATATGGTTTTGACCTGGTAGCAGAATTTTTAGTATGTCTTTAATGTCTGCTAAACCTTCAATTTCATAATATTCATTGACCATTGACGTATGTGGAAACCACGCCGAAGCATGACCAGAAAATACAGGAAGCCCGGAAATAAGTACCAAAGACCTTTCGGGTGAAAATCCGAGTCTACTCTATAAGCCCTGACCCAACTAAACAATATTTGATCCACATTAAAATTAATATTAATGAATAGAGTATAATAAAATAACATTATATTAATATTTTACTCAGAATAAAAGATAACAAGCCACGGCTATGTGCGTAGTAGCCTATATGAGTGTTCTGGTCGACGAAAAGCCAGTTATAAAAGGTCATTTTCTCTCCTATATAAGCTATAGCCGTAGCACGAGGTTCCAAGTTAACTTAAGGTATCAACGGGGTTAAAAATGAACAAAATTTTTAGAATGTAAAGTACTACTCAAAAATTGATCTGTTTAATAACATATTAACTATGTAACTCGATGCAGTACATTTTGTAGAATTATAGTTATTAATTCAACAGACAACGGACAATTACGTGATACTTCGACTTCGTCGGGAAAAACAGACTTAGAAGGCAACGAAGTCGCATTAAGTCATTAACATTAAATAAGTCTTATTTTGTGGGAATCTTGTTAAGTTAATACGATTCTAAATTACCGTACGTAGTTCTACAACCCATAAATCCTGGAAAGGGCAGGGTAGTCATTCGTAGTCAGTGAACAGAGCATACATAGCAAGTATCTATAATAAATTTAAGAAGACATCTTGTGTGAAACATGGCGCTATTTGCTTACAATTTAACCTTGGATATGTTATAATAAATAGGTAACTTTTAACGGCTAATTATTGCGGCCGTCTCCTCCTTTCATTTAGGACGTAGGTTATTTATCTTAAATAGCTTTTGATTCGGGTCTAGCTATATCTTTCCGTTCATGCACAGCAAGCTAGAATTATTATTAGCCACTTTCGTCCTTTATTTTGATATTTCGTTCACTCAGCCAATAAGTTAGTAGCAGTATTATATGGTACAGTATATGTATATAACAACACTGACCTTAAATTAATTAACTTTGGTTGAAGAGGTAACCTCCTCGTTATAACCGAAATAAGAGGAAATGGAAAAAGTTGGTTTTAGCAAGATTCGAACCCAAGATCTACGCCATAACCGGGGTGTCGTCTTAACCGCTGGACCACAAGCCCCGACAAGTGCATCAATCCCCAAATCGTCTATACTTATACGCTTAATTTCTCCACTGATATCCCTCTTTCATGGACGCTTCCTCCTCCATATAGTGGCTCTTCAGATTCAGGACTTTCCCCGTACAGGTACAGATACATGTATCGTACCTTGGGTTCGTCATGACTCAGCAGCCTAAGCCTGTCTGCCTTAATTTTGTGCATGGGTAGCTTCCGGCCTAGCGCTTTCAGACCGCTCGGAGCTATATTCTCCAGCCTTCAGAACTTCCCAGTGACAGACTGGATATTTAGCACAGACCTTCCATTCCTACACACTCATGCTGTTATTTTCCTTAATTCTTTTCGTGGTTCACACAATAGGTATACCGTCATCATACTCGGGGAGTTGTTGATGCGATGAGCGAAACTACTTAGGTGGGGATTCCACTGACCGGCTAGGGCTAAATACAAAAACGGTGACGTGGTAGCAAACATTCAAGACTTAGGCGGGGTTTCCATCGACCTCGCATTGCAGAATGCAAATGACATTGACGGAAATGTTTGTTTTTCTTTTTATAGAAATCTATTAAAATGTTTTTACTTAACATATCCCATGACGCCATTTTTTAATTTTAGTTTGTTTGCTTGTGATTTTACTGTATGATCATTGATCAATTTTAACTATAGCATAGAGTAAAACAAACATTTCCGTCAATGTCATTTGCATTCTGCAATGCGAGGTCGGTGGAAACCCCACCTAAGTCTTGAATGTCTGTTACCACGTCACCGTATTTGTATTTAGCCCTAGCCGGTCGGTGGAAACCCCGCCTTACAGTAGGCGGACTCCTGGGGCGTTGATTTTTTTATTTTTTTGCATAGGGGACTTAGTGGATGTACATACAACCATGTTCTTGGTATTGGCTGATTACTCATTTTGGTAGGCAAGCTACTATCAGGAGCGCACTGATCTTCGTGGTTACCCAGTGACGGCCTATGATAGTTTTTCTAGGTACCTACCTACCACTTTTGACAGATCCACAACAATTAAATAAATTAATAACACAACTAATTTAAAAAAAACAATGGATTTAATAAAACTCAATTACTCGAAACTTAAAATTAAATCCTACCTTCCTCCCCCTCCTTCCTCCTTAAACTTAGGGCAATTTCATTTTATGAAAGACAATGTTCCATTTCATTTTTAATATAGTTCCATTTGTATTTTGCTTGACTGTGTACTTACTTTACTTTTCTCTTACTACGCCTTATCCTTATAGACGGCAGCGTTTCCACACAGTCCTGCTGTGTGCGTCCCAAACTTCCCATAGCTCCGGCGATCTTTCTTCCCAGTGTAACTTTCGGCCTCCCTGGTAGTCGCGGAAGAAGACCAAGAGGAAGACCAAGGTGAAGATGGGCGGACCAGTTCCAGGAAGACCTCCTTCGAGTGGGCGTCGAGGCAGCAGATTGGACAGCGGCTGCTGAGGATCGGCAAAGATGGAGGGAAATCGTCAGAGCGGCCAAAAGTCCCCCTGGGCTGATCGCACCTAATTAAGTCAAGTGGTAGTCTTTTAACTTGTATCCCCCGGTTCATTACTCTTTTGACTAGGTGGTTTTCATTTCTACATGTATTGGACTGTGTACATCTATATTTAACCATTAATTTATAGCCCAATGCCGTGCGGTAGATGATGATTGTAACAAACATTGTATTATTTTAATCTGAAAATATACTCTACTATCTTATTGAGGAACTGGACAACGGATGTTAAACTTCTTTCTCCAGTTCCTGGATGTCGATGTATGAGAATGGCTATCGACAGCTCCCCATTAATGCTGCTGGGGCTCTCCCGGCTGTATTGCAGGCTCTCATATGCCATGTGATCCGGCTCGCCGTCTTGTTGTTTGTTTGTTTTTGTTGTTTTTTTGTCCTCACTGGTTACTCCATATATTGAAAAAAAATATGAATGGAAGGATATCGGCGCAAGTACCTCCAGATGCAACAACCAATGAGGCCCTGGGCTCATGCATTCCATACTCACATAGACGTGGAATTGATTGGACTGTTTGTTCCAGGAAGGTACTTATGATGCGTGTCGCGTTTGGGACGTCACCTACGAAAATTTCACTCCGGACACAATCATCGGGCATGACTTCGGAGCCGAGGGAGCGGGAATACGTAGTTGTAGAGAATGGAACTATGACGAGCAGCAACCTCATGAAACCCTCGTCTCCCAGGTTAGGCACACGTAAATTTACCTCTGACATCACTCCCATGCAAGATCAAACTACAATAAGTAGAATGCACTCCATCCAACGACAATTAAATCAAAATTGACTAATTAATGAATATTTACAGGTTTTCACGATTTTGATACGTGATCGGATGGAGTGCACACAACTAAAGTTTGATCATCTGATGCATGTATAAAGGGTATTCACAATGTTGGTGTTAACGAGTTATCCCTAGTTAAGTTTGTCAAGGCAAGTTAAGTTAACCCTCGTGGAAACGGAAAATTAAGCTAATCAACGTGTTGGTTAAGCCCACTTCAGGGTTGGTTAAAGCGAGTTAAACTAATAGAGTGGCGGTGCGATCGATAGTTAGCTGGAATGACACCCGCCACCATATTTTTTTATCACGGTGAACTTGCAACATCCTGAGGTCCACTGACGATGTGTGGCAACTTGGATAACATTGTTAACTCAATAGTTTCAACATTGTGAATACCCATATAGTAAATGTCCCACTCAAAGTTAAGCCCGGTCGTGTATAATAGATATACAATACACAATGCAATGTAATATTTTACAATGGAGTCTGGTAAGCATTAATGCAGTTAAGTTGTCAGGTTTTCGTTTGCGAAACACAATTACCAGGACATGTAGCGTAGTGGTACGGACTCTGACTTTCACCCGAAAGGTTGTTGGATCGAATCCCACACTGGCTACATTTTCTGGCCATACTTCGGATGGCATGAAAAGCAGGCGGTCCCGGGCCTTCCTAGTTGAGTGTAAGAGAGGGCTTTATAGCCCTAACTCCGCTAGGTTGGCTTAACAATAGAAAGTCCTTATTTATTTATTATCAAATCGTAATCCCAACTAGCTTGCAGGACCATTATTTCCGATGCACTCTAGTTGCCTTGTTTATATTTTAGTGGGATTTAGTGTGCGACCAATCAACGCTAATCAACACTGCAGCTATGGTCTATTTGGCAGGCGTCGCCTTTGGGGGACTTGTATCCGGATTTCTTTCAGACAGGTAATAAAAAAAAATTAATTTAAAATATAAAAATAAGCCGACAAGCCGTGTAAAAAGGCTGTAGAAACACACACGTTTCTAGTTGAAACTGTTGGCGTGCGGTAGTATGTCAACAGAACCATCTAAGGCGCCCATTCCACCGACCGGCTAGGGCTATTTACAAAAACAGTGATGTGGTAGCAGACATTCAAGACTTAGGCGGGGTTTCCACCGACCTCGTATTGCTGAATGCAAATGACATTGACGGAAATGTTTTTTTTCCTCTATTCCATAGTTAAAATTGATCAATGATCATACAGTAAAATCACAAACTAACAAACAAACTAAAATTAAAAAATGGCGTCATGGGATATGTTAAGTAAAAACATTTTAATAGATTTCTATAAAAAGAAAAATTCTAATTTCCGTCAATGTCATTTGCATTCTGCAATATGAGGTCGGTGGAAACGCCACCTATGACTTGAATGTTTGCTACCACGTCACCGATTTTGTAAATAGCCCTAGCCGGTCGGTGGAATGGGCACCTGAACACTTTGCATTGCTGCGTTCAGTGGTCTCAATAATACATATAATAACCTATCTTACATACATCCAGATTGAGGTAGCCAAAAACTTTCAGAATATGCAAACATAAAAACAACGAAAAAAAAGGTCAAATGGAAGACGAATATCACAAAATTTGGTTGCCACAAGCATTAGTGGCAGTCCTATTTTCCCAAATAAGAAAATTCTTATACGTACGCAAATGCAGGAGGGAGGCGAAAAAGCCAACTGACGGCAAAAAATCTTGACTAATTTGGACAGAATATGAATTCAACTACACAAAAACAAGGTTTAAATGTTTTTGGCTGCAGGATACCGTCGGTATAAAGAACATGTCTGAAATTTAATTCGGTTCATAATTACACAATGCCGAAGAACTTCGTGAATCAATCATATAGCCTACTCGTAAATTACATTTTGTATTCTTGGCGTATACTCGAACTCGACTTGGGAAATCTCATCGTTGGATTTCAGATTTGGCAGAAAGAAAACGCTGATGATATCGCAGTTAATTCAGCTCATTCTGGGCCTCGCACTGGCGGTCATTCCATGGATCAGCCTTTACCTGATCCTGCGCTTCTTGCTGGGGTTCATTGCAGTTAGTGTAGTGTACACAGGTTTTGTATTGTGTAAGTATAGACTTTGACGTAAATATGCTCACTTAAGACATTTTGAATTTGGAACCAGTTACAAACGGGGTATGGCCTTGAAGCCATCGCTTATCGGTACAATACTAACACTTTATTATATCTGAGGCATTTACAAATAATAATAAGAATATTTAAATGACAATATTTACTGCCTGCAAACGGCCTTACCATGTTGATTCCATTAGAGCAGAGCATGTTTCAAACTGCGGCAACTTGGTAGTGTGCACAGCGTTGGCAGGGGAACCTGGTGTGACATGCTAACGCGCTTAGGCAGTAAAAGTCGAGTCCTGGTCACCTCCGATCTAATCCTGTGACTTTACCATGTTCCCCAAGTGGTTCGGAATCCACTATAATCAGGAGGTCCACCCTGTCAGTCAACTCCCCTTTCCCTGAGGTGATAGAGTCTGCCCTTTGGATGCCTCAAGTTAACAAACAGACTCACTCCCCCCCCCCCCCAGGCTGACAGGGTTGCTTAAAGCAGAAATGCTGAAAGCAGGCGTTAGAAACAACACTGCCTGCAATGGAAAAACATTATAACGTTTTTCAAATATAGAAGACATTGGTCAAGAAGATTATTCGAAAATTATTGTAAAACAAACTTATGGTTCATGATTAATGTTTTCAGGCATGGAGTTAGTAGATGGAAAATGGCGAACAATTTCAGGAGTGGGTTACTTGGTACCCGTACCTTTGGGTTACATCACATGTGCCGGAATTTCTTACTTCGTCAGGGAGTGGAAGTACAATCAAATTGCTCTCAGTCTACCCAGCTCCCTACTTTTAATACTTTACTGGTAAGAAACCTCCCTAAATGCAGTAACTATAAGATGCCACAGAAGTACAGCGGAATTAAATTGTTTTGACGGAGATTCGGTGATTATATTTTTACGGAAATAATTTGCCCTGCAGGAGTCGAACTTAGACAGACCAGATATCCACAGTGCGTTGCTAGGGGCGGACAGACAAGGATAGTGAATTTACTTAATTTAGCCTACATTGCATGACGTAATTGAGACAGTTGACTTGAGGGGTTTTGCCAGGCAATGGAAACAAAAATGCTTAATTTGGCGGTATAACGCCGAGACTCGTACCTGAACTTGGTTAAGTCATGTTCATGCCTGTCACAGTGTGTCAAGGACTAAGGGTAAGCTGCCTTAGCTTGTCTATTGTCACTTGTAGCCGGTGTAGGTTGACATCGAGGATGTGTATCAGTTTGGCAGCGAGCGGCCAAAATTAATACGGAAGCAATACCAATCATGTCCGAAAATGAGGTCCTTGACATGGGAAGGTTTAATGGGTCACTAAAGGAGGCCTAAGTCCATAGAAGCCCATCAAAATAATAAAAATGGGGCAGTGTCGATGGTACCTTCCTATGTGCTCCTCGAATAAGAAATTTTGAGTTGCCTACATGCTTACTTTCAGCTATTCTCTTAGTATATTATATTCTTTTCACATTAATTATTCTTTTAACAAAATTATATTTCTTTTTTAAGGTATTTGCCAGAATCTCCCCGGTGGTTACTTACAAGAGGAAAGGTAGAAGAAAATTTGGAAGTGTTGAAAGAAGCAGCTGCAACGAATAAGCGCACACTTCGTGATAATTTAGATAAACTGTTACAGGTGAGCCGAACGTTGATAGAGAGATTAAATAGGTTAATTAAGGCGCTTATTCCACCAACGTCAATACTACATTTACTATCACTATTGACGTTGATGGAATATGCGCCTATAGTACATTAAAAATTGAACGAAAGGTGCCTATTATACAATCAATTACAGAGAGTAAACTACGATAGGCTAGTATTTTGCCTCCATATAACAATAGCCTCAATAAGACTAAGAGGAAATAAGGGGAAAACTAAGAATTTTAAAAGGCGCAACAGTTTCCCAATTTCCCCCATATTTTTGAATAAAATATTTTTCTTCTTCGCAGGCATCGAGTGCTTCGAGCGGTGGTAGCGAAAATTGTGGAGAAGTGAGCGTACTTGATTTATTCAGATATCGCAATATTAGGGGGAAAACGCTGGTTCTGTCTGTTATGTGGTTCTCAGTGTGTTTCATTTATTTCGGGATAACTATGAATATGAACTTCATAGGAGGAGATGTCTTCATCAACACCATCATCTCAGGTACAAATACGAACAAAGTCACTGTCACGTCATGGGCCAATCTGTGGTAAAATGGAAATCTACAGATTACAGCCTTAAAAATCAGACAACAAATCCAAGGCGCATTGCTTGCCATTAAAGACAAGTTTGTTTAAAAGAAACAAAAAAGAAAATTCAGCACAATCTCCATGACGCCACGTATGAGTTTTGGTCATAAATAAAATAAGCTTTACCTGATGTCATCTGAACTCATCAAATTACTCATTACCGCCTATTTGACACTCAAAATAAACCCTCAGTGCTGTTCAGTTAGTAGCCTAAGTGGAAATCATGCAATCCCAATAACTTATCCTTAATACCGTGACAATTAAAACCTAACTCGCTCAACCTCGTTATCAAAGAACTTTAGAGGCAAATTTGAATCATTATGATATTTTTAACGACAATCCAATGGTGACGTAACGCAGTGCTAGAAAGAATTTTTCAAGAAAATCGCTCATATAAAGTAGCTCAAGGAATACATTGAGTAATAATAATAATAATTCTAATAATAGTTCTATTGTATATAAATTTTACACAGCCACTTTACACTCTCACAATTTATAAAAGTAATTAATCTGTAATTATTAAAGTTCCCCTTAACACGTTCTTCAGCTATCTTCCTCATTTATCCGTACTTTCAATCAGTTTTTTCGCACAGCTTTAGCGTAAGAAGTTACGATAATATAATATTTACGCAGGTACGATATTCAAGTACTTAGTTTTAGTCATCGTTCCATTTATACTTTCGCTTGTCAATCGGGTGAAATTCAAAGCCATGACACTTCGCCATTGCAGGTTTCGTAGAACTGCCATCATACGGAATTGCTGCAGGGGTGCTTCTCAAAATGGGACGGAGGATACCAATGAGCTTGACACTCATAGTAAGCGGAGTAGTTTGTACCATTAATGCATTTCTTGGTAAGCCAAAACAATTGTTGGGCACATTGAAGGGGCCCTTATTTAATAGAGAAAGTTCACCTTAGGTACTGGCCCCGATTAGAGAACTTTCGTTCAGAATAGCGGCGCACCGCTACGCATTGAAACATGGAGGTGCCGCCTCACTGCTGCACAACTGAATTCAGAATTCTTTACCGTGTTTATAGTTATGCAGTAAGGCAGTATGCAGTATGCAGTGATCCAGAGCTTCCTCTTCAAAATCATTAGACGATTTTAGGGCTGTCTTGCTGGATATACTTGTAAAACTAGGAAATGTAGCCTAGGTGCGCTTAGTGCTGTTTCTTAATTTAAATTTCCTTATTTTTCTTATCACGCTGTTTAATAATGCTTATATTAATATACCCTTATTCATACTAAATTCTTCCGATTATAGCTGCTATTATTTAAAATGAGAAATGTTGGCTGAAAATTAAGCAGGACTTATGGGAAACGGTGAAACATGTCGAATCTTATGTTAGGATATGACATGTGCGTTCCTCTTGTATATATTTACAATCTAAATACTGTATGGAACCACCTAGGCAAAGTACACAAGGAGGTTTATGCAGACTTTTGTTATTTAACTGTTTACTCTTACTTGTAAAATGATTCACTTTCAGAGCAAGGCACTGCTTACACGGCCTTGACAATGGTGGTTAGGTTCGCAATTTCGAGTTCAAACGTGATGATGCCCATATACACAGCTGAGCTGTTCCCCACCACTGTCCGAAACTTAGGCGTGGGCGTCTCCAACTGTTCTGGGGGCATCGCAATGGTATTAGTTCCGTACCTTTTCAATTTGGTAAGAAAACTATTTACATGTTCTAAGTACCTATGTAAGAGGACAAGGGCAGTGACTACGGCTAGGCTAATAGACTCGTATCTGTACTTGGTTAAGTCACGCTTTCGCCTGTGTCATTGCCATAATGATAAGCTTGTCTCAACTTGTACATTATCGCTTGTAGCCGGTGTAGGTTAACATCGAGAACGTATACCAGTATTCCAGTGGACAAAAATTCATAAGCAAACAATACAAATAATGTCTGAAATCCATGGGGTCGCTGGCATTGGACAAGGGACCTATGGACCACTCTAAGTAGGCCTGGGTCCATAAAAAGACCTTCAAAATTTATGGCCTAGCTACTGAACATGTTATTTATGGTTATTTATTGAAAGTCGAGCCAAACTCACTAAATAAGGATTTAGGATAGGTCCTGCGATAGATTGAAAAGTCTCGGGAATGACTACTGGACATGGTGGTGCAATGTAGTATTCCTTACCAAGACTTTTCAAACTATCGTGGAAGCCACCTAAATAGGTATTGTATAGTAAGGAAAAGAATTTGATAAAGGAAACTCTTTCCCTAAAAACGAAGTTCAAACACCGTGTTGAAGGGATAGTATGTGAAATCAAGGGCCAGCACGAGTGTCTCGTTTTTTAAGGAAATCACGATCGTAGAGCTATTATATACAAAATAGAAGAAATGTTGCCCTATATCTCGTTTTATTACAGTTTAACTTCTTATAAAAAGATAGTACCTACCTACTGAAAAATTATCCTGTTTAAAACTTGACGTACTTGAAATACAGAAACAAGAAATGGTGGCAAAAGTATTTCACAAAAATTTTTGATTGCAGGCTGACTTTGCGAAATGGCTACCGATGGGTGCCCTGGGTATTATAGGATTCATTGGAGGCTTGACAACTCTACTGCTACCCGAAACTGCACAGCAGCCAATGATCAATACTATAGAGGAAAATGAAGCATACTATAGGTAAATATTGCATTGGAAAATAATCCTAGCTTAAAGTCGATGCTGCTGAAGATGGTAAAGAAACGGAAAGTAACATAGGTGTTCCATGTGATAAGGAACGAAAAGTATTGCCTTTTGCATGTAATAATTCAAGGGAAGATAGAAGGACTGTGAGCTCCCGGCAGAAGAAGATTATCCTGGTTGAAAAACATGGGGCAGTGGTGAGCAAAGACAATTAAATGCAAGACATTGCTCTGAATTATAAATTCGGCTAAGAAAAAAATTAGTAATGATAAATTTCTAAAGATAATTTTATTATAATAATTTATATTGTATATTTCAGAAATTATTCATTTGTTTACAGACATGGTGCGCAGATGAAACCACCACCAGTTCAGAATGGAATGGGTCTCACTGGTACCTTCAACAAAACCTTCAGCGAATGAAGTGCCAAATGAGAATGTCATCACCGACATGAATATCTGTGATATAATAGGCCAATGACGGCCAAAAGTGTGATGAGAGAAGAGGGAATAGTCGCGAGAAAAATGGAAAACGCCTTGTTGAATCCATAGGGGCATTACTGGCCGATTCAAATAACCTAGGCCGCGCCATCCCATCGATTGCTACTCTTCGCCCGCCTAGTGCCTGCCTTTATTTATAAGTATCGATCCTACTTAAACCTGCAGCCCGATCATGGCGATTTCGGATTATTATAACACCGGGGTTTATTTCTTAATACCGTAGTAGTAAGGTATCACGTGACGGTGTCTCAAATTCAAATTAAAAAATTATTAGAATACAACAGAATGGTTGCATTGTTTTGTAATTGTAGGAAATACTAATAAACATTAAAATGTAGGCCTACCGGTAGAATTTTGAAATATAATGAGAATTTTAATTAATGTGTATACATCTAAGGGAGGAAAAATTAAAAACTCACCAAAAATATTAATTTATCAATTTGAATTTCCCGTGCATTTGTTTAAAACAATTGAATAAACCCCCGTATTATAATAATCCCAAATCGCCATGATCGGGCTGCAGCATCGCCATCGCCTGTCAATCACTCACAAACAGCTTTATAATAGTTTTACCGATAATCGTACAGTGTACACAGTATACATGTATCTGCTTAGGCCATTTACCGCCATTTCCATTTTTTTGGTTCAACCTGTTTAATCTGATTTGGAAAGGCAAACTGCTATCTGGAGCGCACTTGACAACGAGGTCTAAAACAGTTTGCCTACCTTCCTACTACTTCTATCCAATCTATCCAGGAACCGGACAGTTTGTACTAAAAGTACATTCTGATCAAAATGTCGACATTTTGATCAGAATGCAATGCAGAAATGTTTTTTGTGTTGTCTATTGTTTACCTTGAGGATAGGAAATATCCCTAAAAGTATACACTCTCAAGTGCACAATATAAATTAAAATTCTTATCGTTTCTGGAATCGCCATTCAGGCCTATCTAGTGACCAACCAAGGTCCAAGAGAGGTCGAAGACCAACCTAGGCGAAGTGGTCTATTTTTGCGTTCGCTTAAGACTAAATAAAAATGTACTGTACTAATGCAATATGGTTTTAATGGTCCCATTTCCCTTAAAATTTGAATTTTTAAAAGCTCTTAATGTTATTCCATTGCTTTACTATAATGACGGGCGTACCACGTTCCCCATTTTAACTTGGTATGCCTCGCCTCCTTCCTTACCTAAATTACAACTAGCACAACACCCATATATATACACGCATGGTGTGTTTTTGGTGATATTTAGACCTCATTTAAAACTTTGATGGCGGGATATTATAAAGACTGCCAGGAGCATAGGTCTAATTTGCCAAATAGTTCCTAAAGTCACTCTTATTAAGCAACTATCCTTCTGACAGTCTCTTTAACCAAAGTAGCATTAAAAAATATATATATACCGTATTATAATACTTTATTGGTTAACTTTTTTATATGGAGCTGTAGTTTCCCTAATACGGTACGTTAAATGAATAGGCTACCTAATGTTAGTTTTCTTTAATACGGACTGTTTACCGTTGTCAAGAGTATTTTCATCCGGATTCAGTTAATGCACCAAACAGTTTGAAAATTAACTTAATGAATACTGTATAACTCTATGATACAAGAACACCACAGCTGAATCCATACATAGAAGTATCTACCTATTTAATGTAAGACTACCTACATAAGGTATGGGTATATGAGGAGCCCATTTACAAAGTGGGACATTCGCTTTATGCATCATTTTCCACAAAAGTCGATTTTCTGCTATGCCTAAAGCCATAAGCTGTCGCTCGGATTTAAATGATTTCTTTTTGGGTTTGTAGAAGATTATCACAGAACCAGAGTTTTATGAATTCGGCTGCATATATCTGCTCTTATAATGATAGTCTAAATGTTGTAAATTGTAATAAACGTACATGAAAATGTATTTTATACTGCAAATGATTATAAACTGTATAGTCTATGCTAATAACGCAAATAACCGCAATCTTTTGAAGTGGATCAAATGTAATTTAACATATTTTCTAAGGGCAATTAATTCATTCTTGCTTTAGAAACAGGGTTACCTACTGTACGATTAGGTAATAATGTATCGAATTTTTTATGTTGTACTTACGTTTTGAATACATATACGTTTTATAATTTTTGACGTTTTTTTAGACGTCATATCACTGTATAAGTTAGATAGAGCCCTACCTTGTCGTAAATAATAACTGGTGTAGGTAAATAAACAAAACATAGGCATCTAAACAAATCATTGAAAAATCATCTGGATTGCTCTAATTTCACATGTCGATCACCACAAATATTAGAGCGCCCGATAATCAGGTGGTAAGTTGTAAATATCTCTTTAAATTGCATAAATGATGATGGGAAAAGAAGTTCACGATGCATACAAAGTCACATTAGTAAGTTACCTTAGAGCAGCTCACAGTATCAGCATGAATTTTATTACTGTACGTACTTACAGTAATTACGCTCACACACACAGTACGTTGCTCATTGATACTTGCCGTATGCTAATCCCTAATTCATTTCAATTTGGACATCACTGGAATTTTTTCCGCTGCACCTAACTGTTGGCAATCTGGCGAATTTTCTTGATGCTGTCAATCTACACTGTAAAAGGAAAACATTTCTGCCTGGCCTGGGTCTACCCAACCCTAATGTACCCAAATAGCATACTTTCAAAGGTAGGTGGAAACCGCGGCCCCGGATTGTTGCTGACCAGAAATTACAACATCAAACTAGTGCAGCGGCCAAGAGAGAGGATAATCTACCAGCCCTCTGGTCTAGACCTTATCGGGCATGGCGTTTATTTATTTTTGACCTGGTTGCTAGTGACAATGTACAAGCTGAAACATATTGTACTTATTGACACATCATATCTGGTTTACGTCAAACTTAGCCAAGTATGTACTTGTGTCTCAGCCTATACATACAGTATGAACCTAAAATTACAAGCCATACAGTAACAATAAATTTTTTGTTAAAAAATATATTAGTGCTTTATTAAAACATGCTATAATAACTTACTAGAGTTAGTAAAACCCAAATAGACATTAAAAAATTAACTATGTCAAATAAACCCACTAATGTTAGTATAAAGCCCGGAGTGCTTTTGGCTAGAACTGAAACTATACAGTTTTACCTTAACAACGACTTGAAACTTGCTCAACCCGAAGAAAAGATGCAAATATGACTAGGGAGAGGCAACACTGGTATATAGCCTATAGAACTGGACTCGTGAGACAAGGCGGGGGTGGAGGGGGGTACCTATTCCTAACTCCTTCCCTGCCGTCGGGTATCACTACCAGGAGTAGCCCTATTTAACAGATAAACTAATAATAAAGTCTGTTAGAATCATAATTTTTGGTATTTGCAGACAAGTCAAGGGGAGGGCGATAAAAAGCCTGCTGTCCAGGTAGATATTGTAACGCAATGCATCGGCGAATTTGGAAAATGGCAGCTAGCAATGACGTTCCTCCTCTCCTTGTTCACGTTTCCTACGACGTGGCACATGGTAGCGCTCACTTTCCAAGCCCGCGCAACCCCCTTCTGGTGCTCACCGCCCCCTTCTTTGGCAACTCTAAGCCTGCAAGAGTGGATAAACATTAGTCATGTCCCCTACCCATACGATAAGGTAAAGCAACGGTGAACCTTTGGTGTCAGTACAGTTCAACTTCGATGGCCAGGTGGTAGCGTGCTTGTACTTGTGCGAGTCTCTACACGCCATGCGATCGGAGACGTGTCGTAGCTCAACACAAGTACCTATTAGGTAACTTAGTGAGGCGACAGAAGAGGTCAATCGGATACATTCATTGAATTGTTTGTATGCGAATTAATCTTTCTATTAAAAAAAAGTTCGATACAGGAGAGATGGGACATGCCTGCCCTTCAAAAATATTTTTTGAATCCTTGGGCCACATCATTCCCTATTTTAGCCTAGGTGGTAAAACAAACGCGGACACTTTGAATTATTACTTATACGGTTATTTTAAGCACATTTCGTTTTTAAGATTTCTAATAGGTTGTATGTGTTTACTTTTCTTCCCAGCAATGCCAATATGATTCATGTCGCATATGGGATGTTCAATATGAAAAATTCTCTTCGGAAGCATTGAAAACCCACAATTTTGAAAATGAAGGAGCTGGAATTCGAAGTTGTACGAATTGGACATTTAACGAAAATTCCCGTAACAGAACTATGGTCGCTAAGGTACATAATTAAGCATGTAGGCAATTATTGAAAAAATAAATTAATCGGAAAATTTATAAAAAAAAAGCATTTCCTTAATGAGTTAAAGAAGTAAATATAATTTGGACTATTACTAAAGTTCTACACAATATTAAAGCAAAACCTTCTCCTCCTGAAGGGCGATTACTCCATTTTATGAATTCATCTGAATCATTCATGGGACATTGAGTTAACGTCTATTTCAAGCAGCCACAATAAAGCATTTTTTGGGCTGCTCAAGGTTGCTCCTTCTGCCCGTCCTTCTTACGCACTGCACTTTACTGTGACGCGTACCGCGTGAGGGACAACACTCTTTCGGTACAGAGTTTTATGTGGTACTGCGTACATGCGCCGCCACACAGGGTGCAGATGCAGCTCGCATCGGCCTCATGGTAGCCAGTTCGATTACAAATTTTGTGATGGAATCCATGTATCGCCATTCTCGTGAGTACGTGCCGGTTTGGCTGGTTACAGGAAGTCCATGTGTTCCAATATATAATAGCGTCATTCCCGTAGAATTCGGGGTTTATATGGTTTGCCTTCTCTCTCCTATCCCTCAGGAACTGAGCTACTGCAGCTGAGGAGGGCAGGTCCAGTGAATCCTGTAGATCCTCGATAAAGAATTTCTCCCGTGCCATCACATAAACTAGGCGACTCTTTGTGTACTTGGAAACGCAGAGAACCCTCTTTAAGAAGGTAACTTGTCAGACTTGTCTCACTTACCGGTCGGATGGGATTTGGTAATTGAGAGAGGCGGTTATTGAGTTGCTGGTGAAAGAAGTAGTGTAGTGGATAAATTATCTGCATTATCTGCCTATTGTAAAGGAAGTCACGAGTACCATTCCGCCACCTAATTACCTTTGTCTAATAATTGATAAGGCTTAGGTGGGGTTTCCACCGACCTCGCGATTGCAGAATGCAAATGACATTGACGGAAATGTTTGTTTTCCTCTATGCCATAGTTAAAATTGATCAATGATCATAGAGTAAAATCACAAACAAACAAACTAAAATTAAAAAATGGCTTCATGGGATATGTTGAGTACAAACATTTTAATCGATTTCTATAAAAATAAAAATTCAAATTTCCGTCAATGTTAATTGCATTCTGCAATGCGAGGTCGGTGGAAACCCCGCCTAAGTCTTGAATGTCTGCTACCACGTCACCGTATTTGTATTTAGCCCTAGCCGGTCGGTGGAAACCGCGATTAAAGAGTCTGTATAATTCTGTTACTAGTGGAATTTGGTTTGCGGTCGGAGCGATTTAATCGAAACGGCAGGAACAGTGGGAATTTCTGGGCTTCTTCTCGGAGCACCGTTACTGGGATACTGTTCAGACAGGTATGTATCATATTATATCACCTTATATTGCATATTAATTCACAACCCGATCGTACAGAGTAATACAGCCCCTGGCTGTATTTTTACGAACTCATAGTTCATAAGTGCTCGTTATAATGCAGTGTTATATGGAGTACATAACACTGACATTAAATTAACTTTTGGTTGAAATTATAAACGAAATTAAAGGATATATAAAAACTGGGCTTGGCTGGACTCGAACCCACGATCTACGGTGGTTCGAGTCCCGCCAAGCCCAGTTTTTATATATATCCTTTAATTTCGTTCATAAGTGCTGTATTAGAACTTTGAGGAAGTGGGGTACTCTGATTTGCTCTTAAGAGGTCTAACAGTCTAAAAGAGTTAGGAGTATGTATGCGTATAAGCATATAATATTTCAATATGAAAGAGCCGCGATAATTTCATCCACAAGTAATTAGGTTTATTGGACAAAGTTTACATGATGAAAAAGTAGAATCCGGGATGATAGGCCGTGGTAGTTCTAAAAGTATACTTCAAATTCTACTGCTTCATCACGATAACTCCGGCCGTGAAAGCCTTTGTGGTTATAAAGTTTTCATTATAAAAATCATTTTCCCGCCCATGCATTAAAATAAAATAATGTAATCAGTAGAAGATGCAGTTAAGGAAATAAAATAAAAAATAAAACTCGGCAACAATATACGATACATAATATTTTAATATCGTATATAGGCATGTTAGTACTAGTAATATGGACTAGGGCTATATGGTTAATATAATTTGGCTACAAAATGTATTTTATCGATTTTGACAGATTCGGCAGAAGAAAGACGCTATTCGGAGTAAACATGGCCATTTTCATAATTGGTTTAACTATGGCGTTTATCCCTTGGTTTATTATGTATGTACTCCTACGCTTTCTCCTTCTATTGTTTTGCGTGGGCAGCTTATGCACAGCTTTTGTACTATGTAAGTATATTCAATACTTTACGTCTTTACTCTTTGTTTGGGAAAGCAACTTGTTCGGTTTTGCTACTCTTTTTAACACCTATGAAACATACCTGAAGTTAGAAAGCATCGACAAACAGGTTCCACAGAAAAAAATATTTTCAATAATAATTATGTTAAATGAAAATTGAACCTATCTAATTTTTTTCACTCTGAACCAAACTATTAAGGGGGAAACGACCTAGTGGGTTTTGTCCACTTTTATGTCCACTATTACGAGTCGGGAGATCCAGAGTGCTGTTTGTCTCCTGTTGCCCGGAGAGCTGGCGAAACACGCTGTCAGCGAGGGAACCAAGGCTGTCACCAAATACAGCAGTTCCAAGCAGGGACGGTTTCAGAAAAGTTTTCGGGGGGGGCGGTGGCTGGAAAAATATCGCGTTTCTTTTACTTGAGTAATAATTTTTCTTAATTTCCTTCAAAAGTCCATTCTATCTAGTATAAAGCTTTTTCTCTCGGGGGGGGGGGGGTCAAAAAATAATTGGCCACCACTACCAAAAAGAACTATCAAAGAACTTTTTGGTTCCTGTGACAGCAAAACGCTTAAATCCACTGAAATCTCGAAATCGAACATTTCGACTACCATAAAGCTTTCCTTTACTATGTATAAATTGGTAAACAATGAATCAGCAGTGCAAAATAATATGGTGACGCACCCTCATCAAGTCCATGAATGAGGTCCACATGAATGGGATACGTAGTAAAATGGAGCGTACGCACTACGAGGGGGTCAATGAACTCCAACCGAGAATGAAGCTCACTTCCCCTACGCCTGCGACTTCATGATTATGTAACCGTGCACAGCGTCGTGGCGATGGGATTGAATTTGATTTTCATGTGGTATTTGAATAAAATGTAAATTTTGTACCCCATTGACGGGGGGGGGGGGGGTGACGATAAGACGGTGCAAAAGAACAATTATACTAGTAAAAGAGCGATATTATCTACTGGTTAATAAAAGGTTCACTTCCTTTTTAGGTATCGAGCTCGTGGATGGTAAATGGCGAACTATTTCAGGCGTTGCCTTCTACATAACCCTTTCCTTGGGGTACATAACTTCTGCTCTTTTCTCATATGTAGTAAAAAATTGGCAGTACAATCAACTTACCATTACACTTCCAAGCATTCCTCTCTGCTGCCTGTGCTGGTAAGAGAACCTTGACATACTCGCAGTGCAGATTATATACTGTATCTCTAAAGTGGCATATTATTTGGCTTTTGCTAGGCAACTCGAATTGGATGAATTGGCTACTCTTGCCCTAGCCGCCCCCCCCCCCCAATCAACACATTTTGCGTATTTTTTTTCATATATTTAACCAGGAATTGTCAATTGTAGAGATGTATTCAATTCAATAATTTACTACCAACGCAAAAAATACAAGTTATAGCAATGGACATCATCTACCGCAAGGCATTGATGACTTAATAAATAGAAAAAATGTTTCTTTACAATATGATTCATAGAATGTGGCCGTCACTAACACAGTCATGGACACTCCCATTATTCGTTTCTTATACCTATATCAATCAAGCTCCAATTAACCTGCGGTCAGGCAAATCTGTGTTAGACCACACACAATATACGGTATTTCAGAGTGCAGAGGACTATTTCTTATATTTACTAATTCCTTAATTATACTACATAGTACAATAGTTCCAAGATTGATATTTTCTGTGAATTTAATTTCGCACACAAACGGTATGTGTAAGGTTTCCCCTTCTGTTGCCTCTACGTATAGGCCATTGAAACTTGCATTGGTCCAGGATTCCTTACTGATACTTTTCTAGCGATGATGGGAAACTAGGCAGGTAGGTACACTTTAGTAAAATATCAGTGGTTTCAGTGTTGTACCAGAATCCCCGCGGTGGCTCATCACTAAACGAAGAGTAAATGAGGCAGTGAATGTCCTGCAAAAGGCAGCAAAAGTAAATGGTAGAACGCTGCCCGAAGATTTGGCAGAACGTTTAGAGGTAATTACACTTAACCTGAAAACAAACCTTAATTAATATTAATAGACTTTTCCCAATGGGTGTGGATCAGCTCTGTAAATGGGGGCATTTAATGTGATAACACCAAAAATATTTTTAAATCATTTTTTGTTCCCTATCCTATGGTCAGTGATTATATCGTACTGTACCTAGAAAAAAGCGAATGGCGTTGGTGCCGTCTGATTTGGCCTTAACTATTACAAACTGAATTTTATTTTTGATCGACCGTAACAAAAATACTAGAAACGTTCCTGTAGTGTGCCACGCTTATATAACTAAAGCACGATGCCTTGTCGATACAAAACTGACGGGCCATTAGTAGGCCAATGAAAGCGTTACTCCAAGACGTGATACCTATTAAAACATATTTTTCAGGAGACAATAGCCCAGCACAAAATCAAGGAATATAATCCCAGCTTTTTGGACCTGGTGCGGTACCGGAACATTCGAAAACAATTTATAGGGGTTTGCTGTCTCTTGTTCTTTATCAGCATGATTTACTATGGCATTACTCTCAACATAAATTTCATCGGGAATGACATATATTTAAACAGCGTTTTTTCTGGTAAGCATAAGTAGGTACATTAGGACTATCGAACTGCAGTATTTAGCGTCTATAGGCTATAATACAATGCTATCACTTACCCCCCCCCCCTCAAGAGAACAAGAGCATTACCAAAAAAAATGTTTTTAAATTGCATGACAACTAATTAATTAGTTACTCAAAGTAAGAATAATTATAATGATTTGCTTGATATCGCTTATAAACAAGTTGATTATGTAGATAAATACATACTTGATGGATGTACGAGAACATGGCAGTGCATTCAAAATGAATGTTTAGTACATATACCACTACTTAATACGAAATTATATGAAATGCTTTAACATTATAGTCGTATACTATTTTCCAATTTCATTTCTTTTCTCTTTGGGATGGGGAAACTTAAGGGGCTTAATATAATGTAACAGAATAAAGTGGCATAATTAAAAGAAAGAAAGAAAATTGTCTTTATTTCCCACATGGGCGCATTTCGGGCCTTCGGCCCACTCTTACAATTATAGTGACTCTACAAGCAGTTATACAATTAGGATTCTGAAAAGTTTTGTGGAGATTCGAGCCATAGGCCTACGCCTACGTCTTTGTGTAACAATGTCATTTGAATAGATAGATTATTAATTACATATCGTAGTTATTCAGTTTATCTGATTCTTAAATTGGTGATAGGTCATAACATTACACTTATACAGTAGCATGCAAAAATGGCAATCAAAGTCACATGTAGTCTCAAAACATCAGCTTAATTTAAAATCCGAGACTAAAATATGAAGTGGAATATCTGGCTCATAGCTAAGTGATTAATTTACGGATAAAATAAATAGCAGTGGACCTAAATGAACTTTAACACAGCTTTAATTTAAAATGTTTATTATTCCAGGTTTGTCGGAAATTCCAGCGGGACTTATTGCAATGGTCGTTCTTCTGAAGATGGGAAGAAAGTTGGCAATGAGCCTAAGTCTTCTAGGCAGCGGAATAACACTTTTAACCAACTCCTTCGTAGGTAAGAACATTAGCCGTACAGAATATGCATAAAAATGGCGGTGGCCGACAACCCAATGCCTGAGCACTGGTAGAGGAACCTCGCTTTTGACCACTGGCCGGCAGCCCCATTTTTCCCTACCGAAGGTATCCATGCATTATGATGGGGTAGACCTAGACTTCTATATAGGAGAGACGGGGCATTCATTTCCCGCCAAAATTTTTTTTATTTATTTCTGGGGCCACATCCTATAAGCAGTCATTGACAAGTCAAAGGATTAAAAATATATTTTTTTCCGGGCACAATAGTCCTATAAACAAACCCAATAACTGCAAAAATTCATTTTTTTTATTACATCAAAAAATTTCATTTCCCCCCCCCCCTCTTTTTTTACGACCAATCGCTGTATCTGCAGGCCAGTAAAAAAAATGGACAATTTCTTGGCTTAAGTGTAGAAGATACATACTGTAGATTAAAACCACTGGAAAAACTTTGGAATGCTCTCCTGAAAAATTGGCATTTTGCAGTTAAAGCAGTTGGCAAAACAAAGAGCGATATACAGTAGATCTCTACGTGGAAGTTTTTTTTCTCTCATGTCGAGTCTAGAACCTCGACATTCCATTTCATAATCTAGTTCCCTACCAACTGGACTATTCCTGACCAAAGTGGCTTATATGATACATTTTCAGTAAACACTCATGCGTCGATTATCATAAGGAAAGTGGAATCTGGCACTTCATATTATTAAGGTTTTTTCTTTAATCGACCTTAACAGATTGAGGTATTTAGATTTGTCCATATTTCTGCTTCTTCTTCTTCCGGCGCTACAACACTGGGTGAGTTTTGGCCATTCGCACCCCTTTCCAGACATGATGGTCCCTTGCCTACAAACGTGTATGATTGCAGTTAGCGGTATTCAAACGTACCCCTATGCTATAAGATGTATCAATGTATGGGAACCATCAGCTTCAGTCTACATCTTAAATGAAAAATACCTCACAAGCTCATTAAAGAAAGAAAGATTGAATGAAAGTTGTCTTTATTTTCCATGTGGGCAAATTTTGGGCCTTTCGGCCCACTCTTACAATTAACATTAACAGGAGCCCGATTTATTCCAATGGGGCCTCAATCAATCAATGATAAAGACCATACAACATCTCTATGTATCTAATGACATACTACTTATTGTAGGGAAGGAGAACTCGAATTATGTCGCTTTTACGATGATTGCAAAATTTTTTGTCGCTTGCTGTAATATAATGCTGCCAACATACTCAGCTGAACTTTTACCCACCTCAGTCAGAAACCTGGGAGTCGGTGTGGCTAACTGCGTTGGTGGGGTAGCCATGATGTTTTTACCATTCCTTTTCGAATTGGTAAGAGTCTTAACATACTTTTAACAATAGAATAACCTACTATCGTAAAATACGATACGAGACCCCGGACTATTAGTGCGCTCTCGCCTCACCACAAGCAATTTTAAAAAGATAAAATATGCCTCAAGTGAACCCAAACCGTCAAAACTAGACTTGACTGCCAGACTGCTGGCGGAGGACAGATGGATAAGGGCCATAGGAACTAAAGATTGTTATCGTATAAAAATATGTTTTGCGTAAGGATGGATCTGAACCTAGCGGCCCAGCAACTAATGCAGGAAAATAATAACTTATCCAGGAATGTGTGAAAATTATCCTAAAGAACCCCAATGATTGTAATTTATTTACGGGAAAAATTAAACATAAGTGCTATCCGTTTGACAAATCGATAAGATGCTATTTTTTTTTTTCTCCTACTGCTTGCTTCTAGGGTATTGTTAATGTTTAATATTATTGTAAGTGATGTTTTATTTGGACTGTGTCTGTTGGCAACGCAATACAAGCTTTATTTATTTATTTATTTATTTAAAATCACAAATTGTTTGTCAGCAGAGATTATTTCCGGTTAATTGTTGTATATTATACTATACTAGGCGCAGACGGAACATTTTTTTCCGATCTCCATTAGGCCCCACATTAAAAAAAAAAAAATAGAATGTCGTCTGCTTTGGAGCGAGCTCATTTCATACCAGATTTAAATATTTTAATTAATTCCTAGGGTAAGCTATTATTTTCCAATGGTGCTGTCTGCTGCATGGGTATAAACATAAAGTCAGACTATAACTACTGAATGTCAATGTACGGTCCAATGTCCAAAATTAATCAGTTCCCAGGGTGCAATAATAATAAGTATCATTACGAAGCACTAGTATCTACCTAATTCATAAGTAGATATTCGATTCGGTGTTTAAAACTTTGAAAATTATCTAACCATGTAAGGTACTCCTACTGCATTCTTTTAGTATAAATAATTTCTTCTGTATGCCAATAAGAAATTGTCAATATCTCAATGAATTTATTATTAAAAGGATTTGATGAGAAATGATGGACTGGTCACCTACTCGCTTTTTTAAATGTGCCCAATTGTATTACAGGAAGACCTTGCCCCCTGGCTGCCTATGGGTACGTTGGCTGCGAGTGCATTTATCGCAGCGATAGTCACACTACTTCTCTTACCGGAAACCAAACTTCAGCCCATAATTCACACAATAGAAGAAAATGAAGCTTACTACAAGTAAGCATTAACTTGACGCATTTTTCCACCAATAAAATCTGCCCTTAATTTGTAAGGATTCATTAGGATTATTCACGATGGGTGTTAAACAAAACAAAACCGTGAGAACTTCTAAACACGGAGCTGGCTGATCCAGGTTTTACGAAAGTATCCTATATACTTGTACAATGTACTTGGAATGGCTCACTAGAAAATTCCCGATCCCCCACATTTCGGCGCCAACGGACTTCACATGGTAGAGCAGGACATTTCAGGATAATTACGTAGATTTATGGTATGGACTCTGACTATCACACGAAAGGCTGGCGGATCGAGTCCGACACTGCTACATTTTCTGGTCGTGCTTTTGAGGGCGTGTTAAGCAAGCGGTCACGGGGTTTTTCTATTTCAGTGTATAAGAGAGGGCTTTACGGTCATAACTCACCTAGATTGGCAAGCACAAAAGTCATTATTTATTTAGAGCAAAAGGTAATTCCGTTTCATTCCGAACAAAATACCACCTGTACATTGCACAATGTAAGAGGTACAGGAACTAGGGCGATATAACTTAACTTATTATGAGCAAATTAATCACCAAAATTAAAATAACCTTCCGCCAAATTAGCCCTTGCCACCGCTTTGGTGCCCATTCCATTGACCGGCTAGGGCTATTTCCAAAAACGGTGACGTGGTAGCAGACATTCAAGACTTAGGTGGCGTTTCCACCGATCTCGCATTGCAAAATTGACGGAAATGTTTATTTTCCTCTATGCCATAGTTAAAATTGATCAATGATCATACAGTAAAATCACAAACAAACTAAAATTAAAAAATGGCGTCATGGGATATGTTAAGTACAAACATTTTAATAGATTTCTATAAAAAGAAAAATTCTAATTTCCGTCAATGTCATTTGCATTCTGCAATGCGAGATCGGTGGAAACGCAACCTTAGTCATGAATGTCTGCTACCACGTCACTGTTTTTGGAAATAGCCCTAGCCGGTCAATGGAATGGGCGCCTTTAACGAAACAGACTGTGCCATCGGAATTTATTAAGAATCAGTTCACGATACGCAGTGGATAGTTGTACTGTTTTTATGTAGAAATCACTATATGACTCACCAGTTCTTTATACTTTTATCTCATTATCAGTAGTATATGGCTATGCTGATGCCTGTTAATTGTTCACAGCAAGTCGAGAAGAATGACAATTGAGACTGAGATGTTATCATTGAGTGGCCCAGCTGGAGTTTTCACACAAGAGGGAGCAATAGGTTTCTGATAACAGCAGAAAAACCAAAGAAACAGATCGCAGGATGGGCCAATTCAAACGTTAATTTAGAGGTGACTGGTGAAGTGAATGAAAATTTGGAATTAAATTATTGAGGTATTGCCTAAAAAACGTTCATTTCAAAGATAAAATAGAGAACATGCAGGGACAGGCCTGAGCCCATCTTCTTCAAGTTACAGCCGGCCTGGCTGGTTGGCAGCAACATGTGGCATCGATGCCTTCACTCCCCTCGATCCTGGCACGCTCTCTTCAGCTCCACATACGTATTTACGCCCCTACATCCTCCATTACTTGCTGCAGATATTCCTTTCTTGGGCGCCCAGGTTGGTTGACGCCTTTTATGGTTCCTTCAATGATGCAGCTGATTAAGTTGACGTGTCCTAGCAACTGTCCGGCCCAGCCCAGCCCCAAATTTTAAAAGTACCTCCTGTACACCACAACCTACACTATGCATAGCACATTACACGATTCAATCTGGGCCACTAGGCGAAAGGAATAGAAAATGCTCTGAACATCAACGAATAAAAAAAAAAAAAAGGATGTGACGTCATCTCTCAAAGGCTACAATATTTTTGGTATACCCCATCTCTCCTAGTATATAGAACTCTAGTCCAAACAAAAATGGTTTCATCTAAATTTTTAACGAATGAATACGGGAAATAAATGTTTCTCTGGTTGAGCAGACAATGACTATAGCTATGCATATCTCTTCAACACTTTCACTGGCAGCAGCTGCCTAGTGTGACACGGGGCAAGTATTCACCTGAAACCACAACTTGCATCCGACAAACAAGGAGTTTACTCTTCTTTGCCAATTTTACACTTCATCTTCCTAATGGAAGCGACGAAGGCAACGCCAAATGCTGGCTTCCAGACGCGCTAACAGCTATTGAATATAGAGAGTGTATTCATTAGGTTGTATTGCACTCGAATATACGTCATTCACATGTACCTAGGTAAATGGTAGAAAAATAGTGTCTTATAGAAATTTCTCCAAAATAATTCAGGTGTGCAGTAGGAAGTGTTATGACTCATCAAGTTACCAACATTGCATTTAATTTTTGGAATTATTTTACCTCAAGGCTGTGCCCAGATATTGATTTCAGGGGGGGGATCCAAAAAAAAATATTGACGTAATTTATTAATGAATTAACGGATGAATTCTTCAAAAAATACAGGTTTACATAAAAACATTTATTTCGGGGGGGGGGGGCGGACCCCTTGCACCACCCCCTGGGCACGGCCATGAGTTACCCAATAAATGTTTTCTAATATTTTATACTTTGGACGAAATTATAATTAGTTCCTCGTTCACAGCCGCAATAATACGAAAATGGTCTTATGGTTAATTCTTAAAAGCTTTCTAATTAAAAAACTGACAATTCACCCGACTGACTAACGACTCTATTTAATGCACTTTATCGTGTTATTCTAGAATCTAGAGTACTAATAGTGTATGTGAGGAAAGGCACATTTATTATATTTAAGCATATAATGTTTATGAATTTTACTTCTGAGGATATTCATAATTTTGCGGGTGTGTCTCAAAAAACAACCTCATGAAATGACAACTTTTTTAAGCCGTCTTACTCTAACCAGGCGGAAATTATGGGTTACCACGACTTTATTGCCTCGTTATAAACATTCAGGTATGGGAAAGGGGATATGAGCAGAGTCAGAAAAAATAATTTTTATTAGTAACATTCGAACCTTTTATTTTACTATGTACATTTTCATTCGTGCGGCCCCAGTAAAAATGTCGAATCAGGAAGGTTAATGTCAACAGATGAAGGGTTAAGAACATAATTTAACAACTGTTTAAAATTAATAAAACTCAAACGGAACACATTAAAAATTTGACATTTTATGGAAAACACAGTAGATGTCAGCACACTGGCACGGCAAAGACACCCAGGTTCGAATCTCGACTTTTATAGTTTGATTTGAAACGGTCAGTTAGCCTACTTGACTTTAAACATGCCCTACTCCGAAGATTAAATGATAAATTAAACTTTAACGTATAATGTAAAAAGTAGGTAATTACTGACTTCAACTAGGCCCGTAAATGGGCGGGGGGTCTGCTTCCCCGAAATTTCTTGGCTTTACACTAACTTTCCAGGCGTGCGACCTTTTACTAGTATATACTATCGGTTAGCAGCCCCCCTCCCTCCTGAAAAAATCTGGTTACGGGCTTGACTTACACGGTTTCTGAAAACATTGGGTGATGGATACTCAGAATCCCATTGAAGCTAAAAACTACGGACCACAGGCTCGTTATAACAGTATATTCAGGAGTCGTGAGTGTTCAGTAAGGAGAATGCAATGCTCTGACCCTTTGTATACTGCACAAAAAAGTGAATAGAAATTAATTTATGCGTACTGGAAGCAAACTAGGCTGAGTTGTGGCTGGCAGTAAATTAAGATAATGGGCCCGTGTGTTATACAATAGCAGGTAGGCTATAACGCACTTGCCGTAACTCGCGTGAAAACCAGCGAGTGCACACTTTTATGAACTGATTCAGTAATGAGTGAGCGTTACGGCTCAATGATAGAATTACTTTCCTCAGTGTCTGATATCGTAGTATGCGAGTAAAATAAAAATATACGAAAATGCGAGCATACACACAAAAAGATTTTATCATCGGTTTACATTGTGTTCTCAATCAGGTTGTTTAGATCAGCGGTTCCCAAAGTGTGGTCCGCGGACCCCTGGGGGTCCGCGAGCCTCTGACAGGGGGGCCGCGACGGGTCCGTGGCTGCGGACCCCCGGGGGTCCGTGGGCTGATGAAATTTCAGGTTTAAATTTTTTCCCTGCATTGCCGGCACCAAAAAATTCAAAAAAATGAGTTTTCGAATTATGGCGTGAATTCGTCTCATGTAATATTCATATTATTACATTAACAAAAAGTTCTTTCTGCAGCTTCACAGTGTAGAGTAGAGTGGCTACGATACTGTGCCTCGCTAGCGGCCAGACCATATTCAGAAATACAGGCATGCTGCATCAGCAGTTTGAGACCACCTCGATGCCCCCGTCTCATCTTAGGATATTTGAAAATTATTGCTGCGTTAGCATTTTGTTTACTAGTTTGAATTTCTGTGAATAATAGACACTTGCAATCTGGAGTTCATACATACAAGCACACTTTATTTTTTTCATTTTCAATTTCACCTTTCATGTTTTCAGTTTAAAATTGCTGTTTTATTTGTTGCCGTATTTATTTTTGGTAAGTATTTTAATATGTTTTTTTAGAATTGTGATTAGGTATATTTATTTATTCTTACAATAATTTATCTTGAGCAATGTAGAAAAGGATAGGTAGGTATAGCTTGCTTATCTGTTCATCAAGCTAATAAGCTATTGCTATTGCACATGGCTGTAATTAAGGCAAAGTACAAAATGCCAACTTCATTAGGTCTGTATAATTTAATCTTTCCTTCTTAATGTTTCAGAATTATTATGGAGCAGTGGTTAAAAACGGGAACCTTAAAGCGGGACAGACCTAGTACGAGTACTAATGCAGCGGCTCTAGAAGCTGAGCCTGAAGAGCTGCAAGTTCCTAGCAAGATTTTTCTCGTGTCTGAAGAAGCTAAGACCAAGTCAAAGGGTTCTAAAGTTCGACAATACCAAGATGAGTATCTAAAGATTGGTTTCACTGCGGTTGAAGGCACATCAAGTGAACATTTACCTCAGTGCGTAATATGCTACGAAACGCTATCCAATGAGGCACTAAAGCCTTCAAAATTACGCCGTCATTTGGAAACAAAGCATCCGGATTTTAAGGACAAATCGTTGGATTTTTTTACACTCAAGCTTGAAGAGTTAAAGAAGAGTCGAAAAGTAATGAAAAACGTCCATGTCTCCAACTTAAATGAAAAGGCGACTTTGGCATCTTATGAAGTTTCCCAGTTAGTGGCAAAGTGCGGCAAGGCACATACTATTGCAGAAGACTTGATTTTGCCAGCAGCTGTAATACTGTGCAAGCGAATGTTAGGGGACGCAGCAGCTAATGTTATACGTACCGTGCCTCTCTCGAACAATACTGTACAAAGGCGAATTTCTGATACGGCAGATGACATTGAAGAGAACCTGTTCATGAAGTTGAGTAAATCTGATATGTTTGCGATTCAATTGGATGAAAGCACGGATATTGCCAATAAAGCAATTATGACGGTGTTTGTACGATTTTTATGGAGTAGTAAGATTTTTGAAGATTTCTTGTTTTCCTGTGAACTCCTTCACACCACGTCTGAAGATATATTTTCTGCACTTAATGACTTTTTTAAAAAAAACGACATCAGCTGGGAAAAATGTGTGGGCGTATGGTGCCAAGGCAATGTCAGGGTGTAAGACGGGACTCCAAGCTAAGATTAAGGAGGTTTCTTCTAAAGCTCAATGGACGCATTGTTGCATCCACAGAGAGGCGTTGGTGGCGAAACGATTACCTGCATCACTCCGAGCGGCTCTTGACATGGTGATCAAAATCATAAATTTTATAAAATCACGCCCGCTTCAATCACGACTTTTCGCATTGCTTTGCAAAGACATGGACAGTAACTATGAACAGCTTCTTCTCCATTCCGAAGTTCGATGGTTGTCTCGAGGGAGAATTTTAGAACGATTTCTTGAGTTGAAAGATGAGATTCAAATTTTTCTTTCGGACTCGAAATTTTCTGATGTCCTGTTTGATTTTTCATGGCTGTGTGAAATTTCATTTTTAGCGGACATCTTTGCTGCATTCAATAAGTTGAACTTATCCTTGCAAGGGAAGGATGTCGACCTCTTTCGAGTGGAAGACAAGATTTCATGCATGATCGAGAAATGTAAATTGTGGGAAAACCGGGTGAAAAAAGGGTCTTTGGCCAGTTTTAGTGCTTTGCATAATTTACTGAAAGATTCGGAAGAGGCCCTTCCCGAAGAAGTGAAACGTGAAATGTTACATTACCTCAAGGAAGTGCCAACTACATTCAGGGAATATTTCCCCGTTTCCAAAGAAAACAGGGAATGGATCAGGAACCCCTTTTCCAAATTAGAAATATGTGAAATTCAAGACCTGACAGAAGCCGAAGAAGACCAACTGTTGGAAGTTTCGCAATGCAGTGTCATGAAAGCTGCATTCAAAGATATGGAGTCGTTGTTTGATTTTTGGATCATTGCCCTTTCCGATTACCCTGACATAGCCAGAAAAGCCTTGGCTTATTTATTACCATTTTCGACTACATACACGTGCGAAAAAGCGTTCTCAGCCATGTGCTATTTAAAAAACAAATATCGAAATCGTCTGAACTTTAATAACGATTTCAGGCTGAATGTCTCTGAAATGGAACCGAACATATTGAAAATTGTACAAGAAAAATCACAATTTCATTTTTCGCATTAAATAAATATTATTATTTAAAAACATTATTACAGACGTTTAAAACTAGGTTACCGTGAGAAATCCATGCTCTTTTTATCTTCTAATTTTTGGTACTTTACAGCTTAAGTATAGGGGTCCGCCGGATCATTTTACAAATTTTGGGGGTCCGCGATAGAAAAAGTTTGGGAACCGCTGGTTTAGATCATGTGTGAAATAGTGGTATACCGCAGTACGGTAGGACTACATATGATTGGGCGCAATAGACATCTGTCTCCCTCTTATACTTATACATTTATGGTCAGAGACAGCCCTACCAGTGGCGGGTCCACGGAGGGGGTCACGGGGTTATGACCCCCCCCCCCTTCAGAAAGGCGCTAAAATGAGAAAAATTTAGTAAAAATAAATATCATCTAATTAACAAAAAAAGGATAATAAAAAATAGACAACCGTAACCCGGTCTAATTTTTATATCAAAGGGCGCCAATTTCGGCCTTTAAATAAAAAGCTGGATCCGCCACTAAGCCCTACAGTCCTTTTTTTTTTCAAAAAAATACAATTTCAAAGGAAATCTCCATCGCAGAGTCATAAGTGAGTTGTCTTAAAGTAGAAGAAATGTTTCTTTACAATTGTGATCAAGTTTTAGAATGATGGCGGGGGCAAAACTAAGTAGACATTATGACGTCATCAGGCAGGATAAGAAAAAATTGAAAATATAACAGCAAAATAGTATAGGGTTTTACGCATTTTAATAGTAGTAAAGTATAGCTGTAGATTTTACAAAGCCAAAAAAGGAATGCATATATTCATATTGCTGCAAAGGGGACCATGAAGTATGAACAACGTCTTACAATGCTTTGCCCCCCCCCCCCAAAGGAGCTGGGGGGCAAGTTGGACCGTGCCCCCCCCCCCCCAACTTTACGCCCCTGATTGTGATACAAACAGTATGTAGTTAGTACTGTATGCTGATGCTCACGTAAAAATATCAATTGGTCACAGTTTTGGAACTCCTTTGGCGTGACATCTTCAGAGCCCTTTTTTTTTTTAATCAAGTTCAATCTTAACATTTTACCCCCGTTAGATTTTCCGGCTTCGATTGTCTCTTAACAGATAACAACAAAATCAAATTTGTCAAGAAATACATTGACTAACTACAGTAGGTAATAAAAAGCAAACGAAAACCGAAACTTTGGTTTTCTAATCACCTCAAAAAACTGCACGAAGTGTTCATTCATAAAATTATTAAATTAACCAGAAAGTTATTAAGAAGAATATAAACAACAATACTATAATAGCTTTGCACGCTCCCGTAACTGAGGAACATGTTTTTCGACTTGATATACGAGTAATAATTGGCCAGGTGCGATTCATACTCACTCAGAGGATTTTAATGAGGAAATATACCATTACTCGAAGCGCACTTAGGCAGAGCATAGCGCATGATAATTACAACACCATTACAACAACAATCCTTGATTACCAGAATTAGTAGCATTTAAATATAGGAGTTTAACGATACAAACAAAATGTTGCTAATTTATTTTAAAACGGATTTTAAGTTTCTAAATGAAGGATTTGAAAGACAAGAGTTTGAAGAACCCTTTTTGCCAAGAATTATCGTGTTTACATAGTCGGGAAAATACAGTAGAGTGTCCCTCTATCTATAGCACCTCTGTGTATAATAGAAGAGCTGCTTAAGATTACAAAATTAATTAATTAATCCGTAGGTATAGTCCACGCAAAATGAGAAGGGTTTGGACATGGAATGTTTTGATCCTGTGCAACACTGTAAAAATATTCCTTGCACCATTTTGTGTTACCTTGTTGCATTGGATGCAAGGCATAACAAAAATTGTGCAAAGAATATTTTTACAGTGTTGCACAGGATCAAAACATTCCATGTCCATACTTTTCTCATTTTGCATGAACTATACCTGGATTATAATTCCAACTACTACATTATGTACAATAAGTTCGTGTGTTGTATTCCTTAGCTCAATGTTTTCGCAGTGAGGCGTGTATTCCACTTCTCATATTTCCTTCATTTGTGCATTAAAAAATGATGAGATATTTGTTTTAATGAGACTATTGTGTAGATACCTTAACTTATCTATTATAACTTAATTTAAAATATACCACGTATGCATATGTTAAGTATCTACATAACAGTCCCCTTAAAACAAAAATCTCATCATTTTTTAATGCACATATGAAGAAAATATGACAAGTGGAATACACGCCTATAAGAACCGCATCAATTTTTTTTACATGTTTATTCTTAACTCTTTTTGCGCTGTATAAAAGGAAAAGAATGTTTGGTTTGAATTTAAATAGTTTTTTTTAGTATTTCCGTCGAATATGATCTAATGAGGGGCCCGATAAAATCATAAGGCTGTTGATACTTGCCTTTGTTTGTAATATACGGTATAGTCCACGCAAAATGAGAAAAGTATGGACATGGAATGTTTTGATCCTGTGCAACACTGTAAAAATATTCCTTGCACCATTTTCTATTACCTTGTTGCATTCGATGCAAGGCATAAGAAAAATTTTGCAAAGAATATTTTTACAGTGTTGCACAGGATCAAAACATTCCATGTCCATACTTTTCTCATTTTACGTGGACTATAACTGTAAGTACAAAATATATTTACGGTACCTATGTATAAATATGAATATGTTTGTACATCGATTTATAAGAACAGAACTGAAGAGAACGCATTGGGATAGTTGAATAAAAGGCATTTGTCTAAAATGAGACATTATACTACAAGTAGATGTAAGAATACCTAATATGTTGTGGGAACGAGGGGAGCCATTACAGCGCTGTAGTAACCTAAAACAGTAGTAAATGTTGCCGGAAACAGTTCATAACTATACAACGGACATGTAGCCTATAGTACGCATTTACTGACAACATAACAGACCATTTCCTTTCCATGTCAACGTAAGCATTGTTACACACAACATAATGCCCTAATTTTTCTTTTCAGTAAACCTAATTCCCTTCTTATACGATCATCAAGACTCAACGCTTAGAACAGAGAGGACGCGTATGTTTCTCTTTGCCCAATTACTCGCGATATTTCCCGAAAATTATATTCTGATGCACTGAGAAACAACTTACCACAGCCTGCAGCCTGATCATGGCGATTTTAATTCCGGGGCTAATATAATACCATGTCACGTGATGGTATTAATTCAATTGCTTAAAATAAATGAACAGCAAATTTCAGAATTTTTTAATTTTTGATGTTGGTAATCGTCGCAAGAGTGCTAAGTGCGGAAAATTCAAATTGTGTCTATTTAAACAATTGAATGATCTTCGGCTATATTTTCTTAATTTTTTCTACCTTAGGCGGCCATTCCACCGGACAATTTACTTGAAAAATTGACTTTGTCATTGACGTTTGTTTTGTTTTAAGGAGACTATTATGTAGATCCTTAACTTATCTATTATAAATTAAGTTATGATACGGTAGCAGACATCATTAATAAATCTCTACCATATTATAACTTAATTTATAATAGATAAGTTAAGTATCTACATAACAGACTCCTTAAAACAAAACAAACGTCAATTTTTCAAGTAAATTCGCCGGTGGAATGGCCGCCTTAGATTTAGACAAATTATTTATAGTCTTTAATATATTAATTCAAAATTAAAACTTGTTTATTTCTAGGGCGATATGTGTTTATATTTGCTACGACAGCGTCGCGTCAGTTCAGTTCTTCAGTATTGCCAACATCACAATTTAAAAAATTCTGAAATTTGCTGTTCATTTATTTTTACCAACTGAATTAACACCATCACGTGACATGGTATTATATTAACGTCGGTATTAAAATCGCCATGATCAGGCTGCTGCCGCCCGGGAGATTGCTATGCATGCATCAGCAAAAGAGCCCCTTTTTAAACAAACTCGATTGATACGCGATACGAAAAAAGCTTGCTATAAAAAGCCTAACCTAGCAAATATTTGCGCATATTCTTTTGGCGCCCATTCCACGGACCGGCTAGGGCTATTTACAAAAACAGTGACGTGGTAGCAGACATTCAAGACTTAGGCGGGGTTTCCACCGACCTCGCATTGCAGAATTGACGGAAATGTTTATTTTCCTCTATGCCATAGTTAAAATTGATCAATGATCATACAGTAAAATCACAAACAAACAAACTGAAATTAAAAAATGGCGTCATGGGATATGTTAAGTACAAACATTTTAATCGATTTCTATAAAAAGAAAAATTCTAATTTCCGTCAATGTCATTTGCATTCTGCAATGCGAGGTCGGTGGAAACGCCACCTAAGTCTTGAACGTCTGCTACCAAGTCACCGTTTTTGTAAATAGCCCTAGCCGGTCGGTGGAATGGGCGCCTTTACGACCTTTTGCCCTTCTGAAACGCACACCCAATACCGTGACCTGTCCCAGAGGGAATATAGAAGAGTGCAACCAGATCAGATTACTGGGAGTTACAACATGAAATACGAACATGGATCATCCTTAAGTGCATAAAGTACGGTATTTAGTTCTTCCCATGAGACCATGAAGAAGTGTAATTGTTGAATATTCTTTCATGTAAAAGGAAATACAACGTACACAAAGTTTGTGCGCTTCACTTCTCACTACATTCAAGACACGCAGCCACAGCTGATCTAATTTAGATAGAATTAGAGTTCAATACATAGGAGTGATTCGTTCCCGCCAAAATATTTTTTGGGTTTCGAAGACTAGGTGGAGAAGACGTGGCAATAGGAATCATTTGAAGGTTGACAGGTGGTGCAATCACAGCTCGATATTTGTGATTCTTGCCATCCTCTGAACGAGCCGCTCATGATGGAACCAGTTGCAAGGTGTGCACTTTCATATTTAACTGGGGTTCCATGCCAACATTATAAATCAGGCGACCTGACTCTTCTGTGCGATATAATAGAATTAATTATTAGATGGGTTAATCGTGGATAGAATGATCAATCGCTATTGTAGGATATATTATACAATAAAGTACATTACTGAAGATGGCATGGGCGAAATAGACCCCATATTGAACAATACATGTCACTTTAATTCAAGGAAATAATTTGTGTCTTCAAAATTTGTTAGGTACCGTAGACTAGTTTAGGTATATTATATTATATATATATATATATATATATATATATATATTGGGAAGAAAACATGGCAGGTTACTAATAACGATATAAATAATAAAATTTTGTGCCGACACTTGCTGGTTTATAAGGTGTCGGTTGTGGGACGTTGCTACGGTACCTGTCCAGGGACTACCACAGCAGCTACTCGACTAAGAGAAGTAGTAACCAGAGGGAGACAATGTATTACCTCAGGTTACAAATAGGAGGCTGCTGCAGGAAAAGCTACCAAACTCTACCGGTTTCTACCTAAGAATAACACGGTAGTGATATTTTTATTACCACAGAACTGCAGGGTTACCAGGCGTAGTCTTTTACGGGTCACCGCCGGGGGTGTAGCTACTCTCTTTTATCCATTTTGAGGAAATGTACTTTATTACCTAATACCCTTTTTAATAAACAATGTTCAAAATATTAATACATTCATGCTTAAGTACAAACATTTAAACAGATTCTTTAAGAAAATGCAACTAAATCAAAGAATCTTAGTTTGACGCATGCCCATTTCAGGCGAGAATTCAGAGAATGAGTAGCCTTTGTGGCCTCATACCTCCAATCCTATTTTCCAAGGAAAGGCTACTACAGTACTACCCCCTTCCTCCCCCTGGTACCCGACAGACATGTACTTTTTTATGTCAGTTATCTGGTCACAAGAGTAGGCTATAATAGTAATATAATGACCACGACTAATGTGCAATATACGACTCTTTAAACGCCTTAGATTTCATTTGGGCTCACTCTTTCCCCTAACGATTTAGCCCATTTTCGCCTATGCTAAACAGAAAGAAATATAGAAATCACGCATCACAATTTCAGCTACAATAACTTTCTTCACTACACCAGCTGAGCTTGATACTCAGTCTCCTGTGGTACATAGTTATAAACCAAATAAGGTTAGCAACCCAAAAATGTAGCCACATGAGTGTGACAGCATCGAGAGTGAAGGACCTACGAGAGAAGCTGTTGGCTCATAGCACATGCATCGTGCGACAATCACTGATTTACATAAAAACACAATGTTAAGCCAAAATCGGAACAAAAAGCCTATAGGGCGTGTAACACACATGATGGCTTCCTCGTTGAACGGCCAGCTTATAAACGTGGTATTGCATCACCACATCAGACAAAAGTCTTTTCATTTCGACGCATAGGCGTATTCAACCAGGTTCCTTCCATTCAAATCTAGCAAACACGGGCAAATGTTAAGTGTTTCAATTACTACAGTATTGCTACAATTTAAGTGAGAGTAGTCGCTTTCGAAGGTTGACATTCAGCATAAGCTAAACACATGGTAGCTATACGAGAGTCTGCGACCATCTTCAACAAGCACCAAATATTCTAGGCCAAACAAAATACCATCGGGTTATTGGAATAAGGTTTGGGGTCAGTCGATCGAAATATTTAGTTTTTATTCGATAAAAGCTGTAATTTTCAGGGCCTTATGCGTTTTTACACATTATTACAAGCATTCCGGGCGGGAAGTGGGACATTTGGCCCCCTGCATCTGTCCAAGCTACGGCGCAGATCCTACTGTCACTTAGTAGTATGATTGACAATTTTACGAGCTAGAAAAAAATATTGAAAATAGGGTATATCGATAAATTGGGGTGCTGAAATGGTGGGGGCCAAAACGATGTAGCATGTAGACTGTCCATTCTCACGTCAAATTGGCTCACTTTCTGATTTCGAATTTTCACTTATTAAAAGATTGTAGTCCTTCTTCTTCTTTAGTCGCAATCTACCAATGTAGCTTGCGGTAAATTATTCCATCTTCTTCACCATTCACCTTTGTCCTTGGCCGTTTCTGGGACTCCAATTATACTAGGGTCTGTATCTCAAATCTCGGTTACGAGATCTTCTGTGTAAGTCTCCCATAACATCCCTCTGGAAACGGTGTTCTTAATATCATCTCCTGTTTTGGCTCTTTATGTGATTCGGCCTGCTCAACAACACTTCTCCAGCCGTCTCGATTTTGTACGACACTCCACCGGATCTTCGGACTCCCACCCCGCGGAGGGTTGTTACCCACTCTTCCTTCCAGCGATTTCGTGGACGCCCCTGTAGTCTTCTTCCCTTCATGCTTGCATTGTAGATTTTGTTCGGTCTTCTGACATTCTTACGACTTGTTCCAGCCATCTTAGACTCCGCGCTTATTTAAAACCTACTACGTCGTCTACATTGAGTATTGCATCTATGGCTGTCTTCAATAGTGTCTTCTATTAAGGCGTTAAGGAGTCCTTCATGCCTTACCAGGTGTCCCACATGGCTTGTAATTACTGCTCATTAAAAAAAATGCCGCTGGCAGTGGCACAACCCATCAGGCCTGAAGATGGAAAGAGAATCAATCCTCTTTCCTAACTACTGCTCTATTAGATTATTTGAGATGTTGCAGTTAGCAACATGTCCGGCAGTTTCTCTTCCTCAGTGAAGGTAAAATACCCTACCTAGTTTTGGACGGACCCTGGCCCAGAGGAAAAATTTCCTCTTATATTGAGTCTCAACCGACGATGTCACTGCACTAACCCCCGGGGAACATTCACTTTTACAAATTGTCATGCGGGCCGCGGGTGCGGCTGCCGTATTTTGCCCCCGTGATTAGCATTGCTATTGGGGGCCGTATCTAGTTGAATGCCTACGGCGTCAAGAATGAGTCTCGAAACCTCGACCTGCTGGTTCCTAGCCCAGTTTTCTACCAACTTGTCTACGCTCGGCCACTGTGCATTGTTCTCTCTTGAGCTGGTAGGTTGCTAAGCAGATTTGCTCCAATGATCCAAAAATTATCCCTTACAACTTACTCAAACAAATAATTCAGCGGCAGATATACGTTAGTAATGGACATTTTTAGTATAGTATGGTTTAGCTTGGAAACATCCAAACTCCATGTCAAGCTATTCACAAATTGAACTCCAATCCAAGCTCACAAATAAATTTTATTACGCGTTTCCAAAATGTTTGGTACATATCAGTTTTACGAGAAAGTAATGAATCTGTCACAGATACTACCGTATATGAGTTCATGTACGTTCATTTTTTTTCTCGATCTCAATCATAAAGCCGTCAAAAATATTCGTTAGATTAGCAGGAAATATGCTCCCCTTCATTTTGATACATGACATTCATGACCTTCACTAACACCAATTGGCCACATTTCTTGAACTTCTTGAACTCTTTCCTGGGTACAAACTCACCAATTAGCGCGGCAGCGCACGAGCCACGTTCCCTCAAAACCCCAAAACAAAATAAAACAGCAATCGAGTGTTTCAGTCAACCTCCATTCGATTATTTATTTCTAAAGAAGGTCCAAATTCCAAATTCTAAGTCACTGAAAGTGAAACAATCCAAACACGAAGTCAAACAAGATTCTTCCAAGGGAAAATTTAAAAAAAAAACCAAGCTGACCTAATTTTTTTCAAAGCCAAGGCAAACTTGAAAAGAAAAAAACTTGCTTTGGTTTGGCTTGGGCCCATGATACAAAATGGTATACATGCCGCTATAGAAAAATCCCGTGGCATTCTTGTCTGTTTGCAGATTCCCCACTTCCGATGGAAAAATAATCATTACTGGTTTAATTTCTGATTAGAGGACCCCGAGCATTTTCTAAACGACCAATTAATTATATTGTGATTGAGATGCATTTCATGCTTCTATAACAATCCATTGCTTATCCACCGAAAATTTGACTTTTCTTCAAGAGGCAGAAATAAGAGAGAAGAATAGAGATCAGTGGGGATGTGCCGGTGAGAAGAGAGGGGCGCTATATAGACTAGCAACTGAGGAGTGGGGCGTTATTCCACGTGCTGTTACCATCAGGATACCAGTCATGATTCGCTCCTTTTTATTGGTAAGTATCGTACTTCATTATTATTTTACCATAGCTCAATTTTATTGTATTCGATTTGAAAGAGAACCGATACGAGTCAACGAGTACATTCCTATTTATCAAATAGTATAATAGATAATTATCAGTGATTCCAATCGTCTAGGGCCTACACGGTAAATAATTTCACTGAGAATTGATCTTATTTTTCCCTATTATTGTAGTCGACAGCATATGCTTTATAGCATTACAATCGATAGAAAAATTGATGTGTACAATATACCAGCATAATATATTAATGCATGACACTGGGACAGGATGCAACACATTAGGGGTATGGGTGTCCTTTATTTATTAAAAAATGTACTTTTAACGACCAAAGGTTGACAGCCTGTTGGGTTGCACATACCTATCAGAAGTTAGGAAGAATCGATGGAAATGTTTATCGTCAATATTATTTTTTAGCCTTTTATTTATTAACCCCCCCCCCCCCCACAAATGAGCTAGCCTAGAATAGAAGAAATTGTCAAAATATATCGAGTAGTTTGTCCAAAAATTGTTGCACAGACACACCGACAGACATACATTTCGTAAAAAACATTAATTTGGAGTCCTTCCGGTATAGGTACCTCAAAACGTGTAATTCTGTTGGAAAAAAAATGTTCAGTGGAGGACAATTATCAAGTCTAAAGATGCTTTGGAAACGGTCCCGCGATGACTGTCATGGAAGAGTACCTCTCTTAAAAATTACATAGTGGGCAACGGGCTAGAATCTCTGACACCTGATAGTAAGTGGATTGCTAGTTTATGTGCCGCTACAGCTATTCTTTGGTCTTTCAGTAGTTCTCTGGATAACTACCAGTTGCCATTGTTTGCCTTTACTCCAATGTCTGCAGGAGCTATCGAGCTGTCTACATGTCATTAAAGTATTTTTATGAATAAGAAGCTCATTCAGAAAAAAAAAAACAATTTTAACTTCACAAGGAGGATAAAAACAGGCAAAGTAACAACATTTAAATTGGAATTTCTGACAAGAATAATCAGGCCCCAATTTTCTTTCTTCTTTTTCAAAAAGTACCTAACTTACAGCTTCTATCAATTTCAAACTTCAAATTTTCCCATGATGCAAATTTATGCAGGCATATAAATTTTAAATTTCAAAATTGTTCATGCACACACTCATATTATAAGCTCGCTTATATAGACTTAGACGTGACTATCTCCGAATTTGGGAAAAATATTAGTACCTAACTCACCGATAATTCATTGTGGAAATGTGAAATGAACTTAAATCTTTTGAAATTTACGTTGATGAATACCGGTACCTACTAAAACACTCGTCCAATATCTAAATTAAGAAATCAGGAAATGTGAGACGATTAAATTTCACTGCAGTTGGCTTACCACTTCACGTGTCGGTTTCTGTTATGCCGTTTATCGGCCTATTACCGGTTCCCAAATCACCTACGCAAAATAACGCAAGTAGAGATCTTCATGGTGGCAAACTTGAAGATACGCGTTAGGTTGGAGATAAATAATTGTCTGGCGCGATTACGACTGGCGCAATATAGGGGTTCAGTATAGTGCCAAAATTGTTGCTCCCTACAAGAATTAATTTAGTATTGTTAAGTAGGTAATATTTTACTTCTAACTGCTGGAAAAGTTACTATACAACTCCCGAAATAATCTTATTGTCACAAAAACATTTAAAAAGAACCGGTCCGAGTTTACTCGAACATGCTTTCCAATTTATCAAAATTAGTAGATAGAGAAAATGAGTAATTTCATGGTAAATAATTTTCCTATGGTTAAATTTACGATATCTCGGGGGGGGGGGGGGGGGTGTTCACCTGACGTCACTCGTCACTGGTGGTGAGGTAAATTCTAGATAGGTCAGACCAACACATTACCACACAGCAATATTGGCAGGGCACGCAATGCATTTGAGCGTGAATTTTCTATCATTTAAAAAACAAAAAACATTTTTTTGTACAAAACCAAATACTTTTTTGGGAAAGTAACCTGTCCGGTTTCGTTACTCAATTTAACACCTAAAACATACCTGAAGGTAGAAATCATCGATAGAAAGGTGTCGCAGAAAAATTATTTTTTAGTCATTTTTCATTAAAATTTAGTCATTTTTATTTTTTTACCCCCAGAAGCAAACTAGCAAGGGGCAAGCGACCCCCCGCATTTTATCAACATTAACAACAACTACAATATATGTGAATTTAAAAGAAATCGTTCGAGCCGTTTTGGGGAAATAATTTTTTTAGACGTTTTTTTGAAGTTTTTTGAATATAAAAACCCCCCAAATTGAGTTAGCCCGAAATAAAATAAAATGATCCCAAGGTATGATTTTTGTGAACCTACATGCCGAATTTCATCAAAATCGACCGAGTAGTTTGCCCGGAAATCGACGATAGACACAGGCACAGATAGACAGACAGACATTTCGTAAAAACCACTTTTTTGGGTTCCTGGGACCTTAAAACGTGTAAACCCGTTGAAATCTCGGAATCGAAAATTTCGACCGTCACAAAGCTTTCTTTATGCTACGTATAAATTGGAAAGCAAAACGTCCGTATGAAATGCTACAAGTCATACGCAATTGATCAACGGAATACAATGTTAAACATAACATTGTACCATTCTCAAATATAAAAATCAGATATCACAAACGTACACGTATGAAGCCACATGCCAGCACCATAGCCGTGAGAAGAACCAAGTGGTTAGTGCACCTGAGCAGTGAGCAGACACGAAAGGCTCCTTAACACCATAATAGAAAGAACCAATAACGGGGGCCAATGCCAGGGGCAACCACAGAAAACTTCAAGCCAGATATGAGGCTTAAGAGAACGGCCCAGGACAGAAGTGAATGTAGTAGAAGATGGAATGATTTGCTGCACACCTATCAACAGATTGCGACTAAAGAAGAAGAGTTGTTCATTGTAATGAAACCAATTACATGGACTAATCAAGTGTTCAGATAGACGGACAAGTTTGCAGCCGCGAGTTGTCAACGTTTTTTGTTTTTTTCATTGTAGCCGTAGGGCTAGCAGAAGATTGCTTGTCGATTTCTGAAGCTGGCCTGAAGCCAACACCAAGACGACCGCATCACGAAAGTGCAAGGTATTCCACTAGATACGCCAGCTAGTAGAAATCTTCTCAAGTAGACTCTGTGGATTTGCAGCAACCATGTGGCTCATAGACATAGTAAAACTATAGACTCATCGTAAACATTCGGGTTGAAGCCGCTTGACTTCGGCTATTTCCGTAGTATAGGACCAGATTGAGCCTTTTGCCATTTGATACCATGTTAACATTTTATTTTTTATTTGATTATTTAAAGATTATTTAGAACGGAAAATCATACCAGCTAACCAGCAATATTTTTATGCAGAACATGGAGTACTTTTAATTTACATTTTAAACAATATTTTAAGCAAAGTTTTCCCTACTTTTAGATAAAAATAAAAATTTTTAATGCAGATCTTTCAGTACTTTTAATTTAAATTTTAAACAATATATATATAATAAATGTAAATAATAAACATAATTATGTATGAAACAACAAAGAAAACTATAAAGAAAACATATAATGAAACTGTTAAATTTGAATTTCCCGCCAAAATGCACCTATGAGGGGGTCGTGGCTTCAGTCCTCCAGCACAGCCGAAATACGACATGGTGGCTCCATAGTTTTATTAGCTCCATGATGTGGCTACAATGTAAAAAGACGTCTGCAACTCGCGACTGCAGACTCGTCCGTGTGTACCGGGCCTTAACGACAATACAACGTGAGGGAGTTCCCTAATGGAAACAGTACCTTCACTAGTTGGGGAACAGCGCAATGCCAATGACAGTGGCATTGACTACAATATCAGTGATCAAGAGAGAGGACCATCAGGACCCTCATTGGGTTGTCTAGCCACTAACTTGTTCTGCTTTGTTTTTTAACTGCGGCAACTTCGTTTGTTGGCGTCCTCTAATTTATGTACATTTAGTAGGCCTAAAGGTGCGGTAGTATACAGTTACAACAGAGCAAATCAAATCAAGCCTAAATGTAATTACAGACTACTAATGACAAATTTAAGGGCTCCCTGATCAACTGTCAAGTTGCCCATAGAAGGTTACCAACAACATGCGTCTGGAACGCACTAATCATGAGACATCTTACGAAATATCTTCTCCAGCCCTGTAGAATGCTATTCAAACGACTTCTCCCAAGAGAAATGGGCGTTGTCCCAAACAGTAAGTTGATATTGGCCTCGCTGCAAATATAGATCACACCAAGGTGCTTGCTATAGGCCTATCTATAAACTGCCAATGCCCTGCCTCCAGCGCATTACGATTACGAAAGACCTGTCCTTGGATGCACTAGCTCATGTTGGTATATACTATAGTTACCGTAAAAATTGTTAACATTACTCTTTCAATATACACTAAATTTTATTAGAGTGAAAGGAAAAATAGTTCCAGCCGCGCGAGAGGAATTTCCGAGTAAGAAAGGGCGTGGCGGTGCTCTAGAGCAGATACGTGGTTCCTTTCAGTCACATAATACGGTATAACACTATGCTAAAGGTACCGATATGTAGGCACTCTCTATCGCTTATTCAAGAGCTATAGTTATGTGACCATAATGTGGCGCATCATAATACACCGCTAAGCAAAAAATAGTCAATCTATTTCTTGTTTATAACTTTAGAATGCAACTGCGGTGTCTATGGGAACCGTTTCAATGGCTGCGTCGTTAAATTTCTTTTAAAACACGGAAGTTCCATGTCGCTGAACTCAGGGACTCGGATTGGAATCACTATACTAAAGGAAGCGTATATAAGTTAAGGAAGGCGATCGTCAGAACTATTTAAATTTCTGGTTGCGGCCATCACCAGGCGCGGTTGTAGGGGAGGGAGACCGGTGCGGTGATTGTAAAATCCCCGAATTCCTCAAGAATATTTTGATTTGATATTTGTGCCAAATTTTAGTGTTGCACTTTGTCACCTTTAAATGATGCCTCCTTTATCAAAGGTTGGCGAGCATCATGGCAATTTGGATCTTGGTTCCGGAGCAAGTATTGATGTCATGATAATTATACTATAATAGGTAATTTAAATGCAGTGGTTTCCCGTTGCATTCTGCTTTCTTAAGTCGTTGACTCTTCATTGAGTTCCTCCGTCTTCAGGGCCAGTTTCCCAACCCCAGGACAAAAGAGTGCCCTGCACAGAAAAGACTGGGTTTTTTGCTTATCCCGGCTAAAACTCGCTCCCCTATCTGTTCAGTCGCCATTACGCGCTTCCATCTTCACCCAGAGGATATACAGATTAGGGATTTTCGAGTCTTCTCCTCTGAGACTATAAGGCATTACTCTGAAGCTCAGCTACTTTGAAGTGTAGCACTAATGCAATCAAAAAAGCAACTTTGGTTTTTAATTCTTATCCACAATTGGTCTACCTTTTCGAGCTGAACGAAAAGTTATAGGATATATTCAAATTCGAAAAAAAATTAATAAGGTTGAGTTAATAGGTACTTTACAGACTGTCTGCAACTTATTTTATATATCTTTAGACTTCTTGTTGGTTGGTTCTCCCTAGGTCAGGGGGCCCCTGTGCACCGCACCGTCTCGCTCATATGTAGTTTGCCCCGGGCTATAGACGTAGATAAATAAATTGCCGCGAAATTCTCCAGCTGAGAGGCTGTTCGTTAAAGTTGTGTTATTATAGCCTCGAGAAAAGTAAATAGCCGCAATGACTTAATTTGTAACAATAGGCTACATCTCACAGCCATTGTTTACAGGCGGATTGCTGTTATGGTTTAATGTCGGTATACGTGCTACATAATGAGGGAAATAATGGAGCCGGCCAATATCTAAACCAGTATTTCTCCAATTATGGGTCTACAATAGCTATGAATATAAGAATCTCAATGGAGACAATGCACGAGTATTTTCAAATGTAAACTCCTCACTTTCTTGAAATTCGGAAGCGCTTTCATTTCCTAGGAAAGTGTTGCACGGGTGTATGAACACAGCCATATGAAATGTTCGGCACGTGATACAGACACGAATCAATGCATCTCACGCTGCACACCTCAAATAATCACTCAGTAATTATGCTTCAGGAACAAGATTGCTATCAGATCTGACTATTACTATGATGTGTCGCTAGATGCCCGGCCACCAAAACATTTAATTGTAAGAATACAATGGAACCGGAAACACGAATTAATGTATTAGAAGACAAACTTGGTATAATTGTGAACAACGTCTAATTTTGTCATCATACCGGTCGCTGATTACAACTTGAGATCGTCGTAGCGTGTCTTCAAACTCGCTCACACATAACAGACCCGCGGACATCTCAAAGCTCGAGATGAACTGTTCAAAATGTCTTGGAAGAAATATTCCCATAAATTTTGTGGCACAATATGCGGTTGACACTAACAGCACCAATTGGCAATTGACTACAGGGCTGGAACTTTTGATTTTTTTTTTGCGCCTTTAAGTTAAGTTTGTACCTATCTTAATAGTTTTATTATATCGCACTTCGGAAGAAAAAGGACACAACTCTAAATCTATCAATTTCTAGAAATTGAAGTTAAAGTTTTTTTTTATAATGAATTAGGCTACCTGACGGTTCCCACCAAATAGAAAACAGACACAACTGCCCTCGCGCTGAAAATATACACACTACATTAATACAAAATAGATTTTTTTTAAATATTTTATCGTTATTAAGTCGAAATGTACAATTTTTGAGTTCAGTCTTTTTTCTTCCGAAGTAGCGATACGGTATATTATTATATATTATTTATATTATATAAGAATTGTGGCCACATCAGCCACTACCAAAATACCCCATAGATAAGAAATGAAATATTGTAGCTTGTAATTATAGGTATTGCGCTCGCTTCGTCGCAAGCCTGTAAAATGAAATATGTAATGTAGCCTACGGTATTTATAGATGTTCAGAACATTGACGGTCATTTTCGGTTGTTCAGAACATTTATGTGATATGTGTTCGATGTGACAGTTGGGAAACATCATCACTTGGAAAGTATCTAACGAACACTAAACGACAACATCGTCTACGAATGCATGCCGGTGCCGAGTTCTATTCCTCGCCGAGTCTTTCCAAGTTCTGATGGGCAGAGGAAACCACCCCATAAAAACTAACGTGATTTTGGATACAAAGGATTTGAATGAAATACGTGTAACGTAGCAAACTTGCGTACAGTAGTGAATACTGCGCACCGAGTTCCCGCTAATAGACATAGACATCAACAGAAAATTATAAGGATGAAGAGGGGATCTCAATTTTAATGGGATAGAATATTTACTGGTTTGACGATTGTGTATTTACTAATACGAGTTAAAAAGAAACTATCGACAGAGTAGACTTGACTGGCTTTTACGCCGATATATCTCACGGTGATGTGTGATGGGTATAGTTTCTCTTTGTGACAATGGCATTGACTAGGTAGGAGCTATGAACCATTAATGATTGGTAGTAGCTCTTTCATCATAAGGCCTATGATAGTCATCACATACGGTATGGAGTACACTGTCCCACAAATGGCGTTCGACTGTTTGAGGACCCTATTCTTGGGACGGGGAAAAAGCAAATGACTACACTTATCTGACAAGTACCCTAATAGACAATATGTGAACTGGTACTTAGAGAATTGTTATTATTCTAATCGTATAGATACTATTCTCCTTTTTATAAGATAATTTTCAATTAAAGTTAATTAAACCCAAAATCATGCAACATTCCATTTTAGAAGTGAAACCCTTTTGATGAGAGGCTATGCAATTGTGATCAGGTCATTTCAGGTATAACGAAACACAGCACATCGAGTTTGTCACGAGTTAACATAGTGTTGCGGTTGGCCGCTAGGTGTCTCTAGTTGTCGGGAGATGGGAGAGTGTTTAGAGTGGAGAGCTTAAAGATGCTGATGTCCATTAGGTGGCTCCTTTAGGCGCCAACAAAAAATCTGAAAGTCTCATAAGAAAGTCATTTAAAATTCAACGACCTTGAAATAATCGTGACATGATAAAATTTTAGAATAGAACAATGGCACACCTGACATTAATATCGCACCATAATAATAATCATCTCAGGTACTCAGAATTTACGTATACCTACTTCAGTAATCACGGTGCCTTAGTATTCGAGAGACCTCACACCTCAGGAGCATGGAACCTTTTAAGAAGGTTGAAACTTTTATATAGGTCAAGATCATTTATAGTTTCATAAACATATTATGCGGCAAGAGGCTGTAGGCTTATATAGTATTAGAATATTGTATAGCAGGCAACCATTACTTTGCGCATTAATACTACAACCCACCTGGCACCCTGTCCACCCCTCTACCTGTTGAAATCTCGTTCCCGTTTAATTTTCTCATATTAGAATTAATGTTCTTTTTTCCCTGATATCCCTGCCTGTAGAGGCTACCTACAAAGTTAATAATTATGTACTCATGTGTATACCACTATTGTTGTTATACTATACAATATCATAACATATTGCACTTAAGGCAGAAATTTCAAAATATTTTGTAGACAACTGTCAATTTGACGAAATTGATCAATTATTCTTCCTTACATTAACAGAAATAGGAAAATCGCCCAAAGAACATTAAAAAAACAAAGCTTCCGCAGTAATTTTATTACTTTTTTCTCATCTGAAATAGTTTTACTATAAAAAAGCGATAAAGTGCATTAAACAGATTTTATGGAATAGTAGTAAATATTTATTCTATGAGTAAATCAGCCGGGTAAATAGCCTGCTTTTTTCAGAGACTGCATTTTTTATTACCGATATTTTTTGTCAGACAATTCTCATATATAGTGCGGTTGTGCAAGCTCCAAGAATTAAGTCATATCGTCCAAAATACACTGTCATTTGAAGAAGAAAATTAAATATCTCCCTTAATGTTACATAAGTACATAAGGGTGATATTATCAGTAATAACATCCAGGGCCGTAGTCAGAACTCTTTCGGGAGGGGGTCCATCTGACGTCACCGGAGGTGAGGTAACCTCAATGTATTTAAAACTCCATTCTATTTAGTGTACGCTGCACATATTTCGGGGGGGGGGGGGGTCCAGACTTTTGCTTCTCGTCACGAATAAGAACACTAATAAGAGTTTGACAGCGCGTGAACAGGGGCCAGCCCAACAAGGAGGACTCTAGGGTTCAAATCCTGTTTCGGTCCAATTTTTTATACCTTCTTATCCTTTACTTAGTCATATATGGCATACGAAATACGAATATAAATTTTGTGTAGCAGGGAAAAACAGATTCACGGATAATTGTCAGCCACCCTTTGCCTGTTTCCGACAACCCTCCCCAAACACCAAAAAAACATTTGGGGTACCGTATCCAGCTAATAAGCAAGACGCGTGAAAGCTAACCCGCCATAATGACGCAAAAAAATTCAACTGGTCCACAAGTCCTTTCACACTCAACTAGTTCGTTTTCAACCATATTTTAGAGAGCATTTCATTTTCCACGCAACTAATGGTTTCGCGACAACAATATAACGCGTACAAAATACAATATTCTATAACAGACCAGATCTGGTTAAGTGAACATTTATACATGAGTCATCATCACAATATGCAACCGGTTAAACTCGAAATTGACAATAAACATTAATGGAGAGATTGCGCCGCGACAGAGTTATTTCTAGCGGCCAGTTAATTAGTGTTAAATTAGGCAAGTACATTTTGCTTTCTCCAAAGTAGTATAATGAAGTCGACATACGGCTGTGCTGTGAACTTGACATAGGTGACGGGCTGGATTGAGATGAAGTGATGGAGGCCATGAGCAAAGGAAAGCGTCCTGCTCGTCGACAATTTTTTACTTTCTCACACTACAGGTCTATATGTCAGGAAACGAATTTGCTAGCTTAAGTTCATCATCGCTCATGCTGTGAAATAATAAATTAGCAATAGTTTGCGTTTTAATAGGTTAAGAAATTGAAGAAAAAAAATAATAATAACAAAAATCCTGAGCTTCAAATCTCACGGCTCAGAAGAAAAATTATTGAAAATATGAGCAAATTGAGACGCCTCACCGCCCTTACCACTTCACTGGGCCTTAGGCGGCTTTTCCACTTGTCAATTTTTCTTCAATAATTGATGAGATTTTTTCTTTGCTCTATGTCATCTCATCAATTATTGATGCACAAATTACGGAATATTGACAAGTGGAATAACAGCCTTAGCATCGCGATGATTAAAAAAATCGTCTCAAAGAAGGCACATTTTAAAGTTACGCAACATGAATTTTTTTCAGGTTGGCCTCAAAAATGAACAACATATAATAAAATAGCCCACATATCTGAAGGGTACGTTCGTCATTATGAGTTTTAGCATCTTGTAGCCTATATGTAAATAATAATTTAAGTCACACAAGTAGGAGGGTCTTGTATATTTTGCAATGATAATACTTAATAAAGTATTAAAAAAACAATGAAAATATTGAGAGGTACGAGGTTTTGCAATGCAACAAGAAATTAAAACCAATATTATACTAGCCAATCTAAATCCACATTCGATTATTTTTTTATTATTATGAATGACACATATATGGTATTGAACTATTACCAATGGCAAATCCAGGTCTGTCCCGAACAAGTCTGATTCGTCACATAAGGTTGCGTCATCTAGAGCACAACCTACGAACGGACAACAGGGGAACAGGTTCAGGGAGGGGCAACGTCACATGCATTATTGGTTGCGTTGCACCAACCCCGGCCCCCGGGGGCCTTAGGAGTGCCGATAACTGCCCACTGTTCGTCAATATCGGAGATGATCTCTTATATCATAATATTAGGCGTAGCCCAGCAGTTAGTAAGACATCGGTCTCCTCTCTAAATAGAATATACATCACGTTTCGAAATTTGGTTGCCTATAACATTTTAGTAATACAAATCTGCCAACGGCCTGACCATGTTGAATCCATTAGAGCAGAGCATGTTTCAAACTGGGGCAAACTTGGTAATGTGCACAGCGTTGGCAGGGGAACATGGTGGGACATTATAACGCGCTGAGACTATACCAGTCAGTCTGCGTGCGTGTCGAGTCCCGGTCACCTCGACACCTCCAATTTAATCGTGCGACTTTACCATGTTCCCCAAGTGGTTCGTTATCCACTATAATCAGGAGGTTCGCCCTGTCGGTCAACTCCCCTTTCCCCGAGGTGAAAGAGTTTGCCCTTTGGGTGCCTCAAGTTAACAAACAGACTCACTCCTCCCACCAGGCTGACAGGGTTGCTTTAAGCAGAATTGCTGAAAACAGGCGTTAGAAACACAGCAGTAATACAAATCAGCAAGCCGATGTGTTTCATCATTTGAGCCAAACTTTTCAAAATTTGGATAAATTAATATTCCATATTAATAACTTCCCTATTTATTAATCAAATTTGTGACGGGCTGAACAGACTTTTAATATTTTCAATCCAGTCTTCGATTTGGTCTTTGGTTCTGTCCGACCGTAAATCAGGATGGAATCCTGAATCCATTGCTTAACCGAATAAGTTGCAAAGATTATACTCTACATAGCGGAGATGTAAAGGAAGACCCAACGCTATGGAGGAGCTAGTGAGAATACCCGTATATAAAGTTGATCGTTGATAGAATCAATTTTGGAACGTGTACAGTACAGAACCAACAGTTTTGACCATGTGATTAATATGCCTACAATCCAAAATTTAAAATGATTGAAGACTACTTTAGTATTATGCAGAGTGCATGAGTAACAGCGTAGGCTAATTGGCTACAATACGGATTACGGCTATTCGCGGTTTTTATGAGTCGCAATATTGTGGCGGCTCATCTGCCGTTGCGCACTAATTTTACGTCCTATTGCCCGCGTCACTAACAATAACTGGCAAGATAATTGCCTGATGTAACAACTCGGTCAATTCGAATTTATTTGTTTATTGTGCGGAACCTTGATGACAACAGAACCGATCGACTATGAACAGTATTAACTGCCATTATAGTAGCAAGCACATGCACCAGTTTTACCCAAAAATAACTTTACAGTGCGATTCAGTCCAAAAGAAAGAACCGGTTCGAGTTTACTCGAACATGCTTTCCAATTTATCAAAATTAGTAGATAGAGAAAATGAGTAATTTCATGGTAAATAATTTTTCAATGGTTAAATTTCCGATATCTTGGGGGGGGGGGGGTTGTCCATCTAACGTCACTGGAGGTGAGGTAAACTCTAGATAGGTCAGACCAACACATTACCACACAGCAATAATGGCAGAGCACGCAATGCATTTGAGCGTGAATTTTCGATCATTTTCTCAAAAGAACCGGTCCGAGTTTACTCGAACATGCTTTCCAATTTATCAATTAGTAGGGAGAGAAAATGAATAATTTCATGGTAAATAATTTTCCTACGGTTAAATTTCGGATATCTCGGGGGGGGGGGGGTGTCCACCTGACGTCACTGCAGGTGAGGTAACCTCAATATATTTAAAACACATTACAACACAGTAATAATGGCAGGGCAAGCAATGCATTTCAGCGTGAAGTTTCTATCATTTAAAAAAAAAAAAAAATTTGCGCAAAAGCAAATAGGTTTTTGGGAAAGCCAACTGTCCGGTTTCGTTACTCAACTTAACACCTAAAACATGCCTGAAGGTAGAAATCATCTATAGAAAAGTTTCGCAGAAATATTATTTTTTAGTCATTTTTCATTAAAATTAAGTTATTTTTATTTTTTTACCCCCAGAAGCAAACTATCAAGGGGTAAGCGACCCCCCGCATTTTATCAACATTAAGAACGACTAGAATATATGTGAATTTACAAGAAATCGTTGGAGCCGTTTTTGAAAAATAATTTTTTTTGACGTTTTTTTGGAGTTTTTTGAGAATGAAACCCCCCCAAATTGAGTTAGCCCCAAATAAAAAAAATGGTCTCGAGGTATGATTTTTGTGAACCTCCATGCCGAATTTCATCAAAATCGACCGAGTAGTTTGCCCGGAAATCGATGCGCAGACAGACAGACAGACAGACAGACAGACAGCCATTTCGTAAAAACCACTTTTTTGGGTTCCTGGGACCTGAAAACGTGGAAATCCGTTGAAATCTCGGAATCGAAAATTTCGACCATCACAAAGCTTTCCTTATACTACGTATAAATTGGAAAGCAAAAACTTTTTTTGCACAAAACCAAATAGTTTTTTGGGCAAGTAACCTGTCCGGTTTCGTTAATCAATTTAACACCTAAAACACATGCCTGAAGGTAGAAATCATCGATAGAAAGGTTTCACAGAAAAATTATTTTTTAGTCATTTTGCATTAAAATTTAGTTATTTTTATTTTTTTACCCCCAGAAGCAAACTATCAAGGGGGAAGCGATTCCCCGCATTTTGTCAACATTAATGACGACTACAATATAAGTGAATTTAAAAGAAATCGTTGGAGCCGTTTTTGAGAAAAATTTTTAGACGTTTTTTTGGAGTTTTTTGAGAATAAAACCCCCCAAATTGAGTTAGCCCAAAATAAAATAAAAGGGTCCCGAGGTATGATTTTTGTGAACATACATGCCGAATTTCATAATAATCGACCGAGTAGTTTGCACGGAAATCGATGAATAGACAGACAGAGCGACAGACAGACAGACATTTCGTAAAAACCACTTTTTGGGGTTCCTGGGACCTCAAAACGTGTAATTCCGTTGAAATCTCGCAATCTTATTTTTTTCCTTATACAAACTACGTATAAATTGGAAAGCAAAAACGCAAAGACCCAACAATTTCTAGCCAAACGTCAAAGTTTTAAGAATTTTATTGCACCTACAGTGTATACTTACATAACTACTGTAGTATTTTAGTATTCGGCTACTCGTACGCTCTAATTAAGGCACTATAGTACGTACACAACACAACTGCAATTAGCCTATCATTCAATAAATTTGGCGGCTATTCCATCTGTCATCCAATTATTCCGTTATTTGTGCATCAATAATAAGTCTCTACCATATTATAACTTAATTTATAATTGATAAGTTAAGTATCTACATACATAATAGTCTCCTTAAAACAAAAATCTCATCAATTTTTGAGACAAAAATGACGGATTATTGACAGATGGAATAGCCGCTTTTGGGCTACTGATATTTTGCTTGGTTGCATGATTACAAACCTGCAGGAATTCATAATAACAGGGTCGGAATGAGTGACGAAAGATCTGAAAGTGACGTAGATATCTCTAGCATATATTGGTTATTATTTTATGGGTAGTCTGACTCGTATCCGTACTTGGTGAAGTCATGCTGTCTGTTACATTTTGTCTATTGTAAGCTTGTCTCAGCTTGTCCATTATCACTTGTAGCCGGTGTGGGTTGGCATTGAAGACGAGTACAAGTTTGCCAACGTCCAAAAATTAATATGGAAACTAAATCAATAATATCCACACAAAAAAATGGGGTAGTTGGGATTGGGCAAGGGCTAATGGGCCCATATTTAAGTGGGCCTAGGTCCATTCCATCAGGACATTATAATTTTTATATTTAATTAGCATATTTTTTTATTATTCTAGGGGGCAGTCTGTCTCACATGCAGCGCCGTAGCTCAGCAATATATCTCTGCGGGACCAGTGCCACAGAGACCTACCGCGTTCGCAGGGGCAGTACCACTTGATCAGACATTCCAACAACAGTCGGGAAGAACGTCCACAATTAGACAGAGACCTGCAGCGAGAACTCTGCAGCAGCAACAGCCAGTGATCGGCGCCAGGCCTCAAGCTATTTCACAACAACAACAGCAGCCAATAAGACTGCGTAGGCCTCAGAATGCTGGGCGGGCAAGGAACAACTTTATTGATGATGCAGAGGAAGAAAAACAAAGAATTGGACTAGGTACGTTGACAAAGTAGAGACAATGAAAGGGTGTTTCATTGTATTTAACAGCCCTGTCATTCTATGGATTTCACTAATGCCTACGGTATGTCCAGGGCTCTTGAAAGAGTCAAAATGCTCAACTGTAATATGCAGAGGCTTCTGAAGTCCAGTAGCTTATTTCATAGGAATATAACATGATCGCAGCGATCTGCAGTACAACTAATTTCTTTGTAGACTAAGTGTCCGATATAATCCAAAAGCAGAAGAAATTAATCAATTGAGACAACGTAAAATTACAGTATACTTCGAAATTAACTTCGAAATTTCAACATCTCCACGATTTCAACCATAGAATAAATATTTGCTCAGCCCATTATGAGAAGGTACAGTAAGTTATGGTCACCCACATCATGTTAAAAATTTGTTACCCATTAAGAAGCCAACATACGGCAGAATATAAGTACAGATCATTCTTCATTTGCTTGTTTTTCAGGATAATAATATTGTTCAATTTGTAATGTAATATACATACATATACACCAAAAATAGGTTAGCTGGAAGGGTACCTAGCCCTCCAGAGCTAAAGCTCGCTTAATATAAAGATAAATTACATTTCATTCACTTAATGTCAATAATATTAAGGCGGAGTTTCCACATACGCCGTCAATCGTCAATGAGAAATATGAAATTGAAGGTTAAGCAGACATTAAAGACATACTAAAAATTCTGCTACGACGTCAATTTCATATTTCTCATTGACGATTGACGTATGTGGAAACCCCGCCTAAGGAAAATACCACTCATACAATACCGCATGTACATGTTCATAGGAAACACCGATGATGTGTACTTGCGGCCCAGAGTGTCACCCCCTGCGCCTACCCTACCGACTCTCCCACAAACCACCAAGCCGCCTGTCACGAGACCACTTGTCCCAGTCGAAGAGGAATACAGTGAAGGTACTGTCAACTCAAATAAATGTTATGCGTTTAAATTTTAAGTAGGCTAGTACCTACCGTACATTTGGCTATGGAGCCAATTACAACTACCAGAAAGATGTTGCAATCTCGGCAATGTTTTCAGTACCGTGCGGTAGATGCCGTATGCATACTGAGGCATCCTAAGCCATAAGTGCCTAGACTGTACCTAACAGGTCTCAGCTTAGGCACGTATTTAACTTGATATAACCAAATTTGGTCATTTCAGAAGTGGTAGCTAAACTCTAACTCTATCCTTATTCTGTGCTCTAATAAGGTGAATAGCCGATAGGTATGATATTACAACTTACCGAAGTCACGATTTGATAGGATTTGGATGCAACACTAATAAATTAAAAAATAAAATCACTACCATTATAAAATAATTGTTGTAAAACTTATTATTTTAGCTCAACAGGCCAACAGCACTAAAATTACCGTTTCAGTGTTTTCTTGAAAAAGCCGGCCGGCGGCCATTTGCAATTACTACAGAACCGCGAAATTTGTATACAAATTGACCATTTATAATTATTCAAAATTGCGACATTTTCCCTCCAATTTATAAAAGCGTTATTTTCTCTTTTCGCATTTAATAAGATAATTGTATCAATTTCAGAAGAGGAAGATGAAGGAACTACTCCAGCTTCAATCTCACGGTCAGCTTATGTCGGACCATATCAGCCTAGTCAGCCACCAACTCCCTTTCAGAGGCCCGCTTTCCTGCAGCCAGTAGCGTTCCGACCCTCTCCCCAACAGCTGCCCATCATCCCAACGCCCACGGCCAGGCCTTTTCCACGACCCCAACCCGTAAGTAAATTAAAATTTTGGCGCCAAGTCAATTGCGGATCTCATCCAACATTTATGTCTATTATTTACATTTTAAAATTCAATTACAATATTCATTCATTGGCAAATCACATAAGTTAGGCAACGTCATTCGGCGCGGGGGTTTATTTCTGTTTCCCTCTTCGGAACCAAACGCCATCAGATTGGAGGAACCAGGCGGGCTGGATCGCTGAATGGGCATACAGAGCTCAGTCACTCAACGATTCCGGGGAAGTTTCCTCGTGTAAGGAAGCGGTACTCGCCATAAGCCTAACATTGAGAATAGCAAGCTATTTAGATTGGAATTAAAATGCGCAGGAACATACTGTGCCTGTTAAATGGTTCATTTGCCGCTATTTTTTTTTTTATATATATATTTGAACCCTACAACGTGGAAACGCTTCTTTTGTCATTTCCCCCACAAGTCTACCAGATTTCCCCCTACGTTTCATCCAAAGACATTAAATTCTAACATCAGTAACTTCATTGTTTACGTTGCGAACGCTCATCTTACCCGCCTAGTTCCACCACTATCGGCAATACTTAGCTTATGGTTCAGCGCCAATTTTTCTTTATTATTATCGTTGGAAGGGACGTGCTGATGATAAGTATTAATTTGTAAAATTACATATTTTACGTTAATGAGCTATCGGCATATTTTATTATTCATTTTTTTTCATAAAACATCTCCATGGAGATAAAAGGAACTCTTAAACCATTGCCGTATGCTGCACAGCCGTACGTATGGTCCACCTGTATGGTTGGTAAAGGTAACTCACCTACAGGGTTGCAATTGTGTACTTATAAACTTATAATACTAAACCTACTTACCGCATCTCAATCGGTATCATGCTGTAGGATACCAACAGCCTTTTACACTCATAAAAGTCCAAACAAACTTCATATTTAAATAAATTGTGGTTTCAGCAACTACGACCTATTCAACAAGTAACAGCGGCACCAATCACGAGGCCACAACCCATTGCCCCCCAACGTAACGTAGAAGAGGAAGACGAGGAACCCCAGTACCAAAGACAACAGCCTTTACGCCAGCAGCCCCGTCGACCTGCTCCGCAAGAAAACGACTTTAATCCCATTCCAGCACCACGCCCTCAGCAGCAAATCAGACAACAAAGTACAATCAAGCAGCAGGAAGTATACAGACCACACCCATCCAAGGCGTCAGCCCAAGACCAAAGAGAGAAAAAGCCAGTAGTGCAAACCGTGCGAAAGTTCCATGAAGAGAATGAAGACGGCAGCATTACCTGGGGCTATGAAAATGATGATGGATCTTTCAAAGAGGAGACCATTGGGTATGACTGCGTTACACGGGGGAAATATGGTTATGTTGACCCCGACGGTGTTAAGAGAGAGTACACGTATCAGACGGGCATTCCTTGCGACAAGGAGGCCGAAGCAGAGCAAGCTGCCTCTGCTAATGAAGGCTATATAGATTATTCCAGTAATACGTATGTCCTCCCTAATGGAGATGAAATTGATTTGGATCATATGGTGAAGAACAAAAAAAGGAAACCCGTAGGGCAGCAGTATAGGAATTGAAGTTTATACGTGGGTGATAATTTATAAATACACTTGTAAATATTTTGATTCTCATAAGAGAAAACTCAATGCAACAGCATCAAGAGCAGTACCTACTAAAAGAAGTAAGGTAATACTGAAGAGGAATGTCCATGATTAGGAAATGAAAAAATCCATGAAACACCTCATCGAACGTAACATAATAGCTTGCCGCAAAGAAAATTACATAAGGTAATCCCAACATAGCAAAAGATCAATCAACTCAGACCTCCGTAAGGTGAGCACATAATCGACACTTTCGTATTTAACACAAATTGGACCCAAACACGTTAAAACTTGAGAATTTGGATGAACTGGTTGGTCGTGTATATTCAGGAACAATTCAGAAATAATGGAATTATTGAAAAATGCTATGTCAAGAAATCAGCCAGCGCATAATAAACTGCCAACGTTTACTCCATTTGTTTAAGCACAATTAGGATCTTTGCATTGCAGAGTAATCTATGACAATGATATTGCATCTCGTTATGTATGACTGGACGGCAGTAATCTCCATCTACATCTTTTATTGGGCCCTTGGTCTGGTCATTGTACATTACAAGGAAATGAGGAATAGACGACCTTGTCAACCCATTATGTCTACTGCATTTTGCAGACTTCTGTCTACTCAAATGAACCATCACGATTTATTTATTGTTTTGTAAATATAATCATAAGACCTGTATAGCATCACATTGATTCATTTCCTATCGAAATAAATGAAAATCGTAACTTTCTTATTATAGCGCAAACATGGAATTTTAAGTTTCCCTACGGTAGGTACATAACATTGACGATTTAGTACAACCGAGTTCAGGTTTTCAAACTGAGTACCTGCCCGGATAAATTTTAGTCAACATTATGAATTATCAAATGTAATAACATTGAATCGACTTTTTTGATACTTTATTTCAGCTTGTAACAGCATTGATATGCTAGTAAGCCAGTTCATACAGTAGTAACGACTCTAATTTTCACCAGAAGGGTTGCTATTTCGAATCCCACTCACTCTTCCTACATTATACATTAAGCAGTAGATTAAGGTAACGCCAACGCCACCTCTAAATTTACTCGAAATTAAAATTACAAAATTTTGAGGATTGAAGAATGGTTGAGTTTCAAACCAGACGATTTTCATCATTCGGTTAAGCAGCTGACGATACCAGAATGGAAAAGCAATATATATAATATTATGAAGATGAAAAGAGGAAAATATTTGATATTATATTATTACAAGTTTCAATTATTGTTTTGCCTTCCCCAATATTTATTAGCAAATTGAAATTAAGACACTCACCAAGCACTGACAGACAATACGAACGCCACAAAATATTTTTTAAATATTATAGAGAAAAAAAAAACTGAAACTGTCCTTAATAAGGTCTCATTCTTCGCATAGGAGGTCCCATCCTGTCCTCCCGATATCCCTGGAATCGATCCAGCGGAGGGCCCCGCAAGCCGGGCCTCGGTGCGAACATGGGAGGGGCGATAGAAATATCCATGTAATCGCCGATAATGAACCGTACCTGCCTCAAGGTTTTGTTGTCATCAGGCCCTCGCTGACCGGAGCACGTGGTCCCGATTTCTCTCATACGATAGTTGCCGTATGGATTGGGTGAAACGACAGAGAAGTCAAAAAATGTTCCTTTTTTTCGGCTGTCCGGATTCACTTCTTTTACTAGGCTTGTCAGTTCCTCTAGGGAAGCATCCAACCTATAGAAAAAAAAATAACCATAATCAATTGGTCATGCATCAGAGGGCTCGCCAAAAAAAAATACTTAAGACATGACATTGATTTTACACTTGTCATGCTCTAATATTTATTTGATCAAAGAAATATTTGGATTGTTATTTTTGCCTTTCTTTGTATTTATACGTTGGCATAAGGAAAGCTTTGTGATGGTCGTGAATTTACACGTTTTAAGGAACTTAGTAACACAAAAAAGGAGTTATTAAACGTCGTGAATAAATTTTTTTAATGCATAGCTGTACTTAACTCCGTTAGCGGATGAGGCTGCTGCAGGTTGGGCCTTAAGAGTGTACAGCCGGTAGGAAATAGGCAGCCCGAAATTTTATACTTTTTATTGTTAATTTAATTAACTAAGCATGTTATTAAAGATTTGGCTAATCAAAGTTGTAGAAGACTACTTCATGCATCATATAATAAGGTATTTATAGTTTTCGAAATTGAGTTGCCTATTAGCAAAAGCAATCCTCTCCATTTTTTTCAGTTTTGAGAAATTCGCGCCATTTTTTTTATTTTTCAATACTCTATCCGATGAATCAGATATTGAGACGCAAAAGCAATTCTAATACTGTTAAAATTAGCTTTAAAAACTGTAATGTTATTTTACCTCATGAAGTTGCGGCCCAGCAGTTTTTTGCGGTTTCTGAAAAATCGACCTGGGTGGACAGGATTGCTTTTGCTAATAGGCAACTCAATTGTAGTTTTTTTATAAAATCGATAATACGTGAAAAGTTTTTTATAAAATATTTGCATGTTTATGAACAAACTACAATTTCAAAAATTAAAAATAACTTATAATATGATGCATTTTACAACTTTGATGAGCCAAATCTTTAATAACATGCTTAATTAATTAAATAAAATAAAAAAGTATTAAATTTCGGGCTCCCAATTTCCTACGGGCTGTACACCCTTACCCTTATGCATTAGCATAATACATAGAGTCATTCCTCCCCCAATCCAATCAGCTTAGATGACCACAAAATTTGCAGGTGTCAAGTCTTCTCAAAATTATCTTTTGGTCCTGTGCATCACCAAATTTTATCCCCAGAAACTGGTTCAAATGATGAATACAAGGTTCTGATTCTCAGAAACCATTTATGGTGAACGCTGCCAGGGAGAAACTCTTCCCACCACTCACATGCCCACGTTTTCTTTTGTGGGCTAGGAATGTCATCATCGAGCAGAGAATGATTTGTTCAAGTCATTTAGTTTTAGCAGAAATACTCACCAAGTATACATCTGTAGTTCGTTTGCAGGAACATGGCCTCTTCCATAATCCGTAATGGGGTTATGGTCACCGGTGCAACAGAACACGCGTAGCAATAGAGGGCATGTCTGAAAGAAAAATGTTAAGGCAAAGGCATAAGAGAAAGCTTACCGTACAACTTGTTTCTATTTCTTATTTTATACGATTTTATAACGATATGGTCCATTTAGGCTAGTTGGCAGACTATTTCAATTCAAATCAAATATATATTTATTCCAATTTTTTCAACAAGACAATATTATATCGTCGCATTTTTTATGAAGTGTTACATCTGCAAAAATTCTATTTTTTTGTTTGAACTAAAAAATTTGTAATTTTTTTTTCTTTCTTTTGGTAAAACTGTTGCATTTCTAAAAAATTTATTGACGTAGTAGGAAGCGACAAAACAGTTTAAACTTGGCCCAAAATCATGCACAGTTGCAGTAGAAGACAGTTGCAGTTGCCATTAGGTCAGGACTAAGGAACATCCAGTGGAGTAGTACGTAAAAACTTGTAAGTAAACTGTTACATGTTACATTGTTACATTATAAGCAAATTTGGTTCAATGAAGCTGCAATTTTGGGACAAAGAGTTGCAACGTACATTAGAACATTGACATTTGAACTTTTTTTGGGGTAAAGTGTTACAACTTGTTTCAGAAATTATTTGGTTACAAAAGTGACAATGCCTTAAAGATAACAGGGCGAAGTATTTTATTTAAAAAAAAAAGTTAAACAAGTGCAAAACCGGGTGAGAAATAAAATAAAATGTGGGCCAAAAAACTTTAAAACTCTCATGAAAAATTACGTTTTTAGAGATGTAACCCTTCATAAAAAATGCGACGATATGTTGTTTTTCATTTCTGTTGCAATTTTACCATGAATTTGCTAATTCGGTTAATTTCTGTCGCCTGTCAGTTTCACGTACATGAAACCTATGCTTTAACGGCATTGGATGTATTAATCATTTAGACCCTACAATAGAGGTCATGGTGTCTTAGCAGGCGTCACAAAATACTACATTTCCATGACATGATGTGTCAATATCTAACCATAAGATTCAGGCAAATCATTTTTATATCATGAATGGCCTTAAAATGAGGATTCATGGCATATGATCCCTAAACTCTCCTTTCTGGAGAGCCCAAAAATTTCTAGTCACCGAATGACCAAATGATTATTCGACCCATACTTTGTCATCAAATGTTTGGTAATTATTTACTACTGCCTCTCAAAGTTTTTGTATTTTCGTCTGAAAATGTGCACTCTTTGACCAGTCATCCGAATCCAGTTGCGCAAAACCGAGTAGAGTAATAGTTATTTAGTTATAGCTCGATTTATGTCAAACTTTTACATTGGTAGGCAGGGGTGGTCATGGCTTCTGAGAATTACAAGTGGAAGGAAGATATCAGACTATCAGAGGCATGTAGGCCAAATTGATATATATTAATACAAAAAATATATATAATAGACTTAGGATAAGCTTGTCAGTCATACGGGTATTCCTACTCTTACTAGTCTTACTATGTATCAAATGCAAGACAGCTACAGTTTTTCCTATGTCAGATGCCGGTCACGGGCTTGGCAAGAGGCAAGGTATAAGTTATCACATCAATAAAGTCATTAGAAATTATTACCTTTTCGCGATCTACTGCCTTTTCAGCCTCCTGTTTGTTTTCCACAACCACCATGGATCCAATCACGTCAGATGTCATGCTAAAGCAAAATCGTGAATTTGGGTCGCTACCTCAGAAATATTAAAAAAAAAACCTGCTGTAAAGTGTAAACAGAACTCAGAAGCAAATATCCAAATAAGCAATGCAAATTTGCAAAACCAAAAACCAGTAAAACCACAGACCAAGACAATGGAAATAGCACTGAGGTGAGGGCGGTGAGGCAGGTAGCGCTGCCTGGCAATTCTTGGAACTAAAATAAGAAGGTACCGACAAAAAAAAATAGAATTGACAGCTAATTGGCTATGTCACCAGTTTATTGTTGTTGTCTGTGAGTATAAGGAGCGTAGAGACGCTAATTAGCCTCTCCATATATCACTATATTAATTACAGGTTAACTATTGTCTATGCACTAACGAACTATTTCGCGCAGGGCCAAACGAAAGGCTCCTATCGAATCCATTTCTTTAATCACACCGTCTAATCTGTTATAATCCGAAAGTCCTTTCTTAAGTAACGAATTTCTCCCTATCTCTAGGGTCCTAGGTTGAAGAGTGAAGTCGTTCCTTCCTCTGGTGTTGTACCCATGATTGTCCGAGAATCGCTGTAGTTTCAGGTAACTTGGCATTAGCCCTTTTTTTATTTTATGTATAAACGTTAGGGCGTCGGTCCAGGCGATATGATCCACTGATTGCCACCCGAGTTCTCTAAACATTTGGGAAATCGGGGTATCATAACTAGATTTCAATATAAAATATTAAAAATATTTAATTTTTTTGATTTTGAAATGAAACACCACCCCATTCAAAAACCTATCGTAAGCGGGCAAACTTTACGAAAGCCCCCCCAAAAAAAAAATCTGGCTACGCTACTGACCATAGGACTTCAACGGGCCTGCTCTGAAGGACTTTTTATGGCCCTATAGGCCTACTTATATTGGCCCATAGGTCCCTTGTTGAATGCCAACGAACGCATGGATTTCGGACATTATTTGTATTGTTCCGTATGAATATTTGGCCATTGGCAAACTGGTAGCCTATACGCCATCGATGCCAACCTACACCGCCTACAAGCGATAATGGACAAGCTGAGGCAAGCTTACCGTTGACACAATGAAATAGGCGAAAGCATGACTTAACCAATGTACAGATACTAGTCTCAACAGGCATACTACACTGTTTAGAATTAATTAATTTTTGGGGTTAAAAATGTAAGCAAAACTATTTTTATTAGCACATTCCATTCTTCTAAAACATCTTTTTTACATTGTTAATACCAGCAGGTTAATATTAGGCCAGACCGCAGAATGATGATCATGAAACTACTAAGATTTGTGCATAGAATAAATATTTACTATTTACTGGATCTGTGGGTCCAACATAGGGCTAGCCAGAAAAGGTTCTCATTACGTCCGCTAAAAGCGGTACAGTCGCTCCTAACTAAGCAATGGCCCCAAATCTTACGTCTTCTGCATGTTCAAACCTTCAAACTTCAAGTCCAAAATGTCAAAGGTGGTTGTTTTGAAATGCAATAAATAACATTTAGTATGTTTCTGATTAATAAATTACGTTTTAATTCGAAATTAGCGATGCTTTAACAGCAATTAAATTACAATTTAAAGCTTTTAACACTTGGTAAGTGGCCGTAATCCTGTTTTGTTGAATATTCTCACTTCAAACGATGGTGGCCCGGTGACAAATCCCAATCGTAAAAAGGAATATATTTAATAAGTTAGTATGTATGCATACTGGAAATTCACTTTTATAGTGCTTTCTACTTATAATTTGTGAAAAATAGTGCACATTTTTAGTTAGTTGTATCTAATTTGGCTTCCAAAGCCAATGTCTTTTTAACCGATAATGTTGAGCTCATTGTTTTCGAATATTGAATAGGCTAGCTTGAAAAATGAAATTATAGGATGGCTTGTGTGCTTCAGCAAGTTTTGAAATATTCTTTCGGAAATGGGTTTCTTTACAGCTAAATCAACGATATAGAACCAAATTTTGTGATTTTATGAGGGGTAGCTAAACTTAACCTTAACCAAATGTAATTAACCATTAATGAAGTACCGATGTAACCAATGGGCCGGAAAACTGAACTATGTTGCGATTCCAGTCGGCACATAGGCTAATTTTTGGGTTCCTATTTCAATTGCATCCAACCTGAGAAACTTTGAGATTTCACGAGTGGACCAAGAACAATAATGTCAACTGTTTTGTATAAATGTTCAAGTAGTTTTTGTTTTAGGATATAGCCTATTAATTATCAAATATGGCTGAGCAGCCTATGGAATCTGACGATATATTCCCTACTGACTACCCAGAAATTATCATAAATGAAGCCGATGGGTTGCCGAATGTTCATCCAAACTTTGAGGATTTAGAGCTACATGTGCAGCAAAAAGATAATGGAGATGGCTCAAGAACTTTGGATGAACTGATCCATGATGAAGATCTGCCAACGTCACTTATAGTTTCAAATATCGATAGCTCCGTGTTTCAAAGTGATGAAATTAAGGTGAGATTTTAACACATTTCAAGTGTTTTTTTTTTTAAAGTTTTGTTCATTTAGTAATGATCGACTAAGGTAGGATCAGAATAGTGATAAAAAAGTCCATGCGAATGGGCTGTGGTCGCTCTGATTAGAACTGTCATCTCACTCGCGGCCGCTGGAGAATCTCTCATAAACTAGGAGAATAAACTGGAAAACACCCAATCTGTCAAATAAGAAGTTGTCGGCATTACAAACCCCATGTTAAAAAATAAATCCTGCTTTGCCGATTTTTGAGAGATTTTTCATTTTTTATCATGGAAATTGTATAGCCCCTACCCATTATTTGGTATAAGCGTTTCTTATAATTTAATTTTCCTAATATTTTAGAAAAATATTCAGAGCCTGTTCTCACAGTTTGGAGAACCGGAGTCAATTCAATTCTTTCGAAGCTTCAGAAGAATGAGGGTGAATTATGCGCATCCTGCCACAGCTGCGAAAGCTCGCATTCAGCTTCACCATGCGCTTTTTGGAGAAAAAAGAATGAACTGTTACTTTGCTCAGGTTGGTAACCAAATAATAATCAATAAGCTAATGAACTTAATTTTATCCTGCTACTCGAGATCGGTAACTTTTAGTATATCACTCCTAGATTTGCCAACTGTTCTATCAGCAGAATGCTAACTTTTCAGGAGAGCTTTCCAAAAATTTTCACGGTGGTTTTAATTTATGTATCTCCTACACTTCAGATAAGAACTTTACAATTTTTTTACAGGCTTGCTGATACAACGATTGGACGTAAAAAAGAGGGAAAAATGAAATAAAACAGTTGGCAAATCAATGAGCGATATGTTCTTAAGTATCTACAAAAAACTTTCAGGGAGTTTGGTTCAGACTTTAAGGCGCATATTCCACCTACGTCAATAGTTAATAGTAAATGTGGTATTGACTATTGACGTAAGTGGAATAAGCGCCTAATTGAAACCTCACTCTTGTATTAATAATTACCTTAGTAATAAAAACAATTCTTTATTTATTTATTCTAAAATATCAAATGCCCCTTATTCTTTTGGAGACTGTCAAGCTGGATCCACTATGTTTACAAAATAAATTAAATGCCAACCTCTCACGCTATGTCCTTTAAATGTTAAATGTACAGCTACAATATAATAATAATAACGTTTTTTTTTATATTTTTTTTTTTAAGGTTAACCGCATAGAAACAATTCAATGAATGTATCCAATTGACCTCTTCAGTCGCCTCACTAAGTTACCTAATAGGTATAGTCCACGCAAAATGAGAAAAGTATGGATATGGGATGTTTTGGTACTGTACGACACTGTAACCTTTTCGATTGCACCATTTTGTTATGCCTTGCATCCAATGCATTTCCCCTATACAGTAATAATGAAAACACTTAGGACTGTTTTGTTCGAATGTTGTATAAAAAACTACAAAGCTTCTGTATTCCATATTAGATGTAAAAAGGGCATCAATGCGGTTACGTCGCAAACACGATCGTAGGATGTAAAAAATTAAAAAAACATGTTCATCTTAGTTTTGGTATACAGTATGTGGCCGTTAACTTTTGGAACTCATCCTCAGTGGCTGATACTATTGGCGTCTCAGAACAGCCTTGGAATTAGGGACACGATCTCTCCAAGATATGCGCTGCATTCATCTGCATTTCCACATTATAATAAAAATGTTTACATAGGCTAACTAACACTTGTTTTGTACCTATTTTTCGACATTCCTGTTGGACTCATTTTGTTTTTCGTTGAAACAATAGGGATTTAATAAGGAGAGACTAGTGGAGCGCATATCAGAATTAATTGAGCCGCAAATATGCCTACTTCTGGAGTAGGCTACCTATATGATAATATTGCATCCCGGTGCTAGTGAAGGCTGGGTGAGTAACGTGCTTCTTCTATCAACGAAAGCGATGAAGGACTGCAATACATATTATCATGAAGACATGACAGTGACAGTCTATCTTTTCGAAGAGTAGGTTGAGACACAATTGCTTTGGCTGATACAAGATCTGTTGTGGTTATGGACAACGCCCGTAGCCCCGTAGCATAGTAGAATGTTGCAGAAGGTACCTTCAATGCGAAGGCATTAATGGCAACCAACGGCCTGGATATACCGCAGCCCAAGCCTACGAACCCCGTTCTTATTGGTAAAGACTAATTTTTTAACATTACCTTAATTGCCTAGAACATATGCTACGGCCGCATGTAATGCCCAAAAAAGACCAGAGCACTGGAAGAATAGTCCTTTGCTTTTGAGTGGTGAATGTGCCTTCTAAGGTCGGATTTGTAGAAAACATAGAAACAGGAATAACCATACTCCTAATGTGGCTATTCCACTTGTCAGTTTTTCTTCAATTTTGAAAATGTCATTGACGGAAATATCATAAATGTTGCTGCAACATGCATTCATATTTTTACACCTCATTCCACTTGTCTTCAATAATTTACTGGCAATTTTGTTTTCAAGTGGAATAGCCACCTAACCGTATTTTTAAAGTGTTAACTTCGGGGCAGTTATTATGGATACGGTAATATAGTAACCCAAAAAAAGGACACAGACTGATTTATTACATCTATAAATACGGGGGATTCATCAGAAGAAGATGATGAGGAGGATTGGATATAACATGCAGCTTGCAAATGAAAATATGGTTGAATTTACTACAGTGGATACGGTACTTATTTTACTTTTTTAACATTTAATTCAGTAGTTTAGAAGTTTTGACGCAAACAGTATCAGCCACTGAGGATGTCAGGCCGATTGAGCTCCAAAGACTGTGGCCATTTGGTGTTAGTCACGGCCATTTACTGTATACCAAAACTAAGATGAACTTATCAATTACTTTATGACACCCTACGATCGAGTTTGCGACGTATCCGCATTGATGCCCTTTTTACATCTAATGTGGAATACAGAAGCCTTGTAGTTTTGTGTACAACATTCGAACAAAACAGTCCTAAGTGTTCATTATATCTGTATAGAGGAAATGCATTGGAAGCAAGGTATAACAAAATGGTGCAATCGAAATTGCTACAGTGTCGCACAATACCAAAACATTCCAAATCCATACTTTTCTCATTTTGCGTGGACTATACTTGTGTCGAGTTAAGACACGTCTCCGATCGCATGGCGTGTAGAGACTCGCACAAATACAAGCACGCTACCACCTGGCCAAAGGTACAAGGACATCAATTATTAAGATGTAATATTGTTTCTAGCCTGTATCACCCATCGACTTGGAGGGGCAGCACTTGCACCCACCTGCTCTTACAAAGCAGTTTCTCATCTCCCCTCCGGCGTCACCGCCGGTCGGATGGGAACCTCGCGACGAGGCCGAACCTTTGGTTAACTACGATCTGCTAGCAGCCATCGCAAACTTGACGCCTGGTGAAGCACACGAACTGCATCCCCCACAAGGAAGCCAGCCCGGTATTGTTGTGCATGTCTGTGAAGAGGCTGCTGCACGAGCAGAAGCTGCAGCCGGGGGCAAACCAAAGATCATCCACACCCGCTGTCCTCAGCTTAATTAATATTGTTCCCATTCTCAAGTGGCGTTTCGTGACTGAATAACTGACAGATTGAAATTTTTGGTTTATAATATCCTACTCGGTTTCATGAAGTTTGGGAGTTTTTTAGTTGGGCATCCAATAAATGGAATAGGAAAATTCGTGGTTACGATTCTTCACAGGGCAATCTATAAAACAGTAGAGATGCAGCATAATATTGACTTGTGGGGTATTAGCCGAATGTATTAGAGAATGTAAAAATTGTGTAGATGATGCTATGTAGAAAACCTATACGAACTCACAGAGAGCGATGCGCAGTTTCAATACCAAGCTCTGCAATTCTAAACAGTTTACGATCAACGAATTAGTCAATACACCATTTCTCTGTTGTGTCATTGTTATGCTACATAGGCCCACGAGAAACAACAAAACAGGCTACGAGCATTCCAATACTATAAACCATATTTATATTGTAGATGCCACCTTGTTAGGACATGCAGTTTTCAGTGCAATTTAGAATATTAAAACTATGTGATGTGGCGGCTTCGATTTAAAAATTAATAGTCACAAGCTTAACACAAATCAAGTAGGTCAACAAGGGACATTTGGATTTAATAGATCTGTTGGTTACTAGTATCGCAATAATGCAAAACGCCACTTTTCTCTTTCCCTGTTATTTGTTATTCTTCTTTGTCATGAATTCTCATAATAAACCAGCGACGAGATGTTATCGAATCATTCTAGGTGCACAGATATTGGCGCGTTTTTTTTAATGTAACAGCATTGAGATTTTCCATTGGATGACGTTTCTGTCCGAAAGACTGAATTGAAAATTTAACAGTACGGAACGTTGTCGATTCTCTTTCTTCGTATTTTAGTGTTTATAGTGATTGTACTTAACCCGATTCCAGCAAATTTAATTTACAAGTAAAAATAAAAAATTACTGGGACCTGCAGAATCATTGTACATTCACAGTACTAATAGTCTTTCCAATTGTTATATTGATAGAGATATGATAAATTGGGAAGTCAAGTCAGCAACACCATACATAATGGCTTACGACAACATAATTACTTCTTTTAATTTTTATTTCGAATTAAATAAATTAAGTAAATATTTATTCTATGCGAATTACGAGTTAATATATGACAATATTAAATTTATTTGTTTTGTGTAGCAAAGGTTTTCATCGAAGAAATAAGAAAAAAAAGTGTTAAGGCCATTTCGACTCCTCTCATTGGAGTAATATTAAATTTATTACAATATTAATTAATTTATCTTACAACCAACTTGGCAATGAACCAGACATGTTCAGTTCTCTTCTGAAACCCCGGCCCTAAAGCCTACAGGCTGTGAAATCACTCAAAATTATTTGAAGTTAAAATTCAGCGTACGTATATATTATAGTCGGCCTTTTAACGTTTATTGCTAAATCTTATGTAAAACAAAAAATAATGCACCGGTACGCAAGTTATGATAAAACTACGTAGTTGAGCTATGCATCATAGTAGAAAAATCACGGCAAATTGACTGAGGCTTACGGGGCAAGTCTTATGTGGTCAACAGTCATGGTACAAATGATTGACACAAAAGCTCGTATCGCATGTATCATTTATAAGATGACTGTTGTTCGCGTAACACTTGCACAGTATGCCTCTGTCAACTGTGACCCAATTCAGCGTATTTTACCTATATCACCAACACTAATCGAAGAATAAAGGCGAATTACTACGTGAAATATCCATGTCACCCAACAATGATTAACAACTTTAGTCTTAATATTTATTGTTTTTTAATGAGTATGAGAAAATCTCTTTGGGGTTAGCTGTTCATCTCTTAGCTGTTCCTTCTAAATCATGTAGGTGTCTCTATTTCTCTAAAAGTAGAGAATGTATGTGTAAAAGAAAATTCTTTTTATTTTCTATATGGTATAATAGGGTTTTTGATCGAGTGATACCTGGACCTAAGCACCCACAAAAACGTCGGGGAAACAACCGTTAAGAAAGACTCATGGAATGTAGTACTTAATTTGCAGCTTAAAATAGAGGAAAAATGCGTAAATATGTAAAATCAGTGAGCAATGAAAAGTATTTAATTGTATGAAGCAGCGGAAACTTTTAAACTCCTTTTCTGACCAGTTCTATTATAAGACCATTGTGACTTTACCGGGGTTTCCTCTGTCGTCTTGCACAGTCAATATTGAAGATACTATCAAACTTGTGTTCCCTGTCTTATCATTGAAAGAACATTGGATGGAATTTTTTGTGGCCGTAACAAGGGAAATTCACAAGAATTGAAAATCCTTAGGCCAGGTTCAAGTATGTATATGAAAAGCTTCATTGAAGTGGACTGATGTGTGATATAGCCAAATTACGTAATTCTCAGTAGTTGTTGAACAATGCGGGACGGCAAAAAGTGAGCTATTTATTTTAGTTAAATATAACCGCAAGAAAATAAATGAATCAAAATACAGATTAACGACTTGTTCATTTACCATTTTAGGTACCTTATTGTATTGATAGTCAAAGTCACTTTACTGTAAGTTATAAAAGGAGCATTTGGTTTGTAACTATAGTAGGAAAGAGAATGGGCCTATATAATATAGTCTAAATTTCACAACTTGACCATCCGGGGGTCTCTTATTTCAACCTGTCTTACAGTGCTTCTAAGATGACACATCCTACCATAAGAAAGCACTGCCTGGTTTTCGTTTCCCAAAGTGAGTAAACAGACCGCGTCATATGAATCGATGGTAGATATAATATATTTATTAGGCCTAATTACATTGACACGCAATCAAAAACAGAGCTAATCATAAATAGACACTGGTACATTTTTGAATTTTTAAATAATCACCCAAATGAGAATTAAGTACCCAGCCCTTATGACTGCAAGACAGAAGAGTTCCTGTGTTATCTACTGGTTAGACAAGGAGACCCCTGGATGGTCAAAGTTATGAAATTTAGTCTAAAGGATTTCACCTATCTGTTAGCATTGTCTCTATTGACTCAATGCTTATAATCTAACAATACCGGAACAGACGATAGCGGCCCCATCGTTCAGTTCATTTAAAGCGAGAGAAAATGTATAATGTTTTCTCGTGGTTAAATCGTGGTAGCAGAAACATTTTTCTTCGGAATTATCAGGATAGTTAGTCACCCTTCTCGAGGCAAAGCTACTGTAAAAACCAAATGAAGTGATAAAAGAAAAAAGAAAATCGTTTATATTCTGTTTTTTAACTGACCTAAGGACATTTATTAAAAAGAAACAGATGCACTATTGATATAAACATTTACAGAAATATTCTCATTAACCCAATGCCTTAAAACATCAGCAATATGTAGAGAAAAATTAGTTTTGTTTATTTTACAATTAGTTGCTTTATGCGTACGTTACAATGTGAGGTTTTACATACTCATACGGAATAATGCCGGACTCTTAGTTACTGTTGAACATGGAACCAACAAGAAACTTAAAATATTCATCTTAAAGCGAAAATATTGACCTTTTATGAACTCGTGTATTAAACTGATTTCATGTCTGAGTAACGTAGAGAGTACGTACGACTCGAGAAGTATATAATATCCCGATGCAAGCATTAACATTTAAGAAGGCAACAAAACATTCAAATGGTGACTGAACGAATCCATGAAACCCCGATAAGATTTGCGAACTAGCCGAACTGTCACTAGCAGCATCCGTATTTAATGTATATGCATGCAGCTAACATTGAAGTACGCCGAGCTGAGCATTTCAGTGAAATGTTAATGAATTACTACTGTATTTACAATTGATCAAAAGTCCGGTAAGTCACTAATAACAATAACAAAATAGAGTAGATCGCGCCTAACCATAAGCTAAGTATAGCCGATAGAGGTCAAACATAGGAGGAAATGTGACCAAGTTGTGGGGGTTGCAAACATAAAAAACTGAAAAAATCGGAAAATGAAAAGCAAATGAACAATTTAACAGGCAGGGTAGACACCAGAATCGCAGGCATAGAGGTTTTGCGTATTTGACTTTGGGTCACAACTATAATTTGAACTTTTTAACTAATGAAACAAACATTTAAGAACGCTGGTAGCTGAGTCTCGACATTATCATTATTATTTTTTTTTTTTAGTGGAAGAATGAGTTGCACATTATCTCGATTGCATCGCTGTGCTACCTACATCGAATATATTCAGATATTAGACATGCCATAAATGATATTTGCAAATGTAGATGAGTTTAATTGTCACTGGAAAGGTTAATACTTAGATTATGGATTCTAGCGCTCTCTGTACTCAATTTAATTTTTCATTGCGCAGATTTGTTAACAATCGCTTTACTACTTACACCGGGATGGGCACTTAATGAATACTATTAAATGAGAGGTTTTGTAGGCATAAGTGAGTTCTGAGCCGCCTATGGATCGCTTTATCCTCCTGCCTTCGACTATGTAGTTTTGATTGATCAATGGTAACCGTCTAGTAATAGTAATGCGGTCCCAATCCCGACCAGTCCGAGCCACAGAAACAAGCCAAATTTTAATGAGGCCATTGGAAGCCTTGAGAAGCCTCAACAACAAAATCCCTCTTTAGTCTCTGATCTTGAATGGAGGACGATAACCCATACACGCATCACGTTCAAAGATGATTCACGCAATATAAATAAACAAGTTGATATCTTCCTCGTCCCTGCGCATATACTTATGTTCTATTAACCATTCAATTTGTTCCTTAATCATCTTCTTACTTGGAAGAAACATATTTTTTAATATGTCCACAAGTTCAGTCTGAAGTTGCGCGTTGTTAATGCGTTTCCTCATTTTTAATATCTTTATAATGGCTTCCTAAAATAAAAGTTAAGCAATTAAAACCAGCTGTGAATTGTATAATCTCAGAAGAGACCAAAAACATTGAGAAATAAAAAAGATACCCACCAATGCCTTCGCTGGCGTTTATCGGACTTGTGTGGGTCTAACACCATGCGATCGGAGACCTGTCGTAACGCAGCTCAGGTATTACCTACAGAGGCGACTGAAGAGGTTACTCGGATATATTCATTCAATTGCTTCCATGCGATTAATTTTATAAATAAAAAGAGAACAAATGGTGTGTGAACAGCATTAAGTAACTAGCCTCTTTCAAAAAGTAAAAAAATATTAACCTTGATTCGCAAATGAAAAAACCGGAGATTTTTCGACTCACCCAAAACTAAGGCTTTAAAGAAGCACCCGATTCGCTAGTCGGCTAGTATATAAAATAAATAAAAACATGCAACTTTGTCAAGTATTACTAAAATTGATCATTGTACGATACATGACAGTAATTTGTAAGTTGAAACCTAGACATACCGTTGGTAATGACTAAAGTCCTAGAACATAATTTCAAAATTATTACCTGAACTCTCAAAATTCGTAACTGTACAATACTTTCATTTTCCTCTTCTTTTGTTCTCTCAGTCGAAAGTTGCAGCCTTCCAATCAAGTTAAGCTTCCCACGCTTTTGAGTTTTGCCATTTTTCCTAAAAACGAAAAACAACTGTATGAAATTTACATTTAAAATGTAAATTAAAATGAGTAATGTAACGCATTTCCCACACATAGGCAAGTATGAAAATCAACAATTTTATTATCAAAACAACCGCACCGCTGTACGGGAGTCTGTGGCTTTGGATTTCCCATAGTAACGCATATTGTCCACTGCTCGCTTTTTAGACAATTAATAACCCGGTTGACCCGCGTGGCAAGCGTCAAGCGATCATACTACTGCTGGACTTATAACCAATTATTCCAGCGCATTATTATTCCGAAGCGTCATTTGAGGTCGTTGGGAGAAATAGTGGACCCTCAGCCCCCCCCCCCCAACAAAATAAGTCTTAAATATACTTATAATACTATACTATATAATTTGGGTAAGCTACTCGTATAGGTCAGCATAACTTAGTAAAGTTCAATTTAGCTAAAAAGTAACTTGAAGTTTCAATCGCTTTCTTACAGAATTTGTGGGGCGCTACACAAGACACCCGGCACATGGCATGGTATGTCCCAAGATGACCACTACATGCACAGCTTCTGATTTATTGTAAGCCCACGACAAAATTAGCGTGACGTGGACACGGTAGGTATGTAATATAGGAGATGGCATTATCTAATTATATATTAAAATTTAAGTTATGAAAGGTACTTACACTAAGGCAAATTCTTGATTAATCCAGAAAGTTGTGTTCTCCTTGAAGTCCTTCGGTGACTGCGCTTCAGGTTCATATAAAATAACTTGTTTTTTTAGTTTTGGAAATGCAATTAGAGACTGCAAGAGAAAATTATATTGTCACATATATTGTAGCATGTGTTCTTGGGATCGCATTTACACCAACGGTGTTTATGGTCCTATCAAATTCTACTTTGAAATCACATTAAAGGTTAATTTGGCTAGTTGAAAGTAAAAACGTTTGCAGAATCTACTTTTTACACTGTCACGTAATTTCCAATTTAGAATCAAAGAAAGAGACGGACTTACCCACAATGTCCGCCTCAATTCCGTGTCCGGAAGCTCGCTAGCCAGCCGCAAGTTTTCATATGATATCCGATCATGTGATCTTTGATTCCAAGCAAACAGAACTGCCATTTGAAATGTAGTTACGTCTAAATCGAATCTACCAACACTGTTCGCAAATGTTATCTAAAAAAACACAGTTCGAACTTAGGGTGGCTCTTTGTGAGAATTCAACTAAATTAGAAGAAATTAGAAGTTGGACAGGGCACTACATTATTCTGGGCTGATGGGCCATGGTGGGGAGGCTTAAAGGAAGACGAAATGACTGATGACTACTTCACCGAAACAAGTCTACTAAGTTTAAGTGTAAAATAAAAGAAATAAAAGTTAAAATTATTGTCGGTTGTCACTTTAGTGCATTGGAGAATTTTAATTATCCTGCGGATAATTTATTCACAGAGGCTGATAGAAGTAACACACAGTAAAACGCATTTAAAATTTAGATGGTTTTAGATCACAGGAGGGCATTTTAATCTCTTCCTGGTCCGGCATAGCCATTGCATTAACTTAGAAGCAAACTTGCTACTTGTTCCTGATCAAATATTGACAAAATGCCAGCCAAAGGATCGTTAGAGAATGTTTAACGGCGAGGAGCTACAAACGTCTTCTTGTATTGGACAGCAATTTAACGCAATCTTGTCCTGTTAGAAATAACAGCATCCGGACGGATTCAACTCTGTGAAAAAACCGAAAATGATATTGTTTCTAATTATCCCGTGCTAAAATACTGTAAAGGGCGCTTACGGTTCCATTGGACATATGATGATACCACTGCAACTTGCGACCACTGTGTTTCTTCTTGTAAAAATCTTCTACTTCAGGAATGTAATCTTCTAGCTCCATGGGCAAAGAAACACTCACCCTTTCGCTACCTCGCGCCCATGCTCCAGCGTTAAGTATCTTAATGTTTATTGAATCTAGAATACAATGAAATATTCAGGGCTACTTATTTGTTAGAGTTGTAGGCAAGTATAAGATGTCCGTCTGACGAAGAACGTCAAGTATGTCGCTACGAAAAATTTCTACTTTCAGCCAATGTAAATTAAATTGAAGTTTTGTGGGGCTTCGCTTTGGTTCAACAGAAGACCAAGCACGACCACAGAAGCGTGGCAATTGTGTAATTCTTATTAACCGAACAGGCGAGTTTATTCTTCTTGCTACCCATAGAGCTCACTGCTGTTCATTGTAAAATATGCTAAGGCGGTGTTTCCACATACGTCAATCGTCAAGAGTAATATGGTTTTGACGTGGTAGCAGAATTTTTAGTATGTTTTTAATGTCTGCTAAACCTTCAATTTCACATTTCTCATTGACGATTGACGTATGTGCAAACACCGCCTAAATATAAGACGAATTCCAAAAACCATTGAAAGTGTGGTTACACATCAATCCCGCACAACCATCAATAAAAAAAATTAAAAGTTTTCTAATCAAATTATTTGCAACCTTAACAGTGCATAAGTTTACTTACCAGCAATATTGCCTTTACTTGTTCTGTGGAGTTCTTTGAATTGTTGATTTAAATCTTCACTGACTTTAATATCTTGAAACATACGACCTAACTTGTTAACGTAATCGGCAGGCATACCGACTTCTCGAAGCCATTCCACCATATTTTCTTCCTTTTCAGAGTCAGCCGAAGTGTCCAAAATCAGCCGCCTAGTTAAATGCGCCTTATGGTACCTCATAAATACATCTTTGTTAGTAACATATTTTAGTACGAGTAGGACATCCCTCAATTTACTCTCAATCTCATCCGAAGTCAGCTTCTTACTTAAAGGCGTTCTACGGAGCAGCATGTCACAATAATTGGCCAGAAGCTCGGGACATTTCGACTCTGGCATAGATTTGGCACCGGCATTTTGCTTAGTAGGGAGATCGAGACGAAACACGGTGGTGTCATTTACAACTTGGCGGTATGCTTTATCCCTCGCCGTAAGAAACCTCGGATCATCAAAAAAAGCGTCTTTAACTAGGGCACTAAATTTGTTGAACAGCATAAGCAATCGTTCAACATATTTCTCAGAATCCTGGGAGATAACGTCAGCTGAATCCATCATGTCTGCAAGTCCAGCATTTAAGATGTGGTCTTCCAAGTCATTAAGCATGGGAGAAATGCCGTTAGTAACTCGGTCCATAAGTCTAAACATAAGCTGCAGCTTTTCCGTTTGATTACTTTTAATCATCCCAGCACATTCAGCGAGAATCGTATTTTGGAATGCTAATACTAAAGCTTTAACGCAGCACTCATTAATCTGGAATGAATCAGACAGATCATGATCAGACCCTACTATCATTAAAAATTATAATAATAAATAGCTATACCCACGCATGAACCTACGTCAGTTGTCTGAAATCAGTATTCATAAGGCGAGGATTCCACCGACCTCGCATTTGATAGTACTCCAGATATTGACGTGGTAGCAGAAATTAAAGACAGTCTTTAATGTCTGCATCTTTAATGTCTGCTATTCACTATCAAATGCGAAGTCGGTGGAATCCCCGCCTAATTTTTCGTCTACGTTCGAACGGGCGGCATCATGTGCCCCGGAACTTTAAATCCGCTAAGGCCACGTTTTTGAAGCGAGCAATGGACGTCTCTAAGTTAACATAGTCGCATTTGGTATATGAGCTGGTCAGAGAAACTTTCCTAGTGGATGACCTGAGCTTACAATGCTTTCTCCCTAACACAACAAATTTCCAATCCTTCCTCGACAAAAGGAAAGGGAAGAGGAAAGATATTCCAGTGTGGTTTTAGGCCGTTCATTTATAATAAAATTTTACGTCTGGCAGCCCATGGCTGCTTCCAACACAGGTTCAGCAGAAACGGATTTTTTAACGGGGCATTTGCGGACAATACCACATGAAATAGTGCCCTACCAAGTCACAACTCACCACTTCAACTGACGGTCGAGCAACAGATGATTCAAGGTATTTAGTTGCTCTTTGCTCCTCTTCCCTTAACTTTGAATCGGCGTATTTCATATAGTTCTGAACCCCATTTGCCTCTAAATATTGTGGAGCTTTCATTTTGTAGAAAAGTTCAGTTGCTTCTAGATATGCAGATTCAAAATTTTCCCGATAAATTTGAAGCCTATCATCAGGGTTTGAACAAAGATTAACATAAGACTCCCTAACACCAATAACAAGCTGCGAGTCAAATGCTTCCCCATTTCGTTCAGCGTGCACTAATTTCATTGCCGAATCTTGAAGTCTTTGCTTTATATCGCAAAAAATACTTTGGTTCCAGCTGTCAAGCATGAGCTTACGAACCAAACTTTCTTCACACTTCGGCTTGCTCGGGGCAGTAGTTTTTATCTGCACTAAAGAAGTCTCAAGTTGGCGAAATGGTGTTGGAAGATAGTTGCACTGTGTAAAAAACTTTCTCCATTCTGCTATGTATGCTTTAAGTAAGGCCTGATCTTCTTCATGTGACAACACTCTCATTTGGGCTTTTTTAATAAATTCCATAATATCTTCCTTTAAAGCTTCTTTTAACTTGTTTGGTCCCTTTTCGTCCCACAAACAAACTATATGGACAGAATAGAAAAGGTCCTGCCATTCCTTCTGAGTGACGGGTTCCTGTTGCAAAAGCTTCAATATTACGGGCCTCATGCCCGGCCAATTGTCTTCAAACGCTTTGTCCTGAAAGAAAATGTATTATTAAATACCTTATTCGTTGAAAAATTACTATTATTGTATTATATATTGAATTTTACCGGTTTATATTTACCTTCATCATTCCGAACGTTTTTAGGACTCCATTTAAATTAATTTTTTTTAAAGTGACAACAATGAACAAACAATCATATCTAAAAACACGTTTTCTTTAACTCATAAAAATCGTAAATAAAAGTATTAAATCTAAAGATATTACATAAATAATTTACTTATTATTTAAAACATGATACGTATAATACCCTTAAAACAACTGATATCATTTTTAGTTGCTAAAAAACTTATAAATATTTAGCTTAGTGGACAATGAACCTCTTTCGTATAAAAGTCCACAGAGCTATGACGTCAAATCCTTGTGTTGTGATTAGTTGACACCGCTAAATTTACGATAAGATTGGTCAATGATTGTTGCATAATGTATTTACCTATACGAAAAAGGTCCATACGGCCATACCGCCATACGGGAAACGCCATACTCTATTTATATTTTATTATTAAAAACTGAAAAGGTTCTATAATCTATAATAATATAACAACAAAGTGATAACTTCTGAAAAAATATTATTTTCCTCTGCATTGTACAAGAATTTTGTGGAAAGATGCCTGGAGATTCCACTGAAGTAGCTGCTGGCAAGGAGACTGATATTCCGAAGTCTTACTCTGGAATACCCGAGGCAATATTTGTGGTGAGTGGTTATTCAAAGCTCATTCGCCATAAAATTAGTAGTGCAATGCACTAATAAGTTTTCCACTGCTCATTCAATCAGCTCATTCCATTTCTTTCCTGAAATCCTGATACATGCTCAACAGGAGGGTAGCTAGAGAAAACCTTTACCCAACACAATACATGGGCTAAACCAAAATGTGACAATATTGACAGTTGTTAAATTAACTTAGGTTAAGGAAGGACCATCCTCGCTATATATTTGAACTTAAAGACTCAAGTAAAATTTGAACTTGGCCGGCCTCAATGCTTTGCCGTTCGTGTTACCTCTACACTACAGGTCCACCCTGCCCAAACTGGACTCGATTCTCTATATCATGCTCATGGTTAAGATTCTAATTGTTAGGCCCGGTTCACACAGGCGATTAGTACGCCGAGAAATTTGTCATTGTAGCAAATGGGTTGTTGGAAAACCACTGAGGCAACTTCGAAAGATTTCTGAGAATGGTGTGAACCCTGACCTCACTCAGGTGGTCGGTTTTCCCCTCGGCACGCCCAGGGGCCAGGACACACCAGATAATAGAAATCTTCTGAAGTAGACTCTGTGGGTTTGCACCAATCATTCACCAAGCCCATTTTCTCTAATGAGAGGGCGCCGAAGCTGGTTTTCGAAGACACCTTCAACCACCCTAGGCGGCCCGGTAGGTCAAGGCTCAGATGGAGAGACCAAGTGCTCGAAGATGTGCACGCCACCGGCGCCCGCGACTGGGAGCTAGCGGCCGAAGATCGTCCGAGATTGCGTGGTGTAGTGGCAGCGTCCAAAAGTCCCCCCGAGCACCTACCTAAGTCAAGTTAGGTCATTTCCTCCAATGGCAAATTTCTCAGCGAGTTACCGGTATGCGAATCGTCCTTTCTTTTTTTTCAAAACAGGTTAGCCATTGTTAACTGAGATATAGGCAAGGCGAATAATCCCAGTTTTAGGCTTCGCTTCCCAAGACAGGTTAGCACAGCTACGCAACTAGCTACGCGAACTGCAAAGAAGGTAAGGCTTTATTTTAGTATCGATGCTCGATATCTTATATAATGTATATTGAGCTTGACTGTCTTTTGTGTTCTTGTAGGATGACGTTGACACATTTATGGCCCAGCCTGATAATGAAACAGTTGAAAAGGTTTTAAAACGTTTAGATGAGCAGCACAATAAATACAAATTTATGGAGTACAACCTGTCATCGAAAAAGCGAAGATTAAAGTATCAAATTCCAGACCTACAAAAATCAGTAGAAATGATTGCCTTATTGGAAGAACAGAAGAAAAAGGACAAGGAAGTAGAAACGGGGTTTTTGTTTTCTGATCAGGTTTACATGAGAGCAGTTGTGCCCCCTACAGATACGGTGAGTGAAATAGTCTTTGCATTAAAATATATTGGACACTGATCTTTTTGATGCCTATACCCAGCTGATGGTTTTGGGCCTCCTCCCCCGAATTGTTCTCCACATGCACTATATACAATCAGCTAATAAAGGAACCGCTTCAGGCCTGGCCTGACGTTGTGTATTACAACTCCATTATTTCGCTCCTATATTTATTCAAAAACATCTTGTTCGGGGTTAACCCCCGAAACCCCCTTGTTTGCTGTGTTAGGCCTATTTCGTGTCTAAAATCCTTTTAATTTCAAAATCCGTAAAACCCCACTAAAATATTTTAATAAAATTTCCCCCGGACCCCCCTATTTGTCCCGAGTCATTTCAACAAGTCTTGGTCGGTAAATTCTAAACTTTAACAACTCCGATTATTTCGGGCCAATTAGTTTAAAGAATTTCAATACTAGGGTTTGCACCAACTTTTCGCAAACATATATATCGTATGCAACTAAAGTCCGTAACCCCCCCTCCTGCCCCTCTTGTAATTTTCCCTCCCCAATGAAGAAACTGACATGAATATTTATTCTTTTTGCTGGTTATGGACCCAGCCTGCTCGTTACTTAAACTAGAAATATTTTGCGTTTCAGGTGTGCTTGTGGTTGGGTGCTAATGTCATGTTGGAATACACACTGATAGACGCTGCAGCTTTGTTGAAAAAGAATGCTGCATCGGCTACCAACAACTTAAATATGGTAGATCACGATCTCGACTTCTTGCGGGATCAGTTGACTACAACAGAAGTGAACATGGCAAGAGTTTTTAATTGGGATGTAAAGCGAAGGCAAAATGCCGGACTTATCAAAAAAGACTAATAGTACGCATCACAACGGGAACAGACAACTCTCATATTTAGGACGCCATTGTTAGAGCGAAATTGATTACAGAATTTATATGTTGTATTTACCTCTGATAAGAAGCTGTATCGTAACTACGGGTTTACAGTATTTCGCCGCTTGATAGGACCAAAATTTCTGGAAACAAGAAATTTCCTCCAATTTCAAGTATTTTGTAAGTTTTGTAAGCTGAAAAATCGTAGCCTAAAACAAGCTTGAAACTGAGGGAATGGTTTGCTTCTTTTGTTTTGATTTTAACCATCCGTTTGATCCTATTCACCCTTTTTACTGGTTACACTGACTTCACTATTACTTAGTTTTGTCTTTCTAAACAAAAACGCTTGTTTCAACGTGGACGTTTTTTTAAAATAATTTGTAGGGCTAGCTTCCATCACTAACTTTCACTAATGATTGGCACAATTTGTAACCAATCCATTAAATTTTACATTACTAATTTATTCCTTGTATTTTTACTTCAATCCCTTCCCTCTTGCCATGATCTGACTCTTGTACCATCGTCTGCCTAGCGCTGTGTAGTTCATGACTGAACTGAACTGTTGAATCCGTTCATATACCTAATCTCGCCATATGCTTTTGAAATGACTTTGGAATTTTTTTCAAAGAAAACGTGTTAACAGTATTAGAAATTTTATTTTAATATAAACCTTCCTAAGCAATAGTAATACCGTAACAGAAGTGTTCTGTTAACAATAGGAAAAACCAACCAAACAGCAAATTCGTGCGATCGTTATTCCAAAATTCAAAAGAAATGTCTGTTCATCGATTTACGGGCAAACTACTCAGTAGATTTGGATGAAATTTTGCATGTGTGTTCACAAAAATCATGCCTCGGGTCAATTTTTATTCTATTTTGGGGGGTTTCACCCTCAAAAAACTGCTAAATGTTTTTTTTTTCAACAACTACTGCTCCAACTATTTTTTTAAATTCACATATATTGTAGTCGTTATTAATGGTAACAAAACGCAATAGGTCGCTTGCCCCTTGATAGTTTGATTCTGGGGGTAGTAGTAGTATGGTTGGACACAGTCCCAGGCCACGGTGTGGGCCCATAAGACAGGGGACCTCCTGATTATAGTGGATTCCGAACCACTTGGGAAACACAGTGAAGTCACACGATTAGTTCGGAGGTGACCAGGACAAATCCTACCATGTTTCCCTACCGGCACTGTGCACACGACCAAGTTATCTGAATGATTCTGGGGGTAAAAAAATAAGTGTTAAATTTTCTTTGGTATAGGGGGTTTCGAAATAGGCAACCGAAATTTAACCATAGGGAAATTGTTTACTGTGGAAATATCATATTATTAATCACGGTACCTATACTAATTTGATAAGGAAAGCATGTTCGAGTAAACTCTGACCGGTTTTACTTTATAAAGACACATTCAAACCTTATCTTTGCATGACCATAACATTATTAACCCACCAGAAACTGTAAGGTCAACAAACAAAAATTCAGTCATGAGGGAGCCCTCAAAAATCGTTGCTGCACTCAACTGAAATTGGCCAGAGAACTGAATTTTATATATGTTACTTGGGGACCTATGAAAAAATGTTACCTCAATAGCCGGACAGTTTAAATGTTTTTTTTAATCTTGCCAGACACATTGAAAGTCCGCTGTAGGTGCGAGCGCACTCGACTATAAAGCGCCCTATCTCTTATCACTCGCACCCGCTTCATTGTATTGTTACCTCGCGATCGCACTTATAGCGAACTTACTTTCAATGTGTCTGGCAAGATGTGAAAACCATTTAAACTGTCCGGCTATTGAGGTAACATTTTTTCATTCCTATGTCTCTTACAGTTGAGACATAACCGCCTAGCGCAGTGGTCGTCAACCCATAGTTCCGAGTAGCTTTGGTTCTGATTCCAACGCCGCGGGAGAATGAAAATTGAAACTATTATAGAAAAAAAATCAAAATCTAACTCATCAAAATTAATGGAAATAAAATTTTCTTTTTTATTCAATTTTACTCATTACAAATCCACATATTATTATTTATGTAGTCTAACTGTACCTATGTAAAAGCACTAAAACAGATATAAAAAATTAGTTACTTTTCCTACCGTTTCTCCTATCTATCTAAGTGTATGTATTATTGTACATCTGGCTCCGCAAGCGTCATAGGTCGCTGTGGCCTCCGAATATGGCTCCGTTGTGCAAAAAGGTTGACGACCACTGGCCCAGCGCAACTCAATCTACAATTCTGTCCTGACGATTCACCATCTGCAGGCTGTGATCCTATATCAAGTGAACTTTTTTCCGTGATAACTCAAGTTCAACTAGTGTACTCTTTAGAAATTATGGTGTTACTCGTATACGAGAGCATAGGCACATCAACAGCCAATTAAAGCTAATATGTATTCAGTGACAGACTTGGCTTAGTACGGGTGTACGTAACATTTTGCGGACACGCATGTTGGAATTACGACGGTTTAGATTATATAGAAATATTCATATTACCTGCCATCATCCCAAAGAGGGAGGGAGGGCCCGGAAGTAGTTTTGAAAAAGTAGGTAGAAAATAGTGGGGTTTTACGTATTTAACAGCAGCAAAGTTTGTTCATTTCATATTACTGCAAGAAGCTGGGTCCAGGAGTATCCCCCGGGGGAAAAGTTTTTATAAAAAGTAAGCACGAAATAGTGGAGTTTTGCGGTTTTTAACAACAGATATTTATATTATATTTAGATGTTACTATGTTTTTTAGTTTTCGGGGGAAGGCTTATTCATAGTACTGCACAGTGAGCCCGGGGAAAGTTTTTAATTAATTCTCAATTGTTAAATGGGGGGGGGGGTTCTGCAATTCTGCAACCCAATAAGCCCTTGTCTAATGTCTACTTATATGGTTAGAGGGGATGGGTTAGTGTTGCAGTTTTGTCTGCTGCGTGCCTCGTATAGTCGACGTGGCGATCACTGAATACAGATGGTGGTTGTCAGCAGATCATCCGTTGAAACACGTGTGTATAACCACCGCCCTCGAGTATTGCTGTCTTCTAGTTTATAATGTATTTTTTCACTAAGTATACACAATGCTTTTGTTAATGCCTAAGTTAGTCGCAAAAAGAACAAAGGCGTGATTGGTGAATAATAAAAATGTTTTACTTCCTTACACTGCCTTTACGACACTCATTTTTTTTAAATATAATAGCATACGCCAGACCCATTAAGTTATTTCAATCTTATCAACAGGCTTACTTTGCACCCAAGGAGAATTATAACAAGGCGATAAGGCGATGTCTTGGACAATGAGCACAAAATCAACCCCCCCCCCCCGTATATTTAATTCGCTACAGTTCTTATTGATTGCCCATGTCACAGCCTTATAATGTAACTTCGGTACAAGGTAAGATTGTCTCCCGAGTTTACAGCCATACATTCTTCGAACAATAAAAAATACAGGAAATATTACAAAATGTTTCTAATTGTATCGCAGCCGAAATGTACAATATGTCACATTTATTTCATAAGGGAAACAACCAATTCATACGAGATCACAAGCTTAGGCTTAAAACTTGAACCTACATCAGTCAGTAGGTTGTTCCACAAACGCTTAATGCTAAAACGAGCTCACGCGGTCACCTGATCTGTTAAATACAAATGTACATTCAATGAAATTGTCATGACTTAATGCAAAGTCATGATTGAACAAATTTGAGAATAGAATCAGGATCTATAGCGAAAAGAATTAAGAATTTTTCTATTAAAATAGCAAGAAAGGTTTCGAAACATTAAAAGAACACCCCCCCAGCTGGAAGGATCATGCGGGGTGACCTGTGAGAATTAGGGCTCCATATTAGACAGGTATTGCCATCCGCCATGTTGTATCCATTTTAAGTCTGGTCTATAAGCAAAGCATTGGGGGTTTACCGATTTATTTTTAGAAATTTATCGTTATTTATTTGTTATTATTTTTAAAAAAAAACGTTCTACCCATTAGGGAAGTGTTTAATAAAAAAATACTATGCGGTTTTTTAGTTATTTTCAATCTTTTACTTTCTTACAATAATTACCATATAGGAATTAAAGGATACAAAATGGCGGATGACAATACCCGGGTTTATAGTGCCTAAGTGAGAATGATACAAATGTAGAAACTAATGATGGTCCGAAGCAGAAGACTCAGCAGCAACTGGAATATCTTCGGTCATGGTGACGTCGGCAGACGGCTCAGTGGTCAACGTGGAAGGCTCGACTGCACTATCACCACCAGCAGCAGCAGGTGAACGGGGAGGCATTTCTCCCACCTTCTTAGCATTGGCTTCCTCTAGCTGCCGGATTTTCGCCTTTGCTTCCGCGAGTGCCGACTCCAAAGCTTGTATTTTTGAAGTGTATTGCTGAAGTTCGTCATCCTCCCTACATGGGCGATCTTCACCAAGAGCCTTATATACATACCTGAACAAAAAGGGTGAGAGTTAGAAGGCGTTATTTTGCCACCTGTCCATTCAAATTGTTGTCTATATGTTGTGCTGATAATTGTCCTAAATGGCATAATAATGATTCACTTTGAACAGCTAGGTCCAAAGGTAGTACACGTGTGTACCTATGGCCTACTGTCATCAATGTGCGTCATTATTAGCCAAACAGAACGCTTGTTACATATCTTTTAGACCACTGATGGGTAGGCTCCCTGAAGTGATAAAGACTTGTAACAGCGACTTTTTCAATTCATAGACATTCGCTGCTACCAGACTGAAGGAAATAGAAAGAAGAGAACAACTACAAGATGGATTAGGGTAAGTGTCAGTATTATTATATATTATTAATTATTTAATCATTTAAGTTTTCTTTTATATACAGCCTCCTATATGGTAAAGTAAACCATAACATATATTTTCCTTTTGCTGTTTTTATTTTTTCAGGAAAAAATATTATGATATTAATGTGAAAAAAGTTCTAAAACTAAATAGGTTAGCTGGTAGAGTAGCTCTTAGGGGCTAAAGCTCGCATAAAATAAAGACGTTTTCCATTTCATTTCATTTTATGAAAACTTTTGATTTGAACATGCTGGTATGTTGACTGGTCACGACTTTACAAAGTGGCTCACTTTTGGAAGTGTAAACTTCTTAGGCACACTGTTATTGTTGCCAAATGGGGTAAAGCCGAACGCGTAACGTAATGCTACAAGTCTGAACACGACCACTATAATGAGATAAAGCAACATTTTAAGTTCATCCTTTGTAGAGTTATGAAGTTCGCTGTGGTAAATTTTGAGGTCTATGTTTCCATGGAGTGTATTAACTGGGCAACAATTCTGTGCGTAGAGCAACTCTATTCGGAGTAATTGAGAAGGACTGCACCGGGATAAACTCTAATAACAATATTTCGATTTAATGCATTATAATATCCAATGTTTTGAGATTAAAAAAAAAAAAAAAAAAAAAAACAGTACACCTACATTGAGCTGAGTTTCAAAGGGATTCACAAAGTGCCAAGCTTCCGTTTCAACAGGAGTCTGCGATTTATTTAAGTTGGAACTCGACAAACTCAAGTCACATTTCTTTTACCCACTATCACCCTGGATTTCCCTTTACGTTTCGCCGCTATCAGCATTACTAAGGCGATGTTTCCATTGACCTCGTTTTGACCGTGAGCGTGATATTGACGTGGTAGCAGACATTAGAGACAGTCTAAAAATATCTGCTACCACGTCAATATCACGCTCACGGTCAAAAACGAGGTCGGTGGAAACCCCACCTTAGCGTATGGTTTCGCGTCATCTATTATAAATAAATAAATAAGGACTTTTTTGTTCTATTACTAAGCCAACCTAGCGGAGTTAGGGCTATAAAGCCCTCTCTTACACTCAACTAAGAAAGCCCGGGACCGCCTGCTTTACATGCCCTTCGAAGCATGGCCAGAAAATGTAGGAAGTGTAGGACTCGAACCAACAACCTTTCGGGTGAAAGTCAGAGTCCGTTCCACTACTCTACATGTCCTGACATACAGGAAATCTATTCTATTTCTTTGGTGGCTCCAAATATGTAATTCACCCTGCAGCCATGAGATGCTTGATGGGGAGTGCATTGCACTATTAATAACATTATATTTGTAAAAAAATTGCACTTAATTCCACAACATAAATTTTTAATAGTAACAGCTGTTTCGGTGTAACACCATCTTCAGACTTTACACCGTTACACCGAAACAGCTGTTACTAGCCTATTAAAAATTTATGTTGTGGAATTAAGTGCAATTTTTTTATATATGAAGTTATTAATCATGTTTCACTTCCACGAAGTCATTGAAGAAACTCTCTCATGGAAGCGCATTGGACATTCTTAAAGTTGAACAGTTGCTTGGCGCCTCCACTAAGTCGACTCCGTTATTGAACCTCAAGCCACTTCTGTCACCAAGAAGTCAGTCCATTACTTTAAGGTTTAGCCCTTGGCAAGTGGTTTGAGACAAAAAAACTGATGTTATAGCCTAAAAATTTAACAGGTGCACAGTTATCGCAACCTTACTTGGATCATCACACATTATTATTACTATTATTTTTTATTTTTTTTAAAGTCTAAAGCCCAGAAAACTAATGATGCTGATTTCAGGCAATAATGAATATACATTTCAGATTCTTACTCTAAAGCGTCCGCTGGCTTCTCTTGCTCTTCGTAAAGAGCAGCAAAAACTTTGGTAACGGCGTCCATTACCCCAGCTCGCTCCAAGTACTTCCGGAACTCTTCCCTTTTTGACTCCTGCGGCTGCAATAAAAAAAAGAATGAAAACTTAGTATCGCACGTGAATAGAGGAGAAAAAGAAATCGCTGGCAGATCAAAGGAGGGACGCCAAATGCAGTAGGATATTTTACTTGGAGGTTGTTGTTGTGTAGAACTGTACCGGATATACTACGATAAAAAATGTTTCTTGCCCGGGACAATAATTAAAATGCGGAATATAACGAGACTAGAATGTATTACACAAGCAAAACACAACAAAACTGATTACACATAGAATCGATTATTAAAAGGCACCGACTGAGAAATGAACGTAAAGCTTGACTGAACTCCACTGCCTGCAGACCATCACTGTGAGTTTATAAAGACCCGTGGAAATAACTAAGCAACTGGAGATTGCGTGAAAGATTTTCTCTTTACTACCCCATGTAAGCGACTTCGGTGGCAAGGTAGCGTGCTTGTACTTATGCGAGTTTCTACCCACCTTGTGATCGTCGGATACGTATCGTAACTCGAAACAAGTACCTACTAGTTTACTTAGTGAAGAGGTTAATTGGATACATTCATTAAATTGTTTATACGCGATTAACTTTTTTTTTTAAAGAAAAAAAAGAGAAGCACAGGCGATAGATCCAGATGGGTCCAGCTCCGTGCCAGACGCCAGTCCAGGTGCGTTGCCTCATGCGAATGGGGGTTGCGTGACCTTGTTCGGCCAGGGTATTATTGTGTGCACTGTGTAGACGGGACACAACTTATATCTGGATCACATATTTGTTTTTTACAACAGTTACTCATTCTTTCGGTAGTCTATTACCAAATTAGTTACTTATCACCTTAGCACAATCACTTCCCTTAATTTGTGTCCAAAATTGGTAAAGGTCTAGTTTAGCTACCCCACTGTATCAAAAGTCAAATGAAAATGCTTTTAATATGGAAGGAAAACATCCCATTTGCAAGGGAATTCATATTTTAAGCAAGGGTTGTGTTATTTACATGCCTCTGACAATGGTCCTTCCATAAAAAAATTTATGAGCAATTTGTCCCTATACCTGCCCATGCAAAATTCGAACTAAATTCGCCTGTAACTCAAAAACTATACTTTTCCGACTTTTAATTATTTCGGAAATGGGTTTCTTTAAAGCTAAATCAACGATATAGAACCAAATTTTGTGATTTTACGAGGGGTAGCTAAACTGAACCTTTACCCAAAAAATTTTCCCCTTTGATACACTCTCTTATCGTTGTATATTTTTTGTATTCGGAAATTCCATTTTGGTACAGTGTCATTTGGGGGCTTAACTAGTCAGCTTTTCCCGACTTCGCGTCATGTATTTGAGAAATGCTAGCCAGCCTTAAACCAGCGCAGTGGTGAATGCATCTTGGAATTCTTTTCATCAGCCAGGGGCAATTATTTATTGGATTATATCGTGTAATTTACAGAAGATGGAAGTGGAAGAGGATCGTTATTGTCACCCTAGGTGACGGCTTGCCGGACGTTACATGATACATCTAGGCAGGATTTATTAATGTAGTGTAAGTAAAAACTAATAACCCTAAGTATTTCGCACGGATTTACCTTAAATGTAGCCATTATAATGCAATTTTGTCAAATTTAAAAATTAATTAAATATGCTTCCTCCCAGAGACAAGAGACGGCACACAACAAAACAAAATTGAAAATGGCGGCGCCGGTATGGCGGTATTTTAGCATTGTATAATCAAAGAAATATCATCCCGTGGATGGAGATCGTTATCAATATGGCTGCTAGTGTAGCCTGCATAAGATAAGTGCGCAATTTGGCGGGTAAACCAGTGATACGTGTAGCCTGCAAAAGCGAATTACAGAGTTTTTGACCATTGACCGGGTCCAGGTATCCGTTCTGTGATTCTGCAATGTGTAAGACTTCGATATTATGGCTCCCGCCACTCCAGTTAATGTATATTTATGAGAACTAAATTAATATTAAATTATATATAAAACTCTGTACTTAGCTCCTGCAGCCTACACTTATCACTGGTTTCCCCGTCAAATTGCGTACTTATCTTATGCAGGCTACACTAGCAGCCATATTGATAACAGTCTCCAGCCACGGGATGGCCATTACATGTGCATCGGCACCGCGGCGCTGGTGTCAAAAAAAGTTCTTTTGGCTGCTGCGTTAAAAATTCACTGATTACGAAAAATAGAAATGATTGGTCTCAGATTATAGTACATTATAATAAATATCTTAAATCATATTTGCAATTTTTTTATTATGACCTCTAAATAGTAGACTTCATATTTTTGAACTTTTGTCGCTGTCCTACAAATGGGGGACACAAGTGTCACAAGACACAAGTACAGCACAAGTACGACACTACGACTGCGACTAGTGCGACATTTACATTTTGTCATTTTCTGACTTTTTATTTTTACTACAAAATATTAGTGAAGTTATTTTGTTATAATTTTTTAGTGTTTTAAAAGTTTGAAAAACTGTGTGGAATAGTGGTTGGTAAAATTTTGAGTCGAAATAACTTTATATCAGAGTTATAACCACTATCGTGGTTATTTTTTAACACTTAAAAGGTCCTGCCCCGCCCCAAAATAGGCCTGTCAGATACCGCGGTTATGGACATGATGATTAACAATCTCCAGCAACAACGGCAAGTTACCGAACAGCTTCGCAGAGAGGCCGCAGTCAGGCGAATCCCAGTGTCCGCAGCTGTGCAAGATATGATCAAATACATCAACGATCACCAACGGGAAGACTGTCTCATCGTCGGGTTTAGCTCCCAAAAAGCTAATCCGTTCAGGGAGAAATCAAGTTGTACTGTTCTTTAATCTTTTGATGTAATCATTCAGGGTGTTGATCATATTTGATGTTGCCTTAATTAATGTAGCGTTTAATGGAGATCCAGCGTAGCTTAGATATTCTATCTCTGACTGACTAACCTAGCTGAAGATTATGCTAATTTTCGTACCATTTAAATTTTAATTCGTTCTAAAATTAATTATTGAATCTAGTTTCGCTACAAATATTTCCTACATTTTATGTGACCAGAAAATTTGTTATCTTGTGTAAAAGTATAGGAGTGAACTTCATCGCTAATAAACGACAACAATCTTTCCAAATATGTAATTTTTATTATGGGGGAGATTTCAAAATAATGGGGCAACAAATGACGCTAATATTTTGACGAAATTAATTGATTCTTTGTTACACACAGGCGCAAAGTAGGAAAATGGTCTGAAGAAATATTCCCAAAAATACAAGCTTTCCTAAATTGCAGACTTTTCGCCCGACTGTTAAGTTTAAGTTATTGCATAAAATGTTTATATGAAGCACTTTATTTTGTTGTTGAGAGCAATATGAGAATTTACTGTGAAAGCTTTATTCCTTATGAATTTTTCATATTGGCTTTGCCAGAAAATGAAGTTCGGTCCCTAACATTGTAAGAATGTGGAACATCATATTTTTGCGGTAAAACGAGGAATTAAGATGTATGTTACAGTTATCAACAATCATCTTCCAAATGCAATGCAATGTGAGCTTTCACATAACAACTATCCTTGAATTCTCTGCTCGACTCTTAGTTTTACTACAGCAGAGATTTGAAACATTTTTCTTTTCTAAAACTGACATAAAATTTTTTCCATCGTTCTGCACTGACCAGATTTGAAAATGATATAAAAAAAATACAAGCTTTCTCGATATTCACCCGACCGAATTTATATATATTGTATAAATCACAATAAAGCATATCAATGCTTTTGAGGGTAGTATTTCAGGGTGGAAAATGAAAGTTTTTTTTTATGAATTTTCATAGCGTTGCGGCTTCAGAGCGTGGGAATAATTAATTTTGTAAAAATTGGTTGTCTAAGTCGGTTGCAAAGCCGGCTAGCGGACGATAGCGTGACAACGCCTAAATTACTAAATCATACTTAAATAATAATATATGGCTAGAAAGAGAAAAAAAATGTGGAAAAGCCCTTAAGTAGTTTGAATTTCGTGCGCACCCCCAAAGCCAAACCCCTTGCTTGATCACCACAACTATAGCATGGCCTGAAAGTAGAATAGACGAAGACATGGGTATAGTTTAAATTAAGATAAGCCTTCCACATCAGCCCAAAAAATTTCTTTAAACCCGCCCATGCAATTCAAATGGGATTGCTGGAAATGAATTTTTTCGCGTCATTTTTTAGAAATTTTTTTTTCCACTCGTGTTTAAGGGGTGATTTTGAAACTATGTATTTATACTCGTTTGAAACCTTCATTCATACTGCTTCTAATGAAACATTAAAGAACAAAAATTAATTTCGGTTGAAAATTGCAGGTTGTGGAAATTTTTTACTCTATGCATGTAAATTCAAAAGTACCCTTTGAACCTGTTTTCCGACGAAACAGTGATGGCTTACCAACTCACATTAGCCTGAATGAAGAGACGGATAGTAAAACTGAATATATGTCTGGAAAGAGTAATAAGGGTGGAAAAGAACTAAAGTAGTTTGAAGTTTTCAGATTGATATTAACACCCCCAAAAATGCGGCCGATTTTCATCGATTCGGGCCAAATTTGGGCGCACCTACTCACTTTTCCACCCCCCAAAGTCGAACCACTCGCCCTATCACAACAAATATAGCATGGCCTGAAAGGGGAAGAATAGACGAAGACATGAGTATAATTTAAATCGTGATAGACCTTCTACATCTGCCCAAAAAGTTGCTTTAAACCAGCGTCACCGATGAGTCACCCTTTTCGTACATGCACCTAGTATTCCAGCCAGCGCTCATCGATTTATTAGACGTTGTCACGTCAAAAAGAAACGGTCGTCAGTTGTTTAAATATATTTCTGGCTAGTCATACCCATATATATATAGTATTCTGTGGTCATACCTATGCATACAAATATGAGAGGCTTAATTAAGAATACTAGTTTTTCAGTAACAGGTGACATATTATTTTCAATTTGAATACATAAGACAAATACGTAAGCCTAAATCATTCGAAACTACAGGGTTTCGCATATGTACGAATAAGGTAAAATAAAATTTACGATACTAACAGAGGCTACATTTACAGTTCAATAAGCGTGGTTTTGCTTTATCCTAAGAGGCTCACATGTCACATGCTTACTTAGATTTCAATTATAGTGCAATACACTATTTTAATGTTAACGCCAGTAACTATCAAGAAAGAAGGATTGGATGTAGGAATAGCACGTCGCCTCGCAAAGGCATAAACGAACAAAGTTAAAGTTCCGTTTCAGTCTTTTTTTCAATTTTATTTCTCTCTTAGATAGCTTAGTTCCTCTGGTAATTAAAGTTTTACACAAGTTTTTTTTATTACGGCCACTTGGCTAAGCCAATAGCAGGCCGCGGTACAGCACAAACTTAGTCACTCCTAAATCGTCAAACTCCCTTGCTAGGCATTGCAGTGCATTAGCTTTGGAGTAGGGCGAATAGTACCAGCGAACAATTATAGCCCTACGTTAAAACAGGCCTATTACAATACCGTATTGACATTCCGCCGTGACTTTAATTTGTTTAGATAAAATTGCGTAACGTATATATGGTAAACAGAAATGAAATTAGAAGAAATAAGGAATCTTCAAAAACGATATCGTCTGCGCTTAAACTAATTTGGGAAGACGTAAAATTAATAATGCCAACGATGTTAAGAGTTATTTGCTAACGACAACAAAAAGTAATTTAACTATTAAATTATATACTTAATGTAGTAACATGAATAGTGCGTATGCAAATGATCATTTTTAAAAAGAAAATTTTCGACTATCGACAATTAATCATTTTCCATTGACCTCGTTTTTGAGCGTGAGCGTGATATTGATGAGGGAGCAGACATTAAAGAGTCTAAAAATGTCTGCTACCAGGCCAATGTCACGCTCACGCTCAAATGCGAGGTCAATGGAAACCCCGCCGTAACAATCGTACTAGCGCCAACTTGTCGCGCCTAGACCTACTACACAATTGAACTATTTTGCATGTAAGGCGTCACCATTTTATTTCAAATTAATATTTAATTTGGCCAAAGAACAATTTCTAGAATGTGATAAATTAAATAAAAATATGAAAAATATCGCCATACATCATCGCAATAGTACCTGTAGGCTATAATAATAGTGGAAATGAAATGACAAAAAAAAATAGACTGAGTATACAATTAGAACTCCAATTAACCGAATTAATTGGAGATCTATATAATATGTACAATAGTAATTTATATTTTTCATGCAAAGGAAAAAATGCAATTTGGTAAGAGTAGGCTAAACATGTACCGTAAACGGAATTATTAAAAAGGAAAACATGATAATTATAAGTTGACTGTTTCGAACAGTTTATTGCTTAAGCATTATGTATATGGCCTACTTCTAAGACCTAAGACATTAACAAATAGATCTAAATTATGCGATGCAAAACTTGATTTAAAAAATAAAAAAAGATTCTATTGAGCACATGCAGTGGCACTTCGGAACTATTCATGATAGCACACTTATATCTCGACAGTTTATTCACCTCCATGACTTGCAGGCAACAAACGCCTAAGCGTTCTCTTCTCAGGTGATTTAGTTAAATTTAGTCAAAATCCAGTGAGAATCTAATTCCATTGAGTAGCTAAGGACAAGATAGAGATCCATAACTGGTGTGCAAAATAGATACTCCTGACGTTGTTGATTGACCCACATTATGTTACAGGATTAGGCGAATATAATATAAAAATACCGGTGAGCTGACTCTTACAGTCAGTCTATTAAGCTCCAAATACACGATCCAACTTTTACCATATCTACTGCATCGCTTCAACAGAGAAAAAATTCTGCAGGATTCGAAGAAATGTTCAAAGTTCAAGGTCGCCTGTAAGGTGTAGCATCTTGTGCCACGATGTATATAAGAATAAAATACATTTTTAAAAAAATTGCTCCGGCAGAGCCCCGAACCCGGTTTGCACAGGTTACGTATCAGTGTGCTATCTCCCATTGCATTGTGAGACGACGGTGCAGTAGCCAAAATTGACTGCAAGCTCGACGGATACCAACGAATACTTCATCTAGATAAATAGGGACTATCAATTCTTCGCAATGGCACGCTTCCTGGAAGTCTCCCAGTTAAATGTGTCTGCGTCCTCCTTTGAATTTTCCAACAAGGTTAGATATTTTAACAGCAGGGCCCAACTTCATTCCCATATATTTCATCATCATGTCTGAATTTAACAACTGCAGCGCTTTACCGTCAATTTCCTGGAATCAACAACGAAGCAGTTTAACACGCGGACGGGAAAATGCTCCATCCTATTCGGACCAGGTGGTATCCAATAGACAGTCATATCTCCAATGCATTAGATTTCCAAATGTTGTAATTATTTTTTGTTCTTATTGTCCCATAGACCATTAGAAATAGTTACGTTACTCGTACGTTAACTTTCAGTATATGTTTTATTTGTGGTATAAAAGGGTAAACAGAGAACAAGTATTAGTATAAGAAATGATCCATCCTATTCGGACTAGGCTGTCTCCAATGCATTAGATTTTCAAATGTTGTAATTAATGTTGGTTCTTATTGTCCCATACACCATAAAATCAAAGATAATTCACGAGAAAAACAAATGCTTACTCTGAAATACGACTTACGCGCGTTCATTTTATAATGGGTGTCCAATGAACACCGCCGTCCCATTAAAGTGCGAAATTGTGTACAGTCTAAACTAGAAGGCTGAAGTATAATTTTGGTTCACTAAATCAAAATTTAACAAAAATTAGGAAAAGTCGTCAAGACCCAGCCCTCAGAGGCCAATAATTAAAAAGTTGTGAATACTTGATATCGAAAAGTGTCAATTGGACACCGCCCGTCCCCATAGTGTTAAGGTGTACTCGTCAATGAGACAGAGCCACAGAAATGGAGAGTAAAAAAACCATGCTTACCAATGATCACCTACACTATTTGTCATGTCAGAGCAAGGTCCTCATATCAAAAAGTCTGACCATCAACTCAACAACCTCCTCCCTCCAATAACAATAATCAACTCCCACCAAACCAACAGGTGTGATAACTGACAAATCTCACAGGTTACAATACAATACAATACAATATATATTTCCATTAAATTATACAATACATGTAAAGTATAAGATAAAATCGTCGGAGTATCGTCAAAATCAGGTAGTACTGTCATTGTCATTGTGCTAGCGCCTCAGTGACAGTGTAGAAAGCTTTCTCTAAGAGATGGTTTCTAAGCAATTTAGGGAAGTTAGAAGCATTTCTCTCCGCTCTTATTTCAATCGGGAGTTTTCTAAGGTAGGCGAAACCTTGTAGTATAGGATCCAGTCGCTCACACTTGCCTGTGCGTGCCGCTGGCCTTACAAGGTCTCCCCGTTGCCTCATGTTGTCCCCGTTTTATTTAAATTTCCCCCACACCTCAGGCTTTAAGATATGTAAAATGCAGCTTGATAGCATGATTTTTAATGATTTGAAGTGAGAGCGACAACTGTCACGAGGTCCAGTTTCAGCATGTAGCGCACTCCCCTCTTTTGAAGCCTGAGTACAGCGTCCATGTTCCCTACGGAGGTCCCTCCCAAGGCCAATATGCAGTAGTTTATATGGCTGATTACAAGTGAGTGGTAGGCCTGGAGAGTTACCACTGGAGGACACGCAGAGCTAAGGCGCCTGACTACAAAGAGGCCATTATTTAGTTTTTTTAATAGCTCAGCCACGAGTTTATTCCAGTTTTAAATCCTTGTCAACTTGCATTCCTAAGAATCTGACGCTGTCGGTTGTAGTTACTGGTTGTCCTACCATGCATGGGTATATGTCAAGCTCAGGTTGGGAGTTAGAGAACACTGTTAGTTGCGTTTTTGTTTCGTTTAGCAAGAGCCCATGTGTGGCAAATTCGAGTCTTATGTCATCTAGGTTTTTAGTGCACATTATCGCAGTTTCTTCTATTGAAGGCCCAGTTATGATGAGCGCAGTATCGTCCGCGAACATCAGTCTTTCGTTTTCATTACTTTCAAGTAGTGAGTTGACGTAAGAGTACCGGCAAGAGTTACCGGTAATATGTACACGATCATTGCAGGAAATCTTCGGCAACTCAAACTAAAAAATCTTTCCACCCGTTCAATATTTAACAGTTTTCAAATATTGGTCAGATTTATGTTATTTGCTTAAACCTATGCCCCTACATGTTATGTTGGACCCTTGTTTCAGACACAATTTTTAATTGCACAATTAGGAAAGGTACATACATTGTATTGTTAAAGTATGCATTTGTAAACTGTATATAAATATATTTCATGGGATTATGGAATTTTCGCTGAAATACTGGCCCTCATTAATAATTAAAGAAGAGCTATTTCTACTCACATGTTTTCGAAATGTATCAGCATGGACAGCAAGCGCGGGGTCAATCTGTTTGATGTGGTAAATGACGTCCTCAATAGTCCAGTCAACGGGGTCAGCGGGCAGCTTAGGTGGCGGCGGCAAGTTGTCGGGGGGAGTGGTGGATGTCGCGTCCTCCTTGGTCGGTGGTGTTATCGTGCGGGCGACCTTTACGGCACTGGGCCCTGGGGCAGGATGACTATCTACCACTGACTTGGGTCTTTTCATTGGCTTGACACAATCTTCCACCTTTCCTTTTCCTCGAGCGTCATCTTTTACTCCTGAATCTAAAAAAAGTATGTAATTTAGACGTCAAAGCAAATCGGTGTATCACCACTACGCGCTTTTTTAGTCGATTTTCCCAGGACATATCGATCGTAGAGCCATAAAAGTTTTTAAGGTACACATCATACATTGAAATGCTCAGAAAAATAAACTATTATACTAGTACATAATTTATGAAAAACAATTGTTTCAATGCAGCTAAATTATCTATAAGGACCCTGAGCATTTAGGGAACGAGATCTATGGCCAAATACTTTCAGTTCATATTAGTTCATATTACAATGGCAGTTAAAATTAAATTTCCCCGCTCATTATTTCAGAATTTTCCTTATTTAACGCAAGCCCTCACCATTACATCGAACATGCCTAGAATAGGAGTAAAAATGTGTACGCATGTGCGGCACAGGCACTAAAGCACATTGATTTCCAAACAGGGACGCCCTTGCGGGATCTTAAACTTGCGGGCGCCCCTGTTTTCAACCACATAATTAGGTCTATGAAGAGCGGAAAAAAAAATCGTATCTAAAGGACTCAAGCAAGTTCAACAGATTTACCTGGCCTGGCAGACTCCGTAGTTTTCTTCTTACATTTTTCGCAATCATTTCCGCCAGGAATCTTCATTATAAAGCTTGCGCAGCAACACAAGATCGCTTTTAAATGGTCTAGGTACTCCCAAATTTCGGCCTCTTTTCGTAAAGTCGGTAAGCGAAGGGTAACGGGTTGCCCTTCCACGGTGGTAGAGATGCACGATTTTCCTTGGCCAGTGCGAAGATGATCAATTATGTCTTTAGGATTAGAAGCTGCACCAAGTACGGACTGTACACAAAGTCTTAATACACGAGTAATAGACATGGGACCAAATTGAATAGGTAGTTCGCCCACTTTTTTTGGATCTAAATATGGGCCAGGGTAGCAGTTGTGTGAGATAAAGACGCAAGCAGTCGGACCTGGCTTGTGACCTGATGACGTCACAGTCTCTTCGGGGTGTGTGGTCGCGCCGTTGCTGCTTGTAATAATGCTTCCATCACTTGATGTAGACTCTGACTGGTGTTCTGAAGGGGATGGAAGGGGTATACAGCTGGGGCCAGCAACAAGATACCTATTCGAAGGTTTACCATGACTCCTCCGAGAACCAGGGCCATCTACAAATATAAGTACAACTATTACACTTATTTATTGAAGCATCAGACGAGCTTCAAGAATTTACCAATAACGGATACTAATAGTAATCAACAGGCAGATAGACGATAAGAGTGCCCAAGTAGTCTTATCTGAAGAATGTCAAGATCATAAACTGCCTTCACACAAGAACAAATATTAATTCGAGACCAATAAGTCAAAATAAAAATAAATAACCGGTCCGAGTTTACTCGAACATGCTTTCCAATTTATCAACATTAGTAGATAGAGAATATGAGTAATTTCATGTTAAACAATTTTCCAGTGGTTAAATTTCCGATATCTCGGGGGGAGGGGGGGGTTGTCCACCTGACGTCACTGGAAGTGAGGTAAATTCTAGATAGGTCAGACAAACACATTAATTACCACACAGCAATAATGGCAGGGCATCCAATGCATTTGAGCGCGAATTCTCTATCATTTTTTCAAATAATAATTTTTTGTGCAAAACCATATATTTTTTTGGGAAAGCAATCTATCCGGTTTCGTTACTCAATTTAACACATAAAACATGCCTGAAGGTAGAAATCATCGATAGAAAGGTTTCGCAGAAAAATTATTTTTTAGTCATTTTTCATTAAAATGTTGTTATTTTTATTTTTTTACCCCCAGAAGCAAACTATCAAGGGGCAAGCGACCACCCGCATTTTGTCAACATTAATAACGACTACAATATATGAGAATTTAAAAGGAATCGTTGGAGCCGTTTTTGAGAAATAATTTTTTTAGACGTTTTTTTTAGTTTTTTGAGAATAAAACCCCCCAAATTGAGTTAGCCCCAAATAAAAAAAATGGTCCCGAGGTATGATTTTTGTGAACCTACATGCCAAATTCCACCCTAATCCACCGAGTAGTTTGCCCGGAAATCGATGAACAGACAGACAGAGCGACAGACAGACAGACAGACATTTCGCAAAAACCACTTTTTTGGGTTTCTGGGACCTCAAAACGTGTAAATCCGTTGAAATCTCGGAATCGAAAATTTCGACCATCACAAAGCTTTCCTTATACTACGTATAAATTGGAAAGCAAAAAGGGGTTGACTAAAATATGTAGCAAGAGCAAATAATGGTTAGCGAGAATATGCCAAATACCAAATAAAATAAGCAAGTGTGGCCGATAGTTCGTCAGGGATTACTTGTAAAATGTTGAGATCCCTGCATGTAGGCATGTTTCTTTATACTTACGTTTTTGACCTGGGGGCTGAAGGGGATGCCCACTTTTTTCATTCCAAAAACATGGAAATATATCTCGAGAATCGTATCGACACCAGTAGTCAAAAGCGCCTCGCCAGCCATCAAACGTTATAAACACCATGTCTCCATTTACATCCCCTATGGTCGCTACGCAGATATAGTGAGGGTTTTTGCGGTCGACTGCTTCAAGTTTCATACCAACTTCGAAGTAATTTTCAGGCGGAGACCGTGGTGGCTTTTTAAAACTTTTAGCAGGTGCCATCTGAGCGCCATTTAAAGTTTTGAGTAAGAACATTGGCCATGACGATGCATTCATACGAAAGCCAAGTGGAGGCTGTAGCATGCCACCATTTTTTTCACAGTGACCTATCGGATGAATTTCAGACGAGTCCACCAGTTGGTAAAAGTCGTTTTTATTGTCCCCTCCATCAAGTCGCAGGCGAAGGCGAGGTCCTATTAAATGGACCACAGTGGCAATGCATGTTGATGTGACATTGCGAGGATCTAAGGCTTCCAGCTTCATAAGAAGCGTAAACTCATTTTGAGGAGGAACTTCACTCTGTTGGAAACACTTCTGCGGAGCAGGAATACTATTTGTTTCTTTCAAGTACGTTTCCCAGTTGAATAAATTCGGATCACTTGTTACAGGGTTTCCAATATATTCCATCGTAGGCTCCTCTTTTTCAAATCGCGATAAGCAGATTGTACTACAAAAGTTTTTAGTAGCCTTCCCCTGAGCTTCCAATAGGACAGGGGAGTCTCTAATTACGTTTCCACAGTATGAACAAGTTCCCTTCAGCACAACCTTTCTAAATTCAGAAAGGCAAGTTTCAGAGCAAAACTCTTTCTTTCCTTGTGGAGTAGGTATAACGTATTTTAAGGGATTTTTGGTTTGACGACACCATGTGCAGATCGGCGGGACGCTCTTCTTCGGTGGGCGTCCTCTTGGATTACTTTTTACTTTAACCGGGGTCAAAGCAGCTGCCATGTCTTTCCGTCACCTTAGGCTACACCCTAAAAAAAAGTATCAAGTATTATTGGGATGAATCTCATATCTACATGCTGTTATTATGCTTTCTGCTATGAACCCAAAATTGGATTTCACAAAAAATTCCAAACAAATTAGCTTACACTTTTTAATATCAATGTTATCTACATGTCATACAGGCGCGGATCTAGAATGAGACCAAGGAGGGGGCTAAGATTAAATTCGGATTTTTTTTTTTGAAATAGGGCTGAAATATTGGGGGTTTACGCATTTCCAGAACAATAAGGGCTCTATGTTATAGGTAATTAATACAATCGAGCACAAGGGGGGCCCAGGGGGCTCCCCCGGGAGAAAATTTGTGAAAAATAGAACTGAAATAGTGGGGTTTTACGCATTCTGAGGACCCTAATGGGGGGGGGGGGCATAGCCCCCTAGCCTCCTCCCCCGTAGATCCGCGCCTGATGTCACACAAAATCTTCTGTGAATAAAGTTTTATTCTTAATTGGAAACAAAATCAAGTCACGTGCCTACATTCACCTGAACTGATTATTTACATTAATTAAGTCCAGTAGTTTTTGGTGGCTTCGTTTAAAAATTAGCATTCTAACAGACTCGCCAAACCGGCTGTAGAATTGCGATCTAAATAATATTTTTTAGTTACTGTCAATGTACCCATAATTTAATATTTTGGCCAAAAAAGCGCTGTATTTTATTTTTTATCGTATTTCAGTATATTATGCATTATTAAGAAATATACCTTGCTAAAGCCGTCCTTTACATGGCTAACTAAAAAAAATGGTTTAATCATTTTTCAGCACCATTCCTTGTTCAACAAGTATGTCCCATTGCAAATTTTCTAATAATAACTCCAAAATATTTGATTAAAAAAATAATTACCAGGTTCGGCGAATGATTAGTTGGCACCTTTTATAAGGCATGTACAGTGACCATTATACCAAAAAGGGATACCTACTCTTGAAGAACACATCAAAGTGAATTGATATAATACCATTTAGCTGCTCATTGTCAAATTTACACCAAAATTACATATTTTTTTAATGGGTCAATGCTAAGGCAATAATAATAACTTATTTTGTTAAAAGTTTCCGTCATACAGTTGCCCTGTGTCGCGTAGGCTATACAGTTTACAGCAGCTGGTATATATTTCGACAGGCAGTTAAAATAGGATTATACCCGCTAATGCAAACGTATTAGTTATAAGACCTAATAAAGAAAATAAACAGGACTATATTTTCTATAATCCATTGCATGTAGTCAAGGCCATTAGCAACACAACATTCAATAGTAATGTAGGTAAGTGCATACCGGTCCATTTTTGTGGTATTGCCGTTTAAAGAAATTCATACAGAGCCCACCCCATGACGGCTATAGTAATGACTTTCCATATAACGATTTGATTCACGCTTTTATTACTATGGACACAAATCTATCTCACAATAATAAATTTAATGTCACATTCTATTTTGCAAACATTTAGCTTGTTCACTTTGTAAATACCAATGTCGCCGAATTGCAAAAGTCGGAAATTCACAAAAACATGGAGTCAGTACTAGTAATTGGTCTAGTGACACTCACAAAGTCAACAAATCGGCCAAATCCTCAGAAACGTCAAGAGATAATGATTTGAATTTTGTCAGATTTTGTATTCGTAATCGTATGCTTCCTGTCTGCTCCAATAATATACATTTCTCCAAGGCCGACAAGGTTTATTGTCAAATTATCACCCGTGGACTGAATCTTTCTTCATGTTGACGCAGGTATTTTATTATTTTTGGAGAATAGGGCAAGTTAAAAAACTGTTCATTACTACTGAACTTACTTTTTTTTTAAATCTAACAATTTGTAATTACTAAATTTAAATTCTAACTGCCGAAATTTCCCAGTTTTCAAATCCATAAGGTGAAGAATTCAGACCATGTATTACAGCTGTTTTATAATCGTTAAAGCAACCTGCAGGATGTGGAAGACTAGCAATCAACAAATAAGCTTCGCCCAAGCTAATTCCGAGTTAGATTGTTAGGCCATATGGTGCTGCAAATCGAAAAAGTCAAAACAATGCCATTAGTCGAACGAACCCAATCAAGTTTGTTCTTACTTTGTAAAACGCTAGCTGCTAGTTTTATATAGTTACAGTTTGAATAGGGTATAGACTAATCAGTAAAGTGAGAATTTAAATCATAAGGGAAATGTGAAACGATCGGCATTGTGAAAGTAATGAATGGCAGTCAAGACTCAAGAGCAATGGTTTTAACTGCTAGTATTGCATTGGCCTGCGTCATTTTTCCATTGACGATTGTTTCGACAATATAATTAAGCCTAATCAGTGCATTATGGTCCGGTAGAAAGAATTCAAAATTATTGGCACTAAGGAAACAATTTAGTCTAACACATTTTTTTAATTCTAGACACGATGACATTAACATTACCAATTTTTCTTGAGTTTTTGGAAACCTACAAAGGACGAGATAAAATTTTGAGAACATTAAGTTATTCCACAAAGTTTGCGTCGGGCCTTGCTCGATCTGAAGTGGTTGCTAATGGATTCGATAATTTTAGTAGTCAAATAAGCGCATGCAGAGCTACATTAAGATTGTTGGATGATCTTCCAATGCTTCTATATGTAATTGAATACGGATTGGGTCACGAGGTAAGAATATGGCTACCATAACTTAATCAGTACCTACATTTTACGTCAGTGTTTGGAAGCAACCTATTCCGACTTCGATGGCCAGGTGGTAACGTGATTGCACTTGTGCGAGTCTTTACACGCGATGCGATTGGAGACGTGTCGTAACTCAACACGGGTACTAACCTACAGAGGCGACTGAAGAGGTCAATTAATATAATTATACCTAATTATAATTATAATTATAATCATTCATTAAATTGTTTGTATGCGATTAATCTTTTTTAAACAATATTAAAAAAATAAAATAAGGGCGCCTCTGTAAACTTTTTAGGAAATTTTGAGAACATTTAACATCAATGAAACATTTTATTTTGTTACTTTTGCTGAAAACGCGGAATTATTCTGATAGATCACACCTATTTTGAAACCAATAATTATTCAAACGTGAAAAGCCCACCCAGGATACAATATATTTCATTTTATAATATATATATTTACAACCAAAGGGTCATGATATTATAAGCTCTCCTACTGCGACCTGCGCGGGAATGCCAATGAGTAGTTTTAATGGCAGTGAATAGAATAGAATACTGTGCTGACGGTCCTGGCAGTACGCAGGGAGACCAGCATCCCACCGGGACCCCACCACAGGTAACAAGAAGCGGCCGAGTTATCCGTAAGCCAGACAAATTTAATTTGTAGATAATCATCTTTAGTTTTGTTTTTGTAATCTTGAAAGGGAAGATGTTATAATATTCATGTTTTGATTGTTTTCTATTCTGTTATGATATGTATAATTTTAAAATCAATATTGATGTAGCATCAAAATCTTCTTTCTTTGGTTTTAGGAAAAAGACGAATATATCCGTTACACCAATATTTTAAGCAATGTTGTCGATTTGATATTTTATCCAATTGACCACATATCATGGGCCATTGACTACAATATTTTAAAGTGCAACGACTCCAGATGGGGGACGGCTAGTACAGCCTGCTGGGCTTTGTCTTTATATCTTACAATCGCCAAATCCATGCGAGGTTTACATATTTTAAGCGAAGAAAAACTTCAACTGCAAGCCGATAAGAAAGACTGGTAAAATCAGCAAGCATTTTAGCAGCAAAACAGAGCGGTCAACTCAACTGGTTGTTACACGTAACGACTTTGATTCGTTAAGCTGCGTCCAGACTGGTGCATTAACGCAATGCATTACGGCAAAGCTGTCGTGCTTTGCATTAAGGCCTCCGTCCACACTGCAGTTGCAGTGTGGACGTGTGATAGTGGGGTCAGTATCGCTCGCAATGCTTGAGGAAGAAGATGTAGTGTTGGCCGCGGATGCTGCCGTGATTTTGTCTTGTGCATCTATGCGCAGGAAGAAAAGATTTTGGGTTCGACCGAGTCTAAAAAGCAGAACTACCTACAGCGCCAGTGATTTAATGAAAGATCCGAAAATTTCTCCTAGTTCTTGCCACGAGTCTCGTTGTTTATGGCGGTTTTTATATACTTTCAACTGAGGATTCCACAAAGCAGGGCGCTCACGATAATTATCTATGAGTATTAAACATGGGTCATCTGACCACTCCACTTCCTGATCCGCCATAACTTTCAAAATAATATTACATATTGCCAAAAGCAGATAGAAACAAGGCTCAAAACGACAGCAGATGACTGAGGCCTGACCACACGGGTACTGAGAGCATGCGCAATGACGAATGCATCGGGAATAGGGATCGCGCGCCGTCCAGACTACAGCATGCCGATCGGCTTTCCTTTGACAGAGACCGCAAATGTTCGGACCTCGTAATCCCTGTCCCTAATGTATTGCGTTTCGGCTTTTGTTGCGTCCACACTACGAAAAAGCACTACGACTTTGCCGAAATGCATTGCGTTAGTGCATAGTCTGGACGCAGCTTTACGTTACACAAACCTTTATATACACGACAGATTCAACCTATGAACATCGCCTAACTACATCAGTACCCATTCTCACTTTTTTAGCTCCGAAATTAGAGAATCAAGGAAAATCTGGACTGAGCAGGATTCGAATTGCATTGCAGGGGCATTGTATTAATTTTATTAAATTGTGATTGCTGTTGATATCAATATAATCGGTTGTGTTGCCTCTATACTACAAGTACGTCCTGCCCAGGCAGTAAATATTAATTCTATGGGCTTGACTGTAATTCATTGATTATTTTCAGGTCTGAAATTGATAAGTTATCGAAGAAACAAAAAGCTCTCCTGATTGCAGTATTGAGAGCCGGAGCTGACCTAACCTACGCGATACATTATCTTCCGAAAGGTTTCTTGTGGTCGGGGTGCCTCAAGAAATGGCATGTAGGAGCTCTTGGGACGTTTTCGTCAATTTTAGGGCTTTATCAGTCGTTTTTTTTATAATCTTTGTTGCAATTTTATTTCCCAGTAAGATTGTTCTTCATTCAGTTTCTTTTTATGTTCATCCAGTGTTTTATCTTGTTGCCAAATTGCTATTTAGTAAAGGACAAGCTGAAAATTTCCGACGGCAACTAAGCAAGTAATTGTATTCTACATACTCAAAGTTACAAATATTATTAGGGGTTGACTGTCTGATACAGTGAGGGTTAAAATCTACATTTTGAACTTATGCAGTAAGTTGTATGCATATTCTATCAAACTACATGTATGTAAATGACATTAAATACAAGGACTATTGTGTGGTCGTGTCCCCATAACGGTCGCAAAGTTTTCAATAAGTGAATTTTTGACGTGATTTTTACCGGGCTTAGGTTTGCTTTCATATTATTAGTTTACAAAGCAAAATTTTTGCATAGAAAAATCCGATTGACCTCTTCAGTCGCCTCTGTCGGTTAGTACCCGTGTTGAGTTACGACACGTCTCCGATCGCATGGCGTGTAAGGACTCGCACAAGTGCAAGAACGTTACCACCTGGCCATCGAAGTCGATTTAGCCTCGCTTGCCCACGGGTATCGGAGTAGAGTGAGACATCAAGGGAATCGCTTTTTTTCTTCCTTCGTCATCCATGGTTACTATTCAAAAGTTATTGATGAATAATTAAAATGGTTGCCTGTCATAGGCGGGGTTTCCTTTGACCTCGCATTGCAGAATGCACATACGTTGACGTGGTAGCAGACATCATTAATAAGTCTTTAATGTCTGCTACCAAGTCGACGTCATGTACATTCTGCAATGCGAGGTCAATGGAAACCCCGCCTTATCTATCGTGTCTTTACCACGCACCGTTTTTTTTTTTTTTTTTTTTTTTTAATATTTTCCAACCCTCGTAAACAAGCAGCATATAGCGTATACGAGTATACGCTATATGTATATATATATATATATATATTTATATATATATATATTTATAGTACCTACAATACGCAAAATGACTCTCCAATAGTTTTTAAAGTTAAAGATGGAGCGGTTCGAGTAAGTAAAGAATGCGGAGTGAAGGGAGAGCAATAAAAATTAGAATTACCCCAGGGATAACTGTTCAGATTATTTCTACTAATAATTGATTTTCTATTAGAAATCGGTTTGTAATTTTATTTGACATTATTGCAACTATGGGTGTTTGAGGACAACGGTATAGTCTTGTTAATTAGGTGTAGCACAATAAAATTTATTTTTGGAGAATGTCATGTATTATTTTGTATTCATTCTACAACTAATCTCTTTGCATTCTGCATTGTCGGTGCCATTGTAGACGAAACTAGTCAGCCTATTTATTCGACAACGTTTGGCATTAAGAAACTAATGTAAGGAAGTTAGTTACGAGTATGTTGTCGAAACGTGTTTTTATAGAACTTGCCATTCCAATTTTATATATGATTCTAAAATTAGTTGTATCACAATTATTTTTTAGTTAATTAATAGCCTACTGTCACGCCACCAGGCTAGATTTACCTGTACACAGCACTTTAAAATTTCCAAGTTCCATGGATATGCTAGAAAATAGGCTGCTCTGTGAAAGACTGTAGGCTAAGTACTATAAATTTTATCTATCAATTTAATATTATTATTATACAATTTAAAAAGGAACCGTACACTACGATTTACATGTAAAGTGCGAACACATTAAAGATGTTAGAATACGCTACCAATGATAATTAGATTACAGTAAACTAAGGCACTATATACCCGGGTATTGTCATCCGCCATTTTGTATCCTATATGGTAAGTATTGTAAAGCTGGCCATTCACGAGGGCTACAAACGGACTCGCGCCAAGCCAAATGGCGCGTCCTGTTCCATTTAGCGTTAGCGCCATTTAGAGGGTCATCACGACTATGCTGAACCAGTCGCTTCAAGTCTTTCAAATTGTACAGTGTAAGAGTACCTCTTCCATATCGTCACACTGTACAATTTGAAAGACTTGGAGCGACTGGTTCAGCGTAGTCGTAATGATCCCTCTAAATGGCCCTAACGCCATATGGAGCCCTCGTGAATGGCCAGCATAAGAAAAGTAAAAGATTGAAAAAAAATGAAAACACGTTTTAGTATTTTTTTATTCAACACTTCCCTAATTGGTAGAACGTTTTTTAAATAATAATAAATAAACAACGATAAATTTCTAATAATAAATAGCTAAACACCCAATGCTTGGCTTATACACCAGACTTATAATGGATAAAAAATGGTGGATGAAAATACCTGTCTAATATAGACAATATAGAGCCCTACAGTAAACTTATATGGTTAGGCTGGTGTACGAGTAAAAACACAGATGGAACTTAATCACGCGGTACGTTTCCATGGCTAAGCTTCCCTAACATTAGCCTCTTAGCTGCCAATACTTTATCAATATTTCTAACAATGGCTGCAAGTTTCTCTTCGGTTGAACTGCCCACGGGCATAAGAGATGGATTACCACTAGTCGAAGGGGCTGAAGTTGAAGTTTGTCCGTCAGATTTCCCCACCTTGCTACTAGTTGGTGCATGCACGGTGAGCCCTAGCTTGACCGATTGATCAGCTTCACGGTCATACTTTGCAATTATAACTGGATAGTTAAAACCTAGAATTGCAAAAGCAGCCATGTGTTCGTGAGGGTGATAAGCAATGCAACCCGATAATTCAGCTTGAGTACCACCAAGATCAAGAAAGATATTCTCATAGGTTGCAACAAGTTTCCCAGTGTCAAATTCCCAAACATTAACGGAATTCGTTCGACCGAATTCAAATAAAAGCGTCCCGCAGGGACTTAAACATGATATGCACCTAGTGGTCATGGGTGAAGACGTCTTGTAAGATGTTATGACTATCCCACTAGATGCATCAACCATAAAGGACCCGCGTCCTCGAGCTGTCACAAGAATGCGCCTTTGTCCAGGATGGAGAATCACCGTATCGAGTATGGCACCAGTCAGTTCTTTAATACTGAATTTTCGAACATAGACCCACTTGTTCCCTTCTAAACTCCACAGTCTAATAGAGCCTGAACTATCTCCCGAGAACATGACTTCTCCATGTGTTTCAAGTGATGTAATGAACCCACCATGACCACCAACTTGTTGAATAAGCTCAAACTTGTCTTCAACCATGCCCCAAAACCTAATCAACGAGTCTTTTCCCCCAGTTACTAGGCGATATCCACTTTTCAGCCATTTCCCCGCGTAAACAAATGATGGATGGGCTAGAGCACACAAAGGCGACTTAGACAGAGGCTTTACGTTCCAGATAACAGCGGAGCAATCAGCGGATACAGAAAGAAGTAGGCTGTCATCTCCAGACCAAGACACTTCGTAGACTAAGCCGGTGTGACCTGTTACCTTTGACACTATTTTGCTTGTCTGAGCGTCCACAATCAATATATGAGCAAACGAAGCGCACGCAAGTTGAAATCCCGAGTGGCTGAAGCAGACACTAGAAGCTCCCCTGCGGCATATTGGAATGTTGGCCACTTTGCTGTTGACAATTTTGCAAGACTGAGTTGGGAGCCGGGACCACTTCACTAATTCCAATGTAGGAATTATTATTTCAGGAGTCGATGAAACTAAGTCCGACATTGAAGACCGTTGTGGCTCAGTGTTGATTTTAGAAGTAGCAGGACGTATTGTGTTGGTTTCAACTGGTATTACACCTTTCAAGGTCACATATAAGCTTCCGGGATATTTCTTCTTTTCATGTGCTGAGTATAAATGAAATACCTGCCAAAGAATGTTTTAAAATTAAGATAATGCACAATAAATATGTAACTTTCAGCAACAAAACCATAGGTAATTTTAATTCAAGACCCTGCATGTCAATCGTTTTCCATTTGCAGGTGCTCCATAAGGGTCACAGCAGCCAGATTCAGTTAAGGAATAGAATCGTACCTCTAGGCTCCAGATATTTACTTAGAGATCAATAATAATCAGCTCAAGTTGCCCGGGTGTGATATGTGAGCCTCCATCGAGTATCCCCACTTCTGATTATTCAGAACCACTCTTCTGGGATCGTTCCTGTATCTCTTCTATAATCTGGTTCCTGTATCTCTTCCTTAGGCGCTGATTCCACCAACGTCAATAGTGATATTAAATGTTTTTTGACGTGGTAGCAGACATTTTTAGTATGGCTAAAACTGTCTAAAAATGTCTGCTACCACGTCAAAAACATTTAATATCACTATTGACGTTGGTGGAATCAGCGCCTTATAATAATAATAATAATAATAATGACTTTTTGTTGTATTACTATTCCTTGGTGTTCCCCTTCCCCGTGTTCCCTCTATTTCTTCCTGTAACCATTTCCTCGCACCCCTGCTACAATATTATCGACTCCCTTTACGTGTCCTTCTGTCCAGGTCTTTCTCGCTATTCTCTCCACCAATGGTTCTTCGGCCCCTTCTACTCATCACTTCATTTCTAATCCTATCCCTTTTTGTCCTTTGATGGGCTGTTCTTATAAATAAACCCAATAAAATGAGGCTATAGCAATGGGATCCAGGCTTGATGCTCCCCGAAGGCGGGGTTTCCACATACGTCAATGGTCAATGAGAAATATGAAATTGACGTTTTAGCAGACATTAAAGACATACTAAAAATGTCTGCTACCACGTCAATTTCATATTTCTCATTGACCATTGACGTATGTGGAAACCCCGCCTAACTGGAGAAATACTAAAGCAATTGGGTGACTGGAGCATTCTGCCACTTTCTATTGGATATAAAACAATATAAGTGACTTCCTCAGGCAATTTAACACAGCCGGACCTACTATTCCAGGGTGTTTAATATAGCCACAAGCCAGCGCAATTTAGAAGGAACTCTTCAGCTGTTGATGGCGTGAACTATCTCTATGTCCTACTATATGGCCAAAAGGCCCAAAATTCGCCCACTTGGAAAATAAGGACAATTTTCATTCTTTCTCTCTCTAAACTTGATCGGCTTCGGTGGTAAGGTGATAGCGTGCTTCTACTTGTACGAGTCTCTACACACCTTGCGATCGGAAACGTGTCGTAACTCGGCACAAGCACCTATTAGGTTACTTGGTGAGGCGGCTGAATAGGTCAATCGGGTATATTCATTAAATTGTTTGTATGCGATTAACCTTTTCATAAAAAGGAGAAGAAAATTGAAATATGTGCGTTGCCGACCAAAGGCGGGTGGTGCGAGAATAAAAAACCAAAGTGTTTTTGCCACATGAAACACGCTGTCTTCGAGGCTTAGCCCACTTGTAAATAATGGTCAGGCAACCATTCCACCGGCGATTTTACTTCATTTTTGATTTTGTCATTGACGTTTGTTTGTTTTAAGGAGACTATTATGTAGATTATGTATGATGTCTGCTACCATATTATAACTTAATTTATAATAGATAAGTTAAGTATCTACATAATAGTCTCATTAAAACAAAACAAATGTCAATGACAAAAGTGAAGTAAAATCGCCGGTGGAATAGCCGCCTTCCCTCCATTAGAGACCGAAACCTGGACATTTATTCTGAAAGCTGTAATATTTTTATAAAGTCATTATTCAACTTACGGGGCACGTGTGATGAGATACCGACGAGCACCTCTTCCGAATTTTATTCAGCTGAAGCCGCAATTCCCTTTCAATATTTAAATTTCCATTGAAGCCTACCGGTTTCAAAAAGGCCCAGGCTACTCTTATTGTATTATTTTCTGCAATAAACAAATAGCTTGGTGTGGTGGTGATGGTAAATTTTTCCCGAAAAGGAACCAGTTCGAGTGAACTCGTACATGCTTTTCTATTTATCTATTCATATAGAATAGTTCCATATTTCTCCAATAGTTAAATTTCGGATCCAACGATATTCCCTACACTTAAAGCGTTATGGTTTAATCGATAGAGCAATTGCATAAACATAGTCTATAATTGTCAGAATATGATATATGTTATATATAATATAATACTAGCCAATACGAGCAATAATGTCATGGTATGCAATGTATTGGGGTATTTTCCATAATTTCTTTTTAAAAAAAACATTTTTTTCTTCAAGCCCAAAGCTTTTCTTAAGAAGGCAACCGTTAATCTAATTAGTAGGTACCTAACATATGTCAGAAGTCAGAAGGAAATCGAACATTCCACAGAACAATTAACTTTTGGAGATTTTTCATGAAAATTATTATTTTTGCCCAAGAACAAACTAATAGGGGAAAGCGAAATAGTGGGGCTTGTTATTATGGATAACGACTACAATATACGTGAATTTAAAAAAAAATAGTTGTAGCCGTTTAGGAGAAATTTTTTGGCCGTTTTTTGGGGTAATACCTCCCAAAAGTGAGTCAGCCCAAAAAATAAATTTTCCGAGACATGATTTTACAATAATAAAGTTCCATGCTGAATTTCGTAGAAATCCATCGAGTAGTTTGTCCCCAAATCGATGCAGACATTTCCTATAAAAATTTCGACCATCACAAAGCTTACGCTTATTTGCGTATAAATAGGAAAGCAATAAAGAATAACTACTACTATGTGATCAATACTAGACAGTAATTTCGTTTTCAAAAATATTTATTCCTTAAGTAATTAAATTCTTAACTATTATTAAAATCCATACCATCTGTAGCCTATATCCGTTTTCCGTTGGAAGAAACTTACCACCAGTGGAAGGCTTCACGATGTCAGTTATTTCAAATAGCAAGAGGAGCCGTGTGGATTTATTTTCACAAATTTCCTTAAAATTACGATTAATTGTAAGTATTTCATCCCAGTAAGGCATTTTTGATCTGAAGAAAAAAATATGATTGCAATCAAATGATTATTTATATGCCTAATAGCCTAATTAATGACAGTAATAGCATCATTCTAAAAAAAATAAAAGGGAGTGGGCCACACATAAAAATGAGTCTACAACCAATAAATAAATAAATGTGAACGTATACCTTTCTCGGAAGGCATTGAAAGGTTTTGTAGCCAAGTTATCTTGCGATCCCATTAAACTTTCTCCATTCTGGCTATCAACGAGGAAGACTTTGACGGCAGGTTGAATGAACATTGTATTTACTTCAAAGTCGCACTTTTTAATAACCACCCCGATCTTCTCATCAATCCCTTCCATTACTGTACTATGAGTATTTTAGGGGCTTTACATCAATTAGACTGTCATAGGCATTAGAGGATATGTTTGTCCGATTGGTTGGCATGGCAACAGATTCGCTCGAGTGCTCCGTCTCAGCCACCTGTTGGACATCCCCCTCTACAATGCTGGTGAGGTGTCCTTTAGTTCAAAATAATACATGCAGGATGAACTATGTTAATGGAAATGTTTCGTCGTGATGTCACATGAAAATGAGAAGAGGCTGCTTTGCCCTACGCCAACTGCATGGGATAATCTCGAAAACGGACCTGCGAATGGTTTACTACGCAATTGTTGAATCACACGTATCATATGGCATAGTATGTTGGGGGCAATCAACATGGATGGATAAGGTGTTGAAGCAACAAAAGCGAGCTATAAGAATAATGGCTGGAAAATGTCAGAGACATCCATGTCGGCCTCTATTTCAGGAACTCAAAATACTTACCGCTCCAAGTATATACGTACTGCGCAAAGCTACACTGGTTAGAGACCACTTAAATGAGTATCCTGTAAATAGGGATCGCCACAGTCACCATACAAGACATGCCGGAGACCTTTCAGTCACAGCAGCCAGGCTGACAGCCCGACAGCGCAGTTCGCGAGCCGCAGGCATCCGCATATATAACGCTCTACCAGAAGCCATAAAACAGGAGCCTACGGCTAATGCTTTCAAGAAAGCACTAATTAACTATTTGATGCAACGAAGATTGTAAAATCTGAAGGAACTTTGAAGCTACCTATATTTATTTTTTTTTATATATATTTTGCATTAGGACGCTACATGACTGTGCTCAATGTCTGATTATTATTATTATTATAACATGTAACAAAGATGGGCAAATACACTTTGATTGATTGCTTACAAACAATATAGTTTTTCCGAAAGTTACATAAACAGCACCCAATGTCTGTCCGAGCCATATCAACGACATTTATCATACATTGACTGCATCTTTATAGCATCCCCGTTGGATTTCTCTGCGCAACAACTCTACTCAAATTGGAATAGATGGCTGAAATTTAGTTGCTTAATTTGCAACGGGCCCCATAGTCATATTGCAAGTTTAAAATCGATAAGTGTTACTTTGAAGTAAGCGGTAGCAGACGTGAACGCTAATCAGTGAAATGCATTTTCTTTTTAGCTGTAAATTAGTTGTATGGCGTTATGCGGTTACAGGTAACTACTACCCATTGGCGTAAATTCCCAAAATTTCCAGGGGGGGAGGGGAAGAAAAACATTGATAAATATGCCCAATTTAGTGAGGTTTTACAAATATCATACCCTGGAGATAGGGGGGTTCGGGGGTCTCCCCCGGAGAAAAAAATTGATAAATTGCCCCAAATTAGTGAAGTTTTATGAACATCATACCCTGGGAAAAGGGGGGCCCGGGGGTCTCCCCCGGAGAAAAAAAAATTGATGAATTGGCCCAAATTATAGAGGTTTTACGCATTTTGCAAGCAGTACAGTTGAGATTTTACAGACGAATAAACCTACTACTGGGGGGGGGGGGGGGGAGGGTCTCCCCCGAAGAAAAATAGGTCTGAAATATCGGGGTTTTAAGCATTTTGAGTAATATATTTTTGTAAAAGTACTTGGTCAATATGTTGATTTATTTCATGATGACTTTCATGTGAAAAAAGCATGTACCAAGAATTTATTTCCTTTTCGTTATTGTAGATACTATGCCTTTCACCTCCATAACGTCTTTGTCACCAGAAATCCTGGGGGGGGGGGGGCTACGGATGCTTCTGGGGTGGGGGCTTAGCCCAGGACCCCCTATATACGCCAATGGTTGCAAACAGAAACAGAATTGATGAATAGGCCCTAATTAGTGAGGTTATACACATTTTGCAAGCAGTACAGTTGAGATATTGTAACGACGAATAAACCCACTATTGACTCAATGAGGGGGGGCCAGGGGGTCACCCCCGGTGAAAAATTTGGAAAAATAGCTCTGAAATATTGGGGTTTTAAGCATTTTGATTAGGTAATATATTTTTTGTGAAAGTACCTACTTCGTCAATATGTTGATTTTTTTCCATGTAAAATAAGCATACTAATAATTAATTTCCCTTTCATTATTGTGGATACTATGCCTTTAGCCTCCATAACGTCTTTGTCACCAGAAATCCTGGGGGGGGGGGGGGGGCTTAGCCCCAGGACCCCCCTAATTACGCCAATGCTACTACCTACTACTACACTTCAACGAAATAATAAAAATTGGAACTAAATTGTCTTACTGAATATTTTTTAAGCAAAACACCATAGCCAACATAAAACCCTTACCTTCGTTAACTTGATAAATGAAATATTGTCATAACTACTGTTTGCGTCTTAACAACTCCTCAACGTCACGAGAATGCTTCGGACAGTGCCGTGTCAGGACTTCAAGACCAGTGTCAGTGACTAGGATATCGTCTTCAATGCGCATACCAATACCATGATAGCGAGAATTGACAAATTTATTGGTAGGGTTCACATAAATACCTGAAACGGCGTGTAAAATGAGCTTGATGGATGGAAAACAGCCAGAACGCATAAGCTGGTGACTAGAGCTTGAAAATATAGGTAAATCTAATCAGAACGTCAGGGACCTCATAACCTGTTTACTTCTAAGTCCTAAGAAGAATTAATAACTTTATCGATTCATAGCTAATTCTCAGAGTTTCACAACAAAGTCAGGGACTAGGGATTGCCTGTACTTTAGGTAAAACGGGAAGTCACGTAAAGAGTACGAATTAATGGTAAATATCAAGCGAGTTGGAAACTTTGACTGGGAAAGCAAGCCTTAAACGTATAGCCATAAAAAAAATATAGTTTTCATTTTTCTGTATGGCATTATAGGTAAATAATACCAACCTGGCTCAACAGTAAAAACCATTCCCGGCTCCAGCTGCAAATTTCTAGGCATTGAAGAAGTATCGTGAATATCCATGCCTAGATAATGTCCAACGTGGTGCGGGCAGAGGGTGTAAGCAGCCTGCCAAAAGAAAGTAGGTAACATATTAAAGTGAATGCGCTTTCAGCCTAATCAACAGGGGAGTATGGTTAGTTGAATACAAACGACGATGATGTTGACAAACACATGGAACATGACGAATAGTGGACACTTTACCACCATACTCGTTCCCTTCGCCCGGTACAAACGGAATATTCGGCACGCGAGAGTCACGGACGATTCTTGACATTGTAGCAAATGGGTATAGTATGGCATAGAGTAAAACAAACATTTCCGTCAATGTCATTTGCATTCTGCAATGCGAGGTCGGTGGAAACCCCGCCTAAGTCTTGAATGTCTGTAACCACGTCACCGTATTTGTATTTAGCACTAGCAGGTCGGTGGAAACCGCGCCTCAGCGAATTGCCGGCGACCGAATCATCCGTGCGTAACGGGCCTAAAACTCAGGGCAACGATAATTAAGATGGAAGAATACATCTACTAACCCTAGAAAGGTCGTCTTTTGATTTAAATTCTGCAGGAATGGCGCCCAATTCACGGAGGCTCTTCCCGAGCCTTAAACACATGGAGTGGAACAGCTGGTCAAGCGTTGGCCTTAGCTCACATTCTTTGATCAACTCAATCTGCACTTCATGGAGAACGTCATACAACTCTTTCTGTGGTGAGCTAAACTTTCCAGACACTGGCCACGTGCGAGTGATGTCGCTCGAGTATCCGTGATAGTCACAGCCTGCAAAATGTTACAAAATCGTTACATTGGAAGTAGTGAGTCAATATACAGTGGAATTGCACCTCCCTCTAACCACTATTCTCGTTCCTTACTTACTTTTTCCTCGCTTTTATCCCTAAGCGGGGTCGGCGATACGGTATGTTCTCTTCCACTCCTTGTGATTCAGTCCTTCGACTGCGGTTGCTCCTACACTTCTGAGGTCTTGGCGGACTTTTGCATCAACGGTCAGCCTGGGCCGTCCTCGTCTTTTTTTTCTTTACTATTCTCGTAAATGCTTTATTTTTTGTTTCCTGACTTAACATGTTCATAAGTTCACTCCAATGTTTTTATTGAATGCAGTGGAATGAATAATTCACACAGCGTCAAATATCTATGCCCAATTCAATATGTGTACATATACTATATAATGCCAAACAACTACCTTTAACCATGTATTTATAAAACACAAAATAAATACCTGCGTCCATAAGAACCAAGTCTCCGGTCTCAACCACCTGATTATTATTAATGTAATGAATGATATTGGCACGAGGCCCACCAGCAACCACGGGCGGGTACGCTAGAAACTGAGCCCCAAGCATTCGGCTTTCGTAATCAACGCGGGCAAACAACTGTGCCTCGTCACAACCCGGCTTGCTGCTGCCAATAGTCCGTACGATTGCTTCACTCCCAATGGCACAAGCCTTTCTCATGAGGTCCTGCTCTGCCGGTGATTTGTACAAGCGTAGTTTGTGAATGAAAGACCGAGGAGACTCACAAATCTGTAAAACATGAATGTTACTAACCCACATTACACTACCGGAAATCCTATCACATGCTTGCCGTCAAATCAATGAAGGCTCTCCTTAGTCAAAGCTAGTTTTGTCCGATTTTTATAACACAGTATTTTGATAATCTAGCTGCAGCTTTTTATTTATTTATTGACTTTATAAGAAAACAAAACAACAACAATATAAACCTGCCATCACACGTAAGGCCCTCTCTTACACTCAATTATTGACATTGTAATTGAAAGCATATCCAATATGCAAGCCCCGGGGCATTTACCTACAATGTAGAATTAAGCATTATTATATATTGTCTGACCAGAGCACAGTACTCTTCGGCTTCCACTTCAGGACTTATATGGGATACTGACAATATATAAAAACGTCGAGCATTTTAAATGACTGGCTGAATGCTAGCATCTTAATTTCGTACCTTACTATCGGGGAAGACATCTTTAATTGTTGCTGAAACATCATCATGTATGTCAGCCATATAGTCGTACCATAATAGGAAGGAATTGGATAATTTTACAGTCCGCCGCAGGTACAAGTTTAATTCAGATACCGGAAAACTCTCGTCCACGCCAAATATATGAATGGCTTCGTCAAAACCTAAAATTGAAAATAATTTGAACTTGACTATCAACCCTGGTGGACATCTGGCCATTCCCACTGCAAGCCTCCAGTCTCCACGGTCCAAGATGGCGTTGTTTATCTGACTGCCGATCCTCTTCTAAGGTGACCTTCGTGCTCTTCGCGCGGATGGAGTGGCTAGAAACACTACGCGGGAGAGGCAGTCATTAGCCATCCCCATTACGTGGCTGAGCCACTTCAGCCTCCGCGTTCGCAGTTCAACTGCAACTGTTTCATTTAGTATGTATCTATTAATATGTACCTACCGTATTTAATACGTCATTTCTTGTTTATTATTTTTCCACCGGCAATGCGGCGCAGCATCATGTTTTCAAATATTGTAAAAGGGAATTACCTGTTCTTGGTCCATCCCACAACTCCGCATGGCGGTCTTTACCGCGAAGGAAAAGAAGGGATTTACGTTGTTGATTATGAGAGATTAATAGCAATACGCTATCAGGTTCTAAACAGCCACTGAGATACAAAAAATCCGAATTTTGCCGAAAGACATAAGGGATTTTTTCGGTCATATACTTCTTCGGGGAAGACGGTATTACGACAATATGTAGGTCTGCTGTAGGTGAGTTCCTTTCAATGCTTTCTAGCAGCTTACGTCTGCGTGTCTGAAACTCCGCGATGGTAATGAGAGGTGTTACCTGTAACAAATTATTGTTAATGTACTTAGAAATTTTAAGCCTACGAAACTGTAATATTTAGTAATAACAAATTAAAAGACATTTAAATGAGCGTTTTACAATCTGTGGATTCCACAAGTTCCATAGAGGTTATAGAGTTCCTGGCATGGTTTAATTTCGCACACTCAATGCTATTCCATCATTTTTTGGTAAATGCAGTAGAAGTAAAGTCAAGATAAAAGAAAGTCTATCTCAGTGAGAGTGAGTATAAAGTCCACAAAAACCGGGTTTGACGAAGCGAATAGGAAGCCTACGGGACTAAACAGACTGTTCGGAGTAATAATTCATAGTCCCCGCCAAATTCATCGCGAGCTTGCGACCTTCATTCCCACAAAGGGAGTTATGTCGCAAATTGTGCAGTCCAGTTCCGACTTCCGTGCCGACCTTTTTCTGAGTAAGTTCGGGGAGGAACTGAGCGCAAACACAGACTAAATCCGTTGTTTTCAACTTTAAATCCAAATCAAATACTCACTTCTCCCTTCTTTAACAAGTGGGGGTGGCTGACATATGTAGGCTGACCAACCGAGGTTTGTGGAAAAGAGGTTCCCGAAGCAGCTTTGTACCGGGGCATTTTAGGTGTTGAAATATTTTCTGTTGATAATTTTCGTCCGTGGCTAGTCTTTGGCAATAAGCACAATCCTAAACATAACAAAGAAACTATTAACTATAGCTATTAACTATTAACTATAGAAACTATAGCAACAAAGTTTGTGACTCAATCGTTACTCACAGAAAACGGTTAATTAGTTAATTCTTTTTTTTAGTTAGTGACTTAGTAGTTATTGGAATGTTTCTGTCCTGATTATTGTGTGGGTCCTCCTTATCATGGTACCTCTACTATAATGGCGAAAAACCATGGTTATTTAATGAAGTGTGCTGTGTGATCGAGTTTTCAGGCGCAAAATAAAAATTAGGGCTCTATATTAGACAGGTATTGTCATCCGCCATTTTTTTTTCCAATATAAGTCTGGTGTATAAGCCAAGCATTGGGAGTTTACCCTTTTATTATTAGAAATTTATCGTTTTTATTTATTTTTATTTAATAAATGTCCTACTAATTAGGGCAGTGTTTAATAAAAATAATAATAAAACGTGTTTTCGTTTTTTTCAATCTTTTGCATTTCTTAAAAATAATTGCAATACTTACCATATAGGAATTGTAGGATAAAAAATGGCGGATGACAATACCCGGGTATATAGTGCCTTAATAAAAATAAAACATTGAAAAATGAAGAAAAAAAATTAACTATTCAACAGACAGGGCTGACAACAGAAATCAGAATCGCAGGCAGGCAGAAATTCTGCTCCCTTAACCAGACGAACTTACAGGCTTACTTTCACTATGTTTAGCTTATGGCGACCACCCGCAAAATATCCGTCACAACTGCCCTTTCATCATTGATGGCATAGTGGTAGCTTGTTCGCACTTGTGCGAATTTCTACACACCATGCGATCGGAAACTTGTCGAAACACAGCACAGGTCTTACCTACAGAGGCGGCTGAAGGGGTATTCGGATACATTCATTTAATTGATTGAATACGAATATTTTTTTTTATATAAAAAAAACTGCCTAATCGTTAATTCACTGAGCTGCGGATGCCCATCTGACCCGCTTGAGTCACCTACTAGTACAGTCATTTGATGCTAAAAAATGAGGTTACCTGGTAAGTTTACCGGGAGTTTTGAAACTTGGCGATTTTATAGATTTCGATGTGCTCTTTACGAATTTCAACTTTGCCCCCTCGTATCTTTGCCGCTCGAGCCGCCATCATGGAAAAATGGCGTCTAAAAACAGTTTTTTGACAATGTCTCCTTTCCGACTCATTTTACGATAAAAATACCTATACAACAAATTCAACTAGAGAAAATTTACTATAATGTTTGAATCTTTCTTTTGTAAAACCAATAGTTTTAGCGTAAGAGCGCCGCAAAGTCTACTTCAACATTCGTTCTGGCCAAAAACTCATTTCCACATCACCATGAGGTAGAGTAAGTAGCACGGTTTTTTGACGTGACAACGTCTAATAAATCGATGATCGCTGGCTGGAATACTGGGTGCATGTACGAAAATTTGTTACTCCGATGGGTGACACTCATCCATGATGTTCATCCGTTACGCGGGTTCCATTCGTGTTAAAGGGGTCATAAGTCATGTATTGGCCATTTTAAAAATACAATGGTATTCTCGGCGTCGTTACAACTCTATTACGTCAAACAGAAACACAGAAACATATAATACGGTACATAACATATAAACTTAACTGTTGTAGTTGTGGTCAAAAAATTCAGGCACGGAGTAAGGGCGGTTCACACCAAGAAGCCTATCACGCCCTTCCTAAATTGGGATGGTGTTAAAGTTGGAAGCCTTAGGAGGCTGGGTAGGTGGTTATACAACCTCGCACTTAAGTGGTGGGGTGAATTTCCCATGGCGGCTGTACGGTATTGCTCCTGGTGCAAGTCACCCCCACTCCGTGTCTGATGGTGGTGAGTTTCTGCATTAAAAGCATATTTGTGCAAGTGCCTACGAGTATACGTCAGGGTCTCGAGTATAAACACTGATGCCAGAGGGAGGATATCGAGTTTCTCGAATAAGGGTCGACAAGACACTCGTTGATCCCATGTCCCAATCAGAGCTCTAATGGCACGCTTTTGGACTTTGAAAACCCGATCGGACTCAGTGGCGCTTCCCCATGTTGCTATCCCATAGCGCATTCTGGAGCCAAAAACAGCAAAATAAACTATTTTTAGTACGTCTTGGCTAACGAGAGGCTGCAGAGTGCGCAGGAGGAAGACACAGGAAGATAATTTATAACTTGTGCATAACTTGTGAATTTGTGGTCGCCAGGTCAACATATGATCAATATTAAGGCCCAGAAAAGACACGGTAAGAGCAGCTGGAAGATCTATCCCATCAGAAACCAGGTTAATTGCTTCCTTGTTGAGGTTGGCTAACTGAAATGTCATAAATTCTGTCTTTTGTGCGTTAAAAACAAGATCATGAGCTTTAAGCCAACCTGAATCTGCATTTAAGGTGGAACAACCACGCGTTTGGGCCGTAGGGTTGTCCGGCACTGGAATCAATATGGATGCATCGTCTGCGTATAGGCTGAGAAATAGGTCCCAAGGGGAAGGGGTGAAGGGGTGATCTTGAAACTATGTTTTTATACTCGTTTGAAACCTTATTTCATACTGCTTCTAATGAGACACTAACAATTCATTTCGGTTGAAAATTGCAGGCTGTGCAATTTTTTTACACTATGCATGTAATTGGAAAAGTACCCTTTCAACCTTTTTTCCGCCAAAACACGGATGGCTTATACACTCACTGAGCCTGAACTAAGAGATGGATAGTAAAACTGAATATATGTCTGGAAAGAGTATGAAAGGTGGGAAATAACTAAACTAGTTTGAAGTTGTCCAATTGATGTTAACACCCCCAAAAAAACGCGGCCGAAAAAGGCCTATTTTCTATTAAAATCGGCAAATTCGGGCCAAATTTGGGCGCACCTCCTCACGTTTCCACCCCTAAATGTCGAACCACTTGCCCTATCACAACAAATATAGCATGGCCAGAAAGAGGAAGAACAGACGAAGACATGGGTATAATTTAAATTGAGATAGACCTTCTACATCTGCCCGAAAACTTTTAACTTTAAACCCACGTAACGTATGAACATCACGGATGAGTGTCACCCATCGGAGTAACACATTTTCTTACATGCACTCAGTATTCCAGCCAGCGGTCTTCGATTTATTAGACGTTGTCACGTCAAAAAAAACGTGCTGATTACTATACCTCATGGTGATGTGGAAATGAGTTTTTGGCCAGAACGAATGTTGAGTAGGTATTTTTATCGTAAAATAATTCGGAAAGGAGATATTGTCAAAAAACTGTTTTTATACGCCATTTTTTCCAGATGGCGGCTCGGGCGGCAAAGTTGAAATTCGTAAAGAGCACATCGAAATCTATAAAATCGCCAATTTTCAAAACTCCCGGAAAACTTTCCAGGCAAAAAACTACCAAATGATTGTACTATACTGACTCCCAGTACAATGCAGGCGATGTTGCGCGCAGTGGTTAGCACCTAGCTTGCCTACTTTAATGAGAGTTACAAGTAAGAGATTTTGATTAGAGCCAGAGCTTCAATTCAACCACCTGGATGAGCTAGTGGCCCATGTGACCACACTGTCTTGTAGACCCTGTGTCGTTTAAAAAATAAATAAGTAATGATTGGTAGGATTTTTTTCTTTACTAAGGCGTTTTTCCCCTTGCAAGGGTGTGACATTTTTGAAACCTAAGGAACCGCGCAGCAGCGGTTCATGAACTACTACGACAATGTTTTTTTGTAGCCTATATAGCTGATATTGCTATCTGCTTTGCACACTAGTTGCAGGCCTTCTTCCCTATCTTTACACCTCCAATATCCAATTCTTCTACTGACCAATACTCTGATAAAGCGATTCATTTATTTCGTGTACGTTACCTTTGGAAACTAGTGTAACTTGGCCAACTGTGCCTAGGCCTTAATCATAAAACTGATTCTGAGTGTATTAATTTTAATGTCACACCAACCATACCTCTTCTGAACATGAAGGGAAGAGTGGCCTCAAATAATACACAGGCCATTATGGGATTTTTCTTATTTATACAATAAATTACCGGAATACAAAAATCTGATTGCGATTGTATACAAATCTCACAGCCGCCAGTCCGCCACCATTTTCTTTCTACTCCCACGGGTTTTTCATTTTTTCTGCCACGATTTGTTTACTATTGACAAATGGAAGGAACGTAGACAAAACTTTAACGCAAGAATTTTTAGTTCTTGGTTATATTTTAAAGTTTCACGATGAGTTTTAATTTTGGGAACACGTCTCTTTTTAATTCAGCTGCAACTACATCAACGTTTGGAGCGTCTACTAGCAAACGTAAGTATTTGTAGTACACATATATTTGCATCTAGAAAAATCAAGTGAGCTAGGCATTTTAATTTGCCGCGCGACAATCTGATTCACGCTTAATTTGGAAAAGGAAAGCCATTTTTAGACGAACGGTTCTGTCACGCGATCAGCAAATTAATCAGTCTGCTCCATCATGGTTAAATAGGATGTATATTTTAGAAAAAAAGTAATTTTTTTTGCAAGGCGCGGGATCCTTGCGGACATAAGCGCCCTTCGGTACTGGTAAACTGGTTTGACAATTAGTTATTAGAACCGCACTGGACGAGCTGATCCGAGATCGTCTGAGATAGTTTGTTAAGGTCTGTGAGGGTGATGTAATTGATTGTTGGGATCTTCGATTGAAAGTTTATGGTAAAGATCTAGTTAATATACTCCTAATAAAAGAACAAAATTTGAATTTGTCCCGTTTAATTAGCTTATAGAGAAACCCATTTCTGAACGAATTAAAGGTCGGCGAAGCATAATTATTTACTTGCAGCCCATTTTATGTAGATGTTAAAAAAATTTGGATTGTGGAGTTGAGGACAGTGCTATTGCCGAGAAGATGGAGTAGAATGTGAGATGGTGGTGGATTTTGTCTGGATTGTGTAAACGCGGGGCATTGCAGAAATATGTGTTGAACGTCTCGATTGTGAGATTGGTGGTTCGCCTCACATCATATGGCCATGGGTCAATATGATAAGATTTCTGTGTCTCTAATTCTTTTAAATTTCTCCAAAATGCCAGTAGGCTAGCCAAGACTTGTTTATTACATGATTTCATGTTTACATGATTATGTAGGGCTTTTATCTGCTACGCATAATAGTCAAAGACTCAACATACTGATCTAACCTTGACACTCAAATTTGAAAAATGAAAAATGAAAAATTAGGTCTATTCTTACCATCGAATTCCTCAATAGCAAGTATAAATGTACATGCATATACGTTATGCATGTTTATCGAAGTATTCTTGTATGTTTGCATATCTTGAACTTGAACTGTAGTTGACAGCCGTATATTTACAAAAATTGCATTTTGGAATCACCCTCTTGTCCCAGAATAACAATAATAACAAACATCAGGTTGGAAACATAGCCTATTGACATTTAGAAATATCAGAAATGAATAATAAAATTCAGCTAATAATATAAACTTTTTATTTGTATCTCACATCGTCTCGCATCCGGTTCTGCTTTCTTAAATAGCAAATGCACCTTGAACATTATAAAATAAATTATTTGACTAAGTTATCTTTACTAGACCCGTGATTCCTGTTATACTGTGCATGAGCTGCTCCTTCAATGCCTACGTGCCCTCTCCTTCTGAAGTAAAAAAACAGGCCGGTGAAGACTATTGCAGCGATCACAGCAATTGCAATAACCACACCCAAAATGGTTAGGACCAAAGTTTTCTTGCTCTCTCCTTCCGTGTGGTGCTCATTGTATTTATCTGCAAACATAAATTTGAAAATAATTTCGTTAATTAAAGCTCCAAAACAAGAACCCTGATACATCATATTTGAAATCATTAATTACTGCTTTAATTTGTATCCAAGAGCATAAATATTCCCGTGGTGGCTTTGCTGCGTAATCAATTATTATTTTTTTTTTATAATAATTTATAATAAAAATATTTAAAATATGAAGAATAAAAATAAGCCCAGAACAGACGTGTTTACTCTATGTAGTCTTGCCGTTACATTTTTTCATTTTAATTTCAAGTCTCCTTCACCTCGTTGCGTTGAATTTGATAAGGTTTCTGTGTCTCTAATGCTTTTCAATTATGTCAGTTTACTCATTTCTCCCAAATGCAAGTAGGTTAGCCAAGACTTGTTTATTACTGACACGCATACACATGATTAGGCAGAGCTTTAATCTGCTATACAGGATTGTCAAAGACAGTTAAATTTAAAAAAAAATGAAAAATTAGGTCTGTTCTTACCATCGAATTCCTCAAACTTGTGGTGTTCAGTTGTGGTGTGATGATGACCTTGTGAATCGGGGTTGTCACTGTGTTCACCGTGGGGATGGTAGTCTGTGGGTGTACTGTCGCCGGTTTCATGTTCCGAACTGTCAGGGAAGCTGAAATGACCATTTCCTAGTGTAGAAGTTTCGTCATAGTTATTATGTGGGGTGTTAGAGGGTGGAGTGTTTTCATAGTGAGCATTATTAGGATGCTCTTCGGGTGGAGGATTTCCTTGGTGCTCATTGTTGTTATGATCTTCAGATGAAGGATGTTCAGGGGGATTATTGGTGTGATGTTCATCAGTTGGAGGGTTGTGATCATTATTGGGGTGTTCAGGTGAAGGCTGCCCGTAATCAATAGAGCCACTGGGAAAATTAGCCTCGCCCGAGACTGTAGTTTCCTCTTCATACTCTTCATCTCCTCCTTCGTGTGGTTGTGAAGAGCCAGTGGATACGACAGCCTCTCTGCCGTTGTTATCTCCAAAATCCGTGTTTGGATGCCCGACGTTGACATTTGTGCCACCATTGTCAATTGTAGTTGGTGGCTGTTTACCTGAAAACGTATGAAAAATCAATATTGTGTAACAACAATTAGAAGTACCTATTTAACTTTATAGAAAGCCTCTACAGGCAGGGGAATTAGATAAAATAAAGGAAGACATGAAAAAATTTATGGAAACGGGATTCTCCACGTTGCCGGGGTGACATGCTTACCACTGCACCAATTCTGTCTGACTGCGGGAAGGAAAGGGCAGCTGAAAACTCGAGTTTCCATTTTTTCCTGTCTTTATCTTATGAAGAATCTTTTATTGGTAAATAAAAGTACGGATTACTTCCATTTTTGTTCTCGCGCCGTTCGTAAAGTCTCGTTATTGGTTACTTACTAAAGTAAAAGAAGACAAAAGCATAAAAACTTATGTATTGCATGTTTATATCCGTGTACTACACCTGTAATGATATTAACAAGGAAAACAGTAAGGCTAAAGCATTCAAAAATGCCCGAAAAGTTAAGATTTACCTACCAAATGTTCGTGGGGGAATGCGACCAATATTTTCTTTTGGGTTGGTTTTTTTGTCACTACCTGCAACATTTTATTCGTAAATAAATATTATTGTACGCATCTCCTTTGTTGTTGCAATAACTTCCCGCCTAACATTCTGATTTTAATGCCATAAAGATGCATACTGGGAATTTCTAATTACGCACCATAATTGCCATGTTAAATTACTACAGTAGCAGGTGAAAATGCTCTGTACAACTCCGGTGGATGATTTGGCTTCAAATGTGGTCCTGACTCCATGATCTACCATTCAAAGAATGGGACACAAGTTCAGTAGTTGTCAGAGGGATGGTCGGAAATCGGAATTATTTAGCCCTGTGGGTCTGCATGCCTGGCAGATAGCTTTTTTTTAAGGTTAAATCGCAAACAAACAATTTAATGAATGTATCCGATTAACCTCTTCAATTGCCTCGCTAAGTCACTTAATAGGTAGCCTACTACGACACGTCTCCGACCGCAAGGTGTGTAGAGACTCGCACAAGTATAAGCACGCTAACACCTTGCCACCGACGTCGCCAGGTAGGGTTGGTCACCATTGGGACGCCCAACCTTGTTAGGGTCTCTAATTAACTCCGTCCCAGGCTATTCACGAGGGCTCCAAACGGACTCGCGCCAAGCCAAATGGCGTGTCCTGTTCGATTTGGCGTTAGCGCCATTCTACGCTGAAGCAGTCGCTTCAAATCATTCAAATTGTAAAGTGTAATAGTACCTCTTCCATATCGTCACATTGTGCAACATGAAAGATCTGGAGCGACTGGTTCGGCGTAGTCGTGAATGACCCCTCTAAATGGCGCTAACGCCAAATGGAACAGGACGCGCCATTTGGCTTGGCGCGAGTCCGTTGGGAGCGCTCGTGAATGGGCATTTGTCAAGTAACTAACCTTTGTATAATTTACAATTACTGTATTTAAATTGTTGTATTTAATACATTCCTGCATTCATTCATTCATTCATCTATCACAGTTAAACAGTCTATTTACCCTACCCTGATTTTATTTTTAAGTTTCACTTGCCTTTACAAACTTCAGCTTGAACATTAACGAGTGGTTCATCTTTGTGAACTTGTGGAGTTTTACAGATGGCCGGGCCGTTATCCTCGCTAAGTAACAGGTCCGTTCCTAATGCTTCCAGTAATTTGCAATCGCAGTGAAGAGGATTGTCAGTCAGATCTATGTACATTGGTATCCCATGTCCCTGAATATCAAAATTGTCATTTCTTTTATAATGAATTATCATGATTTTTTTTGCCCTGATCTCAATCTCTCAATCAATGTTTATTCGATTGAAGAATTTATTTCGAATATTTATGTTGGTGTATACGATTAGAATCTAAATTTCGGTATTACACTTTAGAAAATTCTTTTTTGGCCCATATTTATTGGATGTGTAATAAAGGGGATTAACTTAACAATAAAAATTTAATTTAATGTAGTGGTCAAGATTCAAAGATGCAAGCCCTGGTAAGAATCTGGGTTGACTCTTATTACGCCTTGGCCTGCTCTGGCACATCGCGCCAGCCTCAGGGGTCCTATGCTCCCCTTCGCCAGTCATCGACGCCAATGGTCGACAGGTCTACCTCGACGTCGTGCAGCCATCGCATCCGTGGTCGTCTTACTCGTCTTCTCCCTTGGAGCACCTTGTGTAAGGCTAATCTTTTAGCCCTATTTTCTGGCATTCGTTCCTCGTGTCCTAGCCACCTGATGCGGGCTCTCTTGATTTCGGCTACTATCGTAGATTTTCAGTGTACGCCACTCTCTCTGTCCCTCCCTCTCACCCTGATTTTGTACTGGTCCATACACCTTTTGGAGTATCTTCCTACCTTTCAAGCAGCTCCTCGCTCCTCCGAGTCATAACCCATGTCTGGCTCTACCCGCTACTAAGATAGTGCGGTACAATTGAGTCAAATGCTAAACTCGCCAGTCATAATTCTATAAGTTGCAGTGTTTTGGTCTGTTTCTATGATAACATAAATAATAGCCCACCTGTATGTTATGGAGGGATTGTAGGTTGCATCCTCTTACATCTAAATTTGTAAGCCAGGTGACATGCTGCCAAATAGTTTCGTGATGAGTTAAAGTAGAAGCCAATTGCGGACTGTAAGCCAAACTTAGCGTTGCTAATTTGTTTTGTATCAATAGAGCTTCGATCAGTTCTTTTTGCGCTTGACTTGTAGCACTGACATGCTCCAAAACCAGCGTTAAAAGAATCTTTGAATTCAAGAATTCCATTGAAGAGATGTTGTATGAAACTAAAAAAAAAAACAGCTCATTTTTCGCTTGAGTGTGAATGCTTTAAGTCACAAATATTACGGTACATGGGATGGCATCACACAGTAATTGTTGAGTGGCCAGTGTCATAGAATGCAAAGCAGTAACAATATAACATTTTTTGACACCAATTGCAGAAGATACAGTTCGTCCATTTGCCCTAGTTCGGGTTGGAAGTATGGTTACGCACACTGCACAACATCTACTTACTTATCTTAATGTGCTGTAGATCCTCCATATTGACAAGTTGCTGTATGAGATGCGGGGGCAAGTCTGACCCAGGCGGGTTGGCAACCAAAGTAATGTTGTTGAGGTTCATCACGTATCCGCTTCCGTTGTGCTGCGGTTCCAGTCGTCCTGGAGTGCATAACGATTGCAGAGCTGTTTTTGAGAAACATGACGCCTCTACTGATGTAATGGGATTACCACACAAATCGACGTATTTTATGTTTTCCTGTATAGAAACAAAGTTTAGATCATTTAAATTACGGGGCTCACTGGTCATGGATTTCTATGGTGCAGAAGCCTTGGCGTAGCAAGATGTGATTCCCGAAGTCTATCGGTCTTTTTTTAGTCCGCATTTTTCAAAAACTCCACGGGCGGTTCTGGAAGAATGCTATTTACTTACTTACTTTCTTACTTACTCCTTGGCGCTACAGCCTACGTGGTCCTGCGCTCTCATTCGCCCGTCATCGACGCCAAGGGTCGTCAGATCCACCTCGACGTCGTCCAGCCATCGCATCCGTGGCCGTCCACACGTCTTCTTCCTTGGGTCACCTTTTGTAGGGCTGCACGTGCCCTAGCCACCTGATGCAGGCAGGACCTCTTCATTTCGGCTGCTATTGGATGTTCTCGGCTTCTCGCGTAGTGCTCGTTATTTCTATGGATACACCACTCTCTCTGCCCCTCCTCTCGCCCTGATTTTGCACTGGCCCATACACCTTTCGGAGTATTGTACGCTTCCACCTTTCAAGCAGCTCCTCGTTCCTCCGAGTCATGTCTCACACCCATAGGTTACTATTTAGAGCTATATACGCACAATCAATTATGTATTGAGGCTAGTTCAAAACCCAGACAACCAGCCGGCAGGGTAGTCAAGATGATAACACAGTGGTTAGCGGACCTTCAAATAGTTAAGTCTACCCTGCAGAGTGGATCTAGCGATGTGATGAAATCCGAGATTATAGATCATAAAAACTTTTTTTTTCATTCATGGTTACCTGAAAGACGTAGTCATTGATTTCTGGACCAATTAGGTTGTAGGACGCATCCAAGGCGCTAATGCTCGGAGGCAAAGGCGGAATGAATTTGATGTTGTTGTGCTGAATGTACAAGTTGGTTAGCTTTGTCAGACCGGTGAAGCAGTTTGGACCCAGAGAAGTCAGCCCGTTACCGTCTAGGTAGATTGACAGCAGTTGATTGCAGCCACTAAAATGTATGGCAGTTGTGTTTTTATCAGTACCCAAAGCCCGGTGCACAAAGGCAGATTCTACGCAGCAGATTTAAAGCGCAGAATCTAACCTTGTGCGACTAGCCTTACTGTGTTTACGGTACGTTTTCGTTTTTAAGAAGCTGTCGGGTGAAATAGCAGGCCTAGGTATTGTATGAATTGCAAGTATTTTTTATTCTATCCGTAACCGCGGGCCAATTGATGATAGTGACAGCAACATTCTGCACATCGAGGTGGTGAGGGGCATTTCTTTCAGCTAAATGCAGCCTAATTGATGTTTCTACTATCAATATTTCCTTTGAAATTTAATTTTGTTGATAATACAGATAGTATGAGAGTCCGTTAGACTCATGTTCCACCACCTAGAGTCTGCACTGTCAGATTTCTATTACTTGACCAATCGCCAGTCTTTATATCAAGGTATCGAGGTGTAAGTTATTAAGGTTACTGACGTAAATTAAAAATTAACCATCTATGCACAGCCTTCTTACACTTACACAATACAATACAAAGTGAATTTACAGTACACAACTAAGATACCACAGTAATTTAGCTGCGTAGGATACTAGTTAATTTTATACTTTCAGTCTAAGAATATAGTCGACGCAAGTTAAAAAAAGGTTTCACTCTGAATTGGGACTTGATTGTTCAATGCTGTATTGATAATTTACTATTATTGCGCATTGAAAACCCATGTTCCCATGCAGAGTGAAACTTTCCTTAATTTGCGACGACTAAAATCAGACTTCTTCTGCGTACTTACAGAAACGCGTTTGAAGTAAGGGTTTTTATTTTATTCAACGACAACTTGAGAATGGCCAAAGTCTGGATTCCTGAGAAGGTGTTGTCAGCCAATGATTCAATGCCAGATTCGCATAAATCTAGTGTTGTTATATACGACGGTTTCAAGGGGGAAAATGAATTCCTAGTCAATCTGTTTGGACTTTGTTTTGCCTGTAATCAAAATCGCAATAATGTCTCGATGAGCCTTAATACTTTTATTAATAGTAAGGGAAAAAAAATTATATGATCCATTTTCAAAGAGAACATCCTAAGCTATTGTATAATTGAGGCTTTATATGGCATTGAAAATCCGGGGTATCGTACCGGATTCTCCTGCAGGCTGATCATGGTGATTTTAATCCCGGGAGTAATATAATACCATGTCACGTGATGGTAGGCTATTAATTCAATTGTTTAAAATAAATGGAAAACCAATTTCAGAATTATTTTTGATGCTGGTAATCGTCGCAAGAGTGCTAAGCGCGAAAAATTCAAATTGTGTCTATTTAAACAATTGAATGATCTACGGATATATTTTCTTCATTTTTTCTGCCTTAGATTTAGATAAATTATTTATAATCCTTAGTATATTAATTCAAAATTAAAACTTGTCTTTTATTTCTAGGGCGATATGTGTTAATATTTGCTGTTTATATTTGCTACGGCAGCGTCGCGTCAGTTCAGTTCTTCAGTATTGCCAGCATCACAATTTAAAAAATTCTGAAATTTGCTATTCATTTATTTTAAACAATTGAATTAATACCATCACGTGACATGGTATTATATTACCCCCGGGATTAAAATCGCCATGATCAGCCTGCTGTTCCATCAACTTACTCCAATCTAGAATGCCTTTTTAGTTACAATGCCAAATCTTTTTATGGAGGATTTTGCCTTATCATCCTTTTCATTTACATACTGTACGTACAATGTTGGAAATGTAAAATAAATAGTTATTTACCCTAAAAGTTGAAACGCCCGGGGGCAGCGAAGTCCTAGGGAACGTGTCACAAGTTATAACCCCGTAGCGAGGCTGAGAACCTTTTCCTTTTGTTGATGTGGGGCCACATTCACATCCAGGGAGGCATCTCTCTCTGCTGGCTGCTGCTACCACGCTCAAAATAAAAAACAACAGCAGGAGCCTACCCTCCATTTCAGCCGATTCCTGTCACTCTGTTTTGTCTTACTTTAGACTGTGGTTAGGACTTTAATGATAAGACTTGCGGTGCAAAATTTGCATCCGGACTATGGTTACTACGTGCGTCACACCAATGTAGCGGTTTTGGTTTTATCTCCTTTGATTGAATAGAGAATCATGTTCTAGCGTGAGTCATTCAGGCTTACGCCAATAGCTTAGTCCCGTCCACGAAGGTAGGTAGGTTTTCCATGATGTGGAATCCGAAAAATACTGCACTCTGACACTACTGAACAAGTTGTTTGTTTATATTCAATGCATGCCGAAGGACGGCAGTATTCATAAGATTCCACATGTCTTACCATGGGAATATCTACACTTCGTGGGACCCACCCTTAATGTGAGATCACCCGGTCTCAGTTTCGGAATATTGCGGTTCCTTGAATAACATGGAAATCGTTGCTTATATCCGCCATTCTCACAGCCTTTCGACCACTGAAACCCTTTATTTCATTTACAAGCCTAGGGAAAATGTTATGAATGCATAAGCAACAAAAATACCAGCAGTTTAATATTTTATTTCTATTAAATGCCCCCCTCCATCCGATTTAAGTTCTTGCATACATTTTCTTTCTCGTTTCTTTTAGTCCCCACACTACGATTTCGCTGTGTAATTCTGAATTATTAATTGTTAGGTAGGTAGGTAACATACTAACCAAGGTAAAACCGCACACTCGCCAATGCCTTGCGGCAGATGATGCAAATTGCTACTATTGTATTTTTGTGTGTTGGAAATATAGTATGTAATGGTAATACCTGCATTGAATGGGGTCATTGAGGAACAATTGTACACACAGAATACAGTTTATTAAACCAAGCATCACAAACGCACAAATATAGCTTACGATCCATCCAAAAACATGCCCTATGCACGGTGCACGTGAACTTTACGCCAACGGCCATACCAAGGTAAATCACCAGAACAGAGCCTGTTCCAAACTGCGGCAAACTTGGTAGTGTGCACAGCGTTGGCAGAGGAACATGGTGGGATATGATAACGTGCTGAGACTACACCAGTCAGTCTGAGTGCGTGTCGAGTCCTGTTCACCTCCGAATTAATCGTGTGACTTTACTATGTTCCCCAAGTGGTTCGGAATCCACTATAATCAAGATGCCTGTTTTGAGCTGGTCAGATGTTTCCCTAGTCTTAATCACTTACTGTATGCTTTTTGGGCTTATCATTTTCTACATTGTTCGTAACCGTACCCTTGAGGTCCTGCAAGTTCCAGTTGGTGACACATATATATATATACATTGTTAGATACTGTAAAGAAAGAAAAGCAAGAAAATTGTCTTTATTTTCCATGTGGGCGAATTTTGGGCCTTTCGGCCCACTCTTACAATTATTGCTATTGAATACATTTGCTACATTAACTATTGTTTTTAGCGACTACCTTCGGAGGTTTCAATACTCCGACTACCTCAGCCCCTGCATTTGGTTTTGGGACGACCACTACATCTTCGGGGTTCGGTACTTTCGGTGCTGCAGGGAACACTGGTTTTGGCACTACAACGCCTAGCACCGGTTTCGGAGCTCCAGCAGCAAGCACCGGATTTGGAGCTCCTGCGGCAAGCACCGGTTTTGGAGCTCCTGCGGCAAACACCGGTTTCGGAGCTCCTGCAGCAAACACCGGTTTCGGAGCTCCTCCAGCGAGCACTGGTTTTGGTAATTAACTTGAATTAATCATACATAATATTCTCCTTATTAACTTTGTAAAACTTACTGTCACAATGAGTTGAATTTTTGTTGCCGTGAGGCTTGAAAAGAAATATACAATAATAATTATGTAGGGTAAAGTTTAATTATTTCTCTGCGTACAAACACGATTTTCAGCCTTAAATTAATTTGTAAAAATTGCATCTTGCAACAGTTATCATAAAAGCATTACTGCAAGTGCGGGCTTCGATGGCGTATATACTGTATGTCATGGCCTCTGCCCCTTCCAATAATATTATATATATTCGCCACTGACTGGTTTTCTAACATTTCATCATAAATTCAAAAAATTCCCAGTCAAAATAACATCTGATCATGCTCCGGGGTGACGGCTAGAAAACTATTAATAATTAATCGGCTGTCATCACCTCGCGTGAATACGTACAATATATTGCCTTTCTTCGCTCTTTTACAATAAAAAAATTGACTAATTTATCAAGAAATGTAGCGTAGTGGTACGGACTCTGACTTTCACCCGAAAGGTTGTTGGTTCGAGTCCCACACTGGCTATATTTTCTGGCCATGCTTCGGAGGGCATGTAAAGCAAGCGGTCCCAGGTCATCCTAGTTGAGTGTAAGAGAGGGCTTTATAGCCCTAACTCCGTTAGGTTGGCTTAGTAATAGAAACAATAAAAATTCCATATTTATTTATTTAATTTATTGTAGGTGGCTTTGGCGGATTTGGTGCTACTACAAGCACAACCCCCAGCTTTGGTGGTTTAACGGCTCCCTCGACTGGTTTCTCCTTCGGTGGTGCCACTTCCTCCGCTCCTTCCACTGGGTTCTCGTTTGGCAACACCACTACTTCGACTGCCCCTTCTGGATTTGGTGGGTTCGGCGGTTTTGGGGCCGCAACTGCAGGCTCTTCTGGCTCTGGCCTCTTTGGTGGTGGCCTGGGGCAAACCGCAGGCACAACTTCAAGTAAGTGAAGTTACGGTTTTTCTGTTTTTATCTCTATTTATAACTTGATAAATTATATGAGTAGGTCTCAGTGCATTAAGTTTTGACCCTTGTGGTTTTCATTGTCTCAGTGTTTGATATGCACGAAATGTTGAATCCGCTGCGATGTAAAAAACAATCGGAAGGGGGAGAAACCTTATAAGTGTAAAAATGAAATATCTCATAAAATATCATTCGTATAGTTGTCAGAAATATCAGGACAAACAAGAAATTTCTCAGAGCATTTGGATACATGATAATGTACCTCTTTCTAACACACTATGGTCTCAATTATTGGATTTGATTTGTACAACAAACGATTGGTCCCGAGGAAGAAGTTCAAGAACAGTGGCCAATTGGTGTTAGTGAAGGTCACATGTCACGTTTCGAAATATAGAGGAGCATTTCTGCTAATTTTACGGCTATTTGTGATAGACATTTCCTGTGAAAATCGACTTTGTACAAAAAAAACAAAAAACGATTTGCTCTTAATGCCTTTAATTTCAGTATAACAAGATGTATTGTATACTTCTAGCTACGTCGTCGAGGTTCCTTAGCGTGTTACATTGTCCTGGTGCCGGCTTGTGGTTTTTCGATTCCGTTGGGAGCTTAGTTTAACGCAATTGCTTGTATATTGTGAATGGGATGACCTCGGTCTCCCATATCATTTATATAATGAAAATAGAGGCTATTATCATTATTATTAGCCGTTTCTGAAAGATTGCATCAACCCTGTGCATTGCCTTATGTGCCTGCCTCATGGCCCTGTTTTTTTTTTTCTTTTTTTAAATAATAAGGTTAACCGTATACAGACAATTAAATTAATGTATTCGATTTACCTCTTCAGTCGCCTCTGTAGGTTAGCACCCGTGATGAGTTACGACACGCCTCCGATCACATGGCATGTAGAGACTTGCAGCCTCGAGCATTGTAAGACGTGGTTCATACTTCATGGTCCCCTTTGCAGCAATATAAATATAGGCATTCCTTTTTTAGCTTTATAAAATCTACAGGAATACTTTACTACTATTAAAGTGCGTAAAACCCTACTATTTTGTTCTTATATTTTCAATTTTTCCTTATCCTGCCTGATGACGTCATAAAATCTACTTAGTTTTGCCCCCGCCATCATTCTAAAACTTTACGCCTCTGGAGACTTGCACAAGTACAAACACGCTACCACCTTGCCATCGAACTTCGAAGTCGTTGTTAGCCAAGATACTCTACACTCCATATTCAAAATTTATTCAAATTCAGCTCAGTACTCAAATATTTGAGCGACATGTCTACATTTTTTAAGTGGACGTTGAGATTTAAAAATATTGTCCCAAACAGGTTTTGGAGGATTTGGTACTGCAAAGCCTGCATTCAATTTTGGTGGAAGTACATTCGGGCAGCCCCAACAGCAGCAGCAGCAGCAACCTGTTGCTGACCCCAGTCTAGCTCTCTACAATTCAATTTTCAACTGTCAAGTCTTCGGTGATGAGCGTGACGCGATACTCGGCCGCTGGAATCTTCTCCAAGCCCTGTGGGGTGTGGGTAAAGGTAAAACAATATCAAAAGAATATGAATTTATATTATTTAACAACGGCTGCCCCGTCCACATTGAACTGAGTTTTAGGGCTCGTGGTATTTTATTCCTACTGTAGACGACACAATTATTTGATTAAATTTCCCTTCAGAAATAATTAGATTACTCGTGACATCGTGGTGTTTCATTTTAATAAACAAAAAATAACAAAAACTTAGAGTTTTAGAAAAACTTGTTATAACAACCGAAATTAGTAAAGCAAAAATAATCGTTAAGAAATTTACTTTGTCTAAGAAACCCACTTGTGTTAGTATAAAACCCTGAGCGCTTTCGGCAAGAACTGCCATCTACAGAGGGAAACCCACTAGCACAGTTACACCTTATCTGCGATTTGAGACTTGCTCAACTCGAGGAGAAGATGCAAATTTAGCTTACCCATCGGCGCTGCTTGTAGAGCTCCGGTGCCAGCCTCTCACTCCCAGTTCGTGGAGGTCCTCTTGGACGTCGTCGAGCCAGGTTGAATCAGACAACACACCATTTAAATAAGCAATAAAAACTGTGGTTGGAATTATTTATCATTAAAGTACAGTACTTAGAGATAAACCTAGTATAGACATAGTGCATTTTTGCCATTCAAAAATGATCTGTTGTTTCAGGTTATTATAACCATCAGGCACCCCCTGTTGAATATGATTTGAAGAACATCTTTTGTCGATTCAAAGGAATAGCTTATAGTGCGCGACCCAAGTGTGAAAACAAGGATGGACAAGTGGCTCTAGTTATCAACAAGAAACACACCGAAATCAGGTAACCCATAAAGTTTCTTATTCTTCTAACACTAGCCAATGGCCGAACACATTTTGAAAATAGTACTAATCATATCCATGAATAATACTTGGATTCATAAATTAAACGTATAGATACAGATAATCCGTCAAGGGGAGGTAAGGGGTTCATTTAGAAAAAATGTAACCAGTCAACCCATTGTCGGAAGGGAACGGTGTGTCCGCTACAGGGTGTCCCGCGGAATTTTGTGAATTATTGTTTTTAGTTTTCACGTACTGTCACGGTTTGGCCATAAAAAAGTAAAAAAATATTTCATAAAAATCCGCGGGACATCCTGTAGTATTGCTGCAGTTAATATCAAACGGGACCAGTCCTATACGAAAATTCCTCAATGATTTGAAAACGAACAATTGTTAAAAATAAGTAGCTAATTTGATGTGAATCTTATAATCCATGAGGATATCCTAGGGGCAAAATCTCTTTGCAGTCCTTCCATTGCGTTAGGAACTGCGTCCGTGATCATAAGCCAAGTGTAGAAGCATAATTCATTCCTGACTTCGTTCGGGTGATATCGTCACGCCCCAGAACGGCTAATGATTTTTGCCTTAACTAGAAAGGCACAAGACTTGCCTGCTTTGCAAACCCCCGGAACCATGGCCAGAAAATGTATAAGTTGTTGAACCAACATAGCCTGCCAATCGAAATAAGCAGACAGGCAAGCCTTTAGATCATCATAGGATGCAATATTTATTCTATGCGAATCAACAACATTTAGGGTGATGGTCAAAGTCCTCTACGGTACACATCCTCTACACTCTACTGACTTCTTTTGTTTGTAACTGGAAATGTATTAAAGTCAATTTAATCAGTTCAACTTCCTTCTCTAAAGACGGGTCCCGTAACCTCTTTAAAGTCTCGGTAAGGAATACCTACTGAATTTTCAAACGATGGTGGGCTCCGGCCGTAATGTTTTTGTAATTTCAGACCTTTGGAATCTCAAATAGTTTGCATGTTGGTGAACATACTCGGAAACAAGCCGAACCTATCGCCCACAGTGGAAAGTTTCCGAGCTGTCTCCGACTCGAAAACAGTGGTTGCTATTTCCGTTCAGGAGAAGTCTGCTACGGGGGTGGTTCGACAAATCCCAGGTAGATCGTAGACGTCAATCAGTTATATTTTTTTAATCTCTTATTGTAAAGCTAGGTTATTCAGCAAGTTTTTAGTAGAACCAACGGCTTTTCTTCGGAAATCAATGTTAAATGCTAACCAAACCATTAACCATTTACGTACGATAACTATATACCTTCAGCAACATTTAGTTCCTTTAGTGGATATAAATAAATTAATTGGTGCCAGATTAAGTAATTGTTCCAAATTAATTACTTAGCGGATCCACGTCTCGCTAACTTGTAGCCCAATAGGTGGCGACCTGGAAGTTGATTTCAAATATGTCAGCAGATGTGCCTATAGTAGTCATCTTGAGGCGTCGTATATGGGGCCGCAGGTACACAAGTCCGGCATAAACGCCAAAAGGTAAGTCCTCAGCCAGCTCAGGGAGCGCCATTTGATATATATAATAATAACAATTCTTTATTTCCAACTAATACAATTATTAGACAAAATACAATTAGGGCTCCCATGCCTTCATAGAGGCGTGCGGGATACACCCTACAAAGTACAGTTCAACACTATTCTTCTATTACAATCATGATATAATATTAGTTACATTGCCATTAGTGTTTGGTTTATATATATATATATATATCAATGTAGCCTTTTATGCTCCTAGTTGGCCTTGCGAACTTATTGTAACTACTAATGAATTCGTTGTAATAGTAATATGACTTGTACAAGAATGAGACTGCTGTATAAGCCTTTGTATATATGGGAGGCTTGATCCTGGCGTTAACTCCTCATTCTAAAAGGGCGACTATAGGTGGCATTTTCGCCAGGTAGAATAAGTAATGGTTCCTAGAGTTCTATAATGATTCCACATAACAACAACGCGCACTACACACACGCTATATTAGTTTATTTAATCTTAATTCAAAATTCTCGGCCTCTACAACGTAAAGAATGGGTGCACAATATCTAGGCAATATACTGTCTGGTTAGTTAATTTGGTTCTGAATTAGTTTTCCTGTTGCAGCCAATGACCTTGCGGCGTACTTGCTGCAGCCAATGCAGAAACAGCAGCTGACTAATTTACAAGTTGAAAATGTCTACGCCCAAGTTGAACTTCCTTCCGAGCAATTAAGGGAGTACTTGGATGCCCCGCCTTGTGGTAAGTACTTTCAACCTAGACATTAACGTATTACTGGGAACAATAGTTTCAGAACTAAAACTAATTGAATTAACTTTGTTTTGACTTATCTTATTTGTGATTTTAGGCGCTTATTCCACCTATGTCAATAGTCAAGCCGGCCGCCAAACCAAGTTGAATCCAGCGGACCAGAGCAGGTTCAAAGCTGCAGATAACTTGGTTGTGCACAGTGCCGGTAGGGAAACATGGTAGGACTTGTCCTGGTCACCTACGAACTAATCGTGTGACTTCACTGTGTTTCCCAAGTGGTTCGGAATCCACTATAATCAGGAGGTCCACTGTCCTATGGGCTGGCGTAGGACAGTCAAGTAGGGGTCGCTCTATGGGCCCAAATATGAGGCCTAAGTCGTTATTAACCCGACGAACACTACTGCTACGTCAATAGTAAATGTGGTATTGACGTAGGTGGAATAAGCGCCTAAATATCATTGTCAGTGCAAAATGTCAGCATAATCCGTAAGATATATTCTATAATTTGTTTTTTCTTACCCTCCTACTAGTTTCCCAATGGGCTTATCTGTCCCATTTTCCATAAGGGGTATTCACTCTTTTAGTAGTAGGAATAGAACTCGACCTCTCATTGCAGAATGCAAATGACACTGTCGGAAATTTGATTTTTTCTTTTTATAGAAATCTATTAAAACTGTAAGCATATCCCATGACGCCATTTTTGAATTTTAGTTTGTTTGTTTGCGATTTTACTCTATGATCATTGATCAATTTTAACTATGGCATAGAGTAAAAGAAAAATTTCCGACAATGTCATTAGCATTCTGCAATGAGAGGTCGGTGGACACCCCGCCTAAGTCTTGAATGTCTGTTACCACGTCAATGTCTTTGCATTCTGCAATGAGAGGTCGGTGGAAACCCCGCCCAACCAAAGTAGTTGGGGAAAGTGGGGATTGTTTTGAAATTCATTTCCTTATGACAGTATTTTGCTACCGTAGAAAAACTGGAGTTCTATTCCCTTAGGGAAATCGAAGCAGAGTGAAAACCCCTATAGTATTAACCTGTTGATTAATCAAACTTTGCAAGTAAGTAGTATTTTTATTTAATAATATTGTAATTCGCCTCTAAAATGGCTCATAAGGAATGTTTTGTTTACATTAGTTTTTAGCAAATTTGTTTTAACAGGCATCGATGCTCAAGCGTGGAGTCAAGCTCAGGCGGACAATCCATCGCCAGATAAATTGGTTCCGGTGCCGTTAGTTGGTTTTGGGGAGGTGCGGTGGCGTATAAAATGTCATGAGAGCGAAGCTGGGTTGCAGCAAGCCTTCCTCAACAAGATGGAAGATGAAGTTGCTGAGCTGCAAAGAAAGCAAACGGCTATTGTCGCAAATATTTCAGAGTATAAATCAAGGTACGGTACAAGTTATTTAATGTTGCTGTCCATTTCCGAATGATTTAGGACGTGATAGTCAATGTACTAACTATTGTAATTTGTTGTATATGTAGAAAGTATATGACAGAAGAGAGAAGGGCAAATTAGAGAGTGAGATGCTGCGTAGATAGAGGTCGAAAAACAAAACTGTACATGGATTTTCGATTACACAATGCATATAGTTAATAATTTACCTTTTCGTTTGATTTCGTATGTATTGAATACAGTGAAAATACCACATAAGAGTGTCTGTAGATAGTTATGTACAAAATTTCCATACTGCTATATGTGTATGTGCCTGTATTGGTTAAGTAAAGTTTTGTTCATTTTATATGAGGTACCTACTTATTTATTTTTAAACTAATTGCAGATTGGTTGAACTGCAACATAGGGTTCTGAAATTATTGATTCTCCAAGAAAAGTCTAGGAAAATGGGTATGTCACTGTTACCCGAAGAAGAGGCCCTCAACAGCCGATTGGAAGCCCTCTCTGACGGTGTCAATTCTAAAGCATTTAAGGTAAGAATGAAATTTGCTTTTCAAATATTCCAATATTTCCATCTCTTCGTTGAATCCTAATTATTGCACCTACCTAAAAGTGTCATATCATGAAGCATTAGGGGAATGGGAAAAAATTAGACACTTAAATGTTGGCCAGCAAGCTTAATATTGACTGTTATGTAAGCAATATTCCCTTTCCCATTTGCCTACTATCCAAAAACGATCTAAAATTGACTACAACCTCCTAATTCAAATCTTTCAATTTACAGAACCGACTGAATGAGCTGACTGAATGTGTTAAGACACTAACTGACAGCAATAAAGAGCCCCAGAGATATAAGATGGATGCCAGCGTTATCTCAGAAATGAAACAGGTATGAGATAATACATTCGTTGGTTAGTTGGGTATCAAGACATCTCCTTATCTAGTTTATTTTAAATTGAAATTGTATTATCTACACGCCACGCGATCGGAGCCGTGTCGTAACTCGACACAAGTACCTATTAGGTATCTTAGTGAGGCGACTGAAGAGGTCAGTCGGATACATTCATTGAATTGTTTGTATGCGATTAACCTTTTTTAAAAAATTAAAAAAAAAAAAAATTAGGTTTGTAAATTATACCTCCTTGTGTCACACTATTTGCTATAATTTAGCGTTTCAATATGACAGTGATGTCTCAGAAAACTAGATACAATAAAGTGCCAAATACTTGTGTTAAGCATCAGTCCGGGTGCAAGTGTCATGGTTTCCGCAATGAAAATCGGAGAGTTGAAGAGCAAAGTGGACAAAGTTGAATTTCTGATGAAATATTGGTAATTAAGCCAAAAATGAAAGTAAAAGACATAGAAGAAATGCTAGTCTACATATTGGTAAGTAGTATGCAGCCGGCACTAACCTGTTTGGCCATAGTATTTGAAAATGTGAAGAGAATTCACGGTTAGGTTCACGCCTGCAAAAACTGTGGCCAACCCGTGCGCCAACTACATAGTTTGTATCAAAATGTATAGTAGCATTTCTTATACTTCTACTATCATTTATGGTTTAATGATTGGTAGTAGGGCTAAGCTGCAGGCCACTAGCGGGGTCACAGGTGGCGGATAGTGAAACGGCCACCAGATAGTGGTGGCTAGCTGCGAATATACTGAATAAGCAGTCCCCGACCAAGCAGCGGCAAAGAATGAGGGCGTGGTGGAAAGCCAAGCGGTGTGGGCTTTCCTATAAAATGCCACATGCGCCCGATGACTCTTTGTGACTTGGCGATTATGGCCGCCAATAAATAAGCCTAACTGTAAGGGTCCGGTATAAGACCCCCACCTAGTTCTTCGGAGTTACGGCAAGGGCACTCTATTGTCCTGGGGTTAGGAAACTAACCCCGAAGGCGGAGGAACTCATAAGGAGTCAACGGCTTTAGGATGCGGAAGGAAACGGGAAACCACCGCATTAAAGGCCACACATAGCATCCCCAGGACCAGCAACAATATGAAAAAGTCTCAAGTAAAAATAATTTCCGGAGATAAAAAAGTCCCCCGTTCGGAGCTCCGGGTGGGGACTACTCGAGACGACTCAAGAAAGAAGAAGACCAAGGACAATACGACGACTATGAATGAAGAAAGACGCAGACAACGCGAAAGCAGAGAAGAAAAGAAGACAAAGAAGAAAGAATTGAAGAACCACAAGGACGGAGGAGCGAGATACGCCACATGGAACGTCAGGACGTTGCTGCAAAACAGCAAATTAGAGAACCTGAAGGAAGAGATGAAAAAAATGCAGCTGGATGTCATCGGAATTGCAGAAATGAGATGGCCGAACAGTGGTGACTTCTGGACCGGAGATACTAGAGTGATCCATACTGGCTGCATTGAGGGCAAACCCGGCCAAGGAGGAGTGGAGGTAGTGCTGGGTAAAGAATGGGGAAAGAGAGTTAAAAGCTATGTACAATACAACGGCCGAATAATACTAGTAAAAATTGAAACCAAGCCCGTGGATACGGTGATAATACAAATATACATGCCCACGTCCACATACGACGATAATGACGTAGAGATACTATATGAAAGCATAGAAGAACTAATGAAGGGTGTGAAAGCAAATGAAAACTTAGTCATTATGGGTGATTGGAATGCAGTTGTGGGAATGGGAAGAGATGGTTCGACGGTTGGACCTTACGGGCTTGGAAATAGAAACAATCGCGGTAACAGACTGGTACAATTCTGCTCAAAGCACGACCTAGTGATCACCAACACACTCTTCCAGCACCACCCAAGACGACGGTACACCTGGCAAGCTCCTGACGGTAGAACCCGAACCCAAATCGACTACATTATAGTGCGTGGCAGGTATAAGAACCAAATAAAAGACAGCAGAAGCTACTCCAGCCCCGACATAGAAAGCGACCACAACATGGTACTGACCAAAAGCAGAATAAAATTGAAAAAACTGCAAAAGGGAACGAAAAAGCAATGGGACCTCTCAAAGCTAAAAGATGCCGTTGTCCTAGAGCGGTACCAAACAAAGACATCAGAGGGCCTTGCTGTCAGAGACAATGACGATGTAGAGGGATGGTGGAACCAGATTAAAGACAATATACTACAAGCGGCAGACCAAGAAGTCCGAAACAATGATAGACCACAAGCACGAAAAGAATGGATCACAGAGGAAATCCTGGCGCTAATAGGGCAAAGGAGGGAAGCCAAAAAGGACAAATCGGAAGCAGGCCAAAGAAGGTATAAAACCTTGAGAAACAAGTTTAACAAAGAATCGCGGCTTGCCAAGGAGTGCTACTACCAAGAGAAATGTCTTGAAATTGAGGAGCATATGGCGAAAGGAAACACAGACGTTGCGTACAAGATGGCTAAGAGCTTCTTTAAGAATAAAAAGGGACAGTCGCCGGTGATCGAAAGCGCAGATGGGAAAATACTGTATGATGCCGATGCCATAAACAAAAGATGGCAGGAATACATTGAACAACTGTATGATGGAAATAGTGTTGTCAATGAGAATGAAATACTAGAAAACGAACCAGACGACAGTGAGTTAGGAGACAACATACTTAGAGACGAATTCGATCTAGCGGTAAAAAAGTTAAAAGCTAAAAAAGCCCCAGGAGAAGACAATATACCAGCAGGAATTGTTAAAAAATATTGGGGAGAACTGCATGGAAGAGCTATATAGACTGGTTTGTAAAATGTACAACACTGGCTCGATACCAAGAGACTTTGAGAAGTGCGTTATTGTGGCACTGCCTAAGAAGGATGGGACCACCAAATGCGAACAACATAGAACGCTCAGCCTAATCTCCCATGCGTCCAAGATCCTGACCAATATAATTCTAAAGAGAATAAATCCGATAATTGAAGAGCGATTAACCCCAGACCAATTTGGGTTCCGCAATGGCAGAGGAACACGAGAAGCGATTGTATCACTAAGAGTACTGCTAGAAAAAAGACTAAGAAGAAACCGTAGAACTTATATCGGTTTTATTGACCTGGAGAAGGCCTTTGACAAAGTCCAATGGAAAAAGCTCTTCGAAATACTAAAAAAGTCTGGAGTCAAGCACAAGGACAGGAAAATCATATGGGCGCTATACAAGAATGAAGCGGTAGTCATAAGGTCTGGGACAGAAATTGGAGAGGCCAGAATACGTCATGGGGTAAGACAGGGATGTTCGTTATCTCCGGCACTATTTAATATATACATACAAATGGCCTTAAACGAGATGAGAGAATCGCTGCTTGACGTAAGAGGTGTGAGAGTGCAGGGGGTAAAAGTTGACCGTTTCGCTGATGACGAAGAGGAACTACAGCGTGCCTTAGAAACAATGCAGGACATATTGACAAGAGGATATAATATGACCATAAATAAAAGCAAAACCAAAGTCATGGTTGTGAAGAATAAGAATGACATTAGCCAAGCATATGCATCCTTTGACAGAGTAGTTCTCAGCAGTGTCAAGCAATTTAAGTACCTGGGCAGCACAATAACAGAAGACAATAGCTCAGCGATTGAAATAAACAGCCGTATCCAACAAGCCAAGGTGGCATTCAATAAAAAATCCAAGATTCTGGAATCCTATAACATAAAACTAACCATCAGGAAGCAATTTCTAAAAACATGTGTGTGGAGTGTTTTATTGTACGGCTGTGAAACGTGGACTACAGCAGATAAGGAACTAAAGAAACTCGAAGCTTTCGAAATGTGGTGTTACAGAAGGATGCTACGGATCAGCTGGAGGGACCATGTGACAAATGAAAGAGTGCTAGACGCTATCGGGGAAGAAAGACAGTTAGTAGCCCAGATACGAATCAGGAGAGCGAAATGGATGGGGCATTTGCTAAGGCACGAAAAGCTGGTACACACTATTATCGAGGGCACAGTAGAGGGAAATAACCGAAGAGGACGGCCGAAGAAGGAATTCATGGATCAAGTAAAAGAAGACGCAGGAGCAATATCATATCAAGAACTGAAGAGGAAGATCGAGGACCGAGTAAACTGGAGGACGATATGCAGGGAGTTGCTGCCAACTAATCGCTAAGATTGTAACCTTAAGAAGAAGAAGTATTTCATATAAATTCGATTTTGTACCAAATACGCGTGGTGGATAGTGATTATATGATTGCTCTTAACCGTCTAAAATGAAAAATAATTGCTGAATAACATTATAAATACTGCTATAGTTCTGTCTGAATCCATTCCATTTAACTCATTTAAACGTCTGTGGACTGAAATCTAGAGTGCATTTTTTCCCTTGCATTGCATTATTGTGCTTTCTTTTTGCAGTTCCTTACCGTGGAGCAGACAGGAATGGGCCATGTTATTGAAACCATTCAAGCAGATACAGCGGAGCTCAAAGTTATCAAGGACGGAATGCACAGACTTCTGCAAGGTCATGTGTAAGTTTTAACAATTAAGACCGATCAGGCTCGACTTTATGACCTCTTACAATTAAATAAAAATAATTCGAAGAAAATGCAAGCTTGACGGAGTGGAGGACTAAATCCTGAGACCTGGCAGAAGATCCGCTTCTCTTGGCCACTCCATTATAATTATGGTCAGCAACATGCCCGTTGGTTGGGGACCTATGGGTTCCCCCTCCAAGTTCATACATACATGCCTGGTAGCTGTTTTTCTCGTTACCATTAGAGTTGGGTGGCAGAAAATGCTTTCTCTATTAACTGGGAATGAACCCGGTCCTTAATATCCTTCTAATATCATATTTTTTATAAGCTGGTGTATTCCTATTAACTTTTTTATGTAGTAACTTAGCTGAGCCCATAAATCACATGTTGGGGTACTACCTATCATGAATCAGAGGAACCCTAGAACGTAACGATCCACGTCCACCCTCTCTCAACTACTTTAATATCGTTCACCTCAGTAAGCGAGTCACCCAAGCAGTAATAGCAATTGTACTAGCGCAATCCCAAAAGTTTTGCTCTACTAATACCACGATTCGTGATTCTGTTCTTTCAACAAGCTTTGAACTGCAAGCAACTAAGAAATTATTCCAAATTATTATGAAAGTAAACAAATTTGTATATTCACATGAAAGTAACACTGCTGTAACAATACTGAATACTAGGCTACTGAACAAACTAAAGCTACAGACATTTTTTGTACAACTAACTGTAACAGTACTTTGATTAAAATTACATTTGACCAGAGGCAATTTCATTAATTATTCCATTACATCTATCTATGATACTGTCGCGTCGCCTCGTATGCATCAGATGGCTCCAAGATACGTCAGTTGTTCCACTTCTTCGCAAAATTTGTTTACAACTTCATATTACATGTGCATCAATATCATAGATATTAATAATGTTAGAATAAATTGCTTCACGTTATTGTTTAACGCTTCCATCAAATAAAATTCAAATATGTAACTAAGCATGTTTAATTACAATTATTTCGTAATTAGTGATTAATTAATAATTAACAGCTGGTGAAAATACTGATTTTTGCTGAAAATTTCGTGTTAAGTGACATGTTTCAAGAGCAATTCTAGCAATGTGCACACTGCTCCTATGTTCATTTGCTCCAAAAACAGTTAGTAAAAACCTGTCAAAAGGCAGAAAAGGGGAAAATCACTCACCCAACCATTTCAACTACAAAAAATGCTCAGTGGAATCGCCCATACCTTACAGATAAAGTATGTTTATAGAGCCTTAAAAGGAACTATGAAAACTCTCACTTCTCCGGTAAGTTAATACACGAAAAAGGTATATCTGACTCCATGGCTGTAAAAATTCAAAACGACCTTGAGGATCCAGTTTTTCGAGTCCGTTTGCTACTTCATCATTTTCATTAGCCCCTCATTTATGCATAGTCAGGTCAAGTGGCATATCCTGTTCCGCTAACGAAAACTTAACAATACTCTGATTGGTCCATAACCGGGACTGCTCCCAGTTCATACCATGGGCTAGATCACTGCTGAACCACGTGCTGACATAGCCAGAAACATCTGGGACACTGTAAGGGTACGCGTAGGAGATGTAGGCGTCAGGTTCGTGTTGAGCCGAGGCTTCTGGAACAATCTGTTCGTGCTCCATCTCATCGTCAAATTGAAGTTCAGTCTTAATAGTTTCCGTCGTGGTAGGAAAGTGCCTGTACGTCTTGACATGTTTCCGAAGAGAGCTCGGATCAGTATACCTTTTGCCGCAGCCTGGCACTTTACAGGTGTAAGGTTTGTCAACAGCGTGAGTCCTGGTGTGTTTGAAGCGGTCGCTTGAATTGGAGTAGGCTTTGCCACACCCTGGCACTGGACATATGTAGGGCCTCTCGCCTGTAAATAGTTGAATTAGTCAGTAAGACTCTAACTTCTAAGATAAATGCCACATGATATTTTAGCACTTTAAGGAGTGGCTTCGTTTATTTGTTATTAGGTAAGGGGGTGAACTATGCAATGATTATCAGCATTGCTGGACAAGTAAATGTAAAGCATACCTGTGTGAGATCTGGCGTGAATTTTAAGATTCTCAGCTCTGCTGAAGCTTTTATCACATTGAAAACAGTGGTGGGGCTTTTCATTGGTGTGCGTCCTTACGTGGACCAGCATTTTGTACCTGAAACACATACATAACCATATTTAATTAATACACCTTTTCAGATATAGGCTACCTAAGATAGCTACGGAGTTATTTTCCATGTTCCGAATGCCTTCTGATCTGGAAGTTACAGAAACATTGTTGTGAACCATGGCGCCGTGGCAGACAAATCCGCCGAAAACATTTGAAAATACCACTGTGGAAATTTCTGTATTTCTGCATTGCCCTGAGTGCATATCGACGGGACGGCGAGTTTCTGCCTATGTGCACCCGACCTTTAGTTTATTCAGTGCTAAACCCACGTTTTCCTTGTAATTTATATTGTAGTTGGCTTAAAATGCAAGTATACACACTGAGCTGTGCATAACACTATGAATTATATAGAGGAAGCGATTACTCAACGAACTCCTTACAGCCTTCTAGGCTTCATCGCTTGAGAATACAGAACGGCACAGTCATTTACGAATGCATGGCGGTGCCGTGCAATATTCCTTAGGCGGGGTTTCCACATACGTCAATGGTCAATGAGAAATGTGAAATTGACCTTTTAGCAGACATTAAAGGCTTACTAAAAATTCTGCTACCACGTCAAAACCATATTTCTCATTGACCATTGACGTATGTGGAAACCCCGCCTTATCGAGACGATGGGAACCACCATTAGAGCGGCTCCGACTGTGTGTCAGAATTCGTATTAGGCGGGGTTTCCACATACGTCAATGGTCAATGAGAAATATGAAATTGACGTGGTAGCAGACATTTTTAGTATGTCTTTAATGTCGGCTAAAACGTCAATTTAATATTTCTCATTGACCATTGACGCATGTGGAAACCCCGCGTTACCAACAATCAATTCCCATTGTTATCCCAAACTTGTCCGGCAGTTTGTCTCTGTCTCCCTAAAAGATCCAACTGACGCTGTACTGACCTTGCATTGAAGCCTCGTTCTCCTCTGGAGCATCCCTGCCAGCCGCAGTAGAAGAGGCCTCCCGGGCCCGTGTGTGCGTGCAAGGTCGTGACGTGGGCAGCCAGGTCGTCTAAATGAGCGAAGTTCTGGCCACAGTCGGCCCATCTGCATGTGACCGGTCTCGAGGGCGGGCTGCCCGATGGGCTGTGGCTTGAGCACACATCGACGCTTGAGTTACTACTTTCGCTGTCACTCTGAAAAAAGCAAGAAGAAAATAATGCAAAATATTTTATTTCAAAAAATGTAGCATGGCATATCAAAGTTGAAAATGCTAAACTTAGGGCATACTATAGTACGTAGACTTTTGTCACCCTTGTCTTTCTTCAAAATGGGACACTAATTGTCTTCTTTCTTTTATTTAAGTTGCTGTTTTGTAAAGCAAATTAAACTTTGGTATTTTTGACTAAATTAATGTATTCATCGTTTTACAGCCGCAAAGATATGAAAATGGTCTTATGAAAAATTCGTAAAAATATATATAGTACAGAATCTAGAGAAATAATAATAGCGAAATTGTAAATTTACTACGGCGCCTAAATAAAGTCACTGCTTTCCTATTTATATGTAGTATAAGGAAAGCTTAGCTTGTCTCAGCTTGTTCACTATCACTTGTAGCCGGTGTTGGTTGTCATCGATGACGCATCCGAGTTTGTCAATGGCCAAAGATCCATCCGGAAACAATATAAATAATGTCCATAGGGTCGTTGGCATTGAGAGTGGACCTAGTAAGTCTAGGATCTAGGTTCATAAGAAAGTCCTTCGAGACAACTTACTATAAGAAAAGCTTTGTGATGGTTGACATTTTTGAATTCGTCATTTCAGTGGATTTAAACGTTTTTGAGGTCCCAGGAACCTAAAAAAGTGGTTCTCGCAATATGTCTGTCCGTGCGTCATTTTGTGGACAAAATACTTAGTGGATTATGATGAAATTTGGCATTTAGGTTCACAAAAATCATATCTCGGAACCACTTTCATTATTTTTCAACTCAACTTCAACATTTTTTCAACTCAATTTTCGGGAGTTTAACCCTGCAAAAACTAAAAAAAAGGCTAGATTTTATTTATTTATTTATTTATTTAAGATTTTTTTCTCAAAAATGTCTTCTACAATTTTCTTTAAATTTCCATTTATTGCATTGTACTAGTAGCCTAGTTGTTATTAATGTAAAGAAAATACAATATGTCGCTTGCCCCTTGCTAGATTCGTTCTGGGGGCAAAAAAAATAAAAAAAGACTCAATTTTTATGAAAAATGACTAAAAAATAATTTTATTATAATTCAGTGCTTTGGGGTAGCAACAGTCGAGGCAATCAAAATTTAACCCTTGGACAATCGTTTACCATGGAACTACTTATATTATCTAACTCGGTTCGTATAATAATTCATACTTGTAAGAAAGCATGTATGGGTTCTCTCGCATCAGTTCTTTTCACTAATTAATATCAAACAAGTAATTAATTGAGTCAAAATTCTGCTTTGTTTTCAAAACATTTGGAAATCTCCGCCGTAATGCTTAACGCTGTAACTATTTTATGTTCATTAAACTTTAATGTTCTGGACAGTAATTTGTGTACAATATACTATAATTATGTTTTATAATTTTCCGGAATAATAGATAATTAGTGGCGCAACCATTGAAACTTCTTTAGTCTCTGCTGATATGATACATAAACAACTAGTTATCTGTACAACCGTATAAAGTAAAGGTTGAATAACGTTCATAGCAACGTGAGCAAACAAATAAAATGCATTTATGTTCGAACCAGAGGTGACCAGAACCATAACCAAGTGACGTATGTCCTCTTAGTGATTAAATGAGATGTCTGGTTAAAACAGCAAAGGTCGTGAAATCCAAGTTCAAACCGAAGATATTGTTTCCTACCTACCATGATATTGACGCTATGGTACTAATTTTCGTAGCTGCCTCTAAATTTATTTTCTACACCGAATACTTACAGTGTATACACAATTTATTTCTATCATATTATTTTTCTTAATTACGAAAGCCATATTAAAAAAGTTATGAATCTATAGTACGTTTAGTACTTAACCGCAGGAGGTTACCTCTTCAACCAAAGTTAATTTAATGTCAGTGTTATAGATACCATATAATACTGCAATATAATGTCTGCAGTACGTTTAAAATTTTCGATAAAAGTGGCTTTGATAGCAAACCCTGTTGTCGCCGCGCCGTCGGCATGTAAAATTACACCTTTTCTGATTGTGTTCCTTTTTCATGCTTTTATGCTATATGCAGTTCACCCGTATAAACGTTGTTTTATAGGTAGGACCGACAAGGGCGCTCTAACTAATGTAATACCATATTTTATAGCAGATATAGTATAGCAATGATTGAAGTAAATTCGTTCATTTGTTGCTTAAGAGTGTTTTAAGTTGTTTAAGCTAATACGTGAAAAATATCTTCTGATTGTGAAATCAGTAAGAAATAACATTTCTTACTAGGCTACCATAATATTTTATGTTTGAGGCGTATGGTGAGTTTTAAGGGTCATTTGATAATCAATTTCAAGATGCATCGCTATTAAACATTTACTGTTGCACCCGCGTTGGGTGGTCCTGGAATAAAGCAGTATAATACCCTGTAAAAATACCATCTAGATATTCTTACTCAAATATTAATTCTTCTGTTCGTCTTACTACCACTAGTTGGCATTTACTCAATTTGGCTGAGTTTACGGTACTTTATATTGGAAAAAATATTAATTTCCCGGGAAAATGGATTTTTATTAGTAATAAAATGTTTGAGGATTTTCTACTCATACATATTTCCGTTGTAGAAATTCCCCGCGTTTCAGTAACGACTGTTGCTATACCCGGACAAAAACCTGTGAATCCCTGATTATCCGGGGCTAACCCTACTGAGAGGTAACGTTTAGTTGCACTTACCTTACTTTCGTAGGCACTGTCATAGGAGTAATTGGGGCTGTAAGTATCTGTATGCATTATAACTGGGATTCGCTGCGGATCCGAATACGGTCTCGCCATTACGAAAGCCACTGAGACACTGCCCTGCCACCGGCGGGACACCTCCCTGCCTACTGCCTATCGCTTGCTCAATGATTAAAAGTCCTTCATTGCATAGAATTTTAATAACAATGCGACTAGCGAAAATACCGAGTCTTACATTAATAAAAACCGGTCCGAGTTTACTCGAACATGCTTTCCAATATATAAATCAGTAGATAGACTTAATGTGAAATTTCATAGTAAATAAATTCCCTATGGTTAAATTTCAGATCCCTCGAGGGGGGGGGGGTCCACCTCAATATATTAAAAACCCCTTAAAACGCAATTGCATATTCTGGAACGAACAGACCAATACATTGTAACAGTAGTAACAATGACACATGGCACGTAATGTATTGGAGCGTGAATTTTCCATAATTTCTTCAAAAAATAATTTTTTGCACAGAACCAAATATTTTTTTGGGAATGCAACCTGTCCGGTTTTGTTACTCTATTGAACAACTAAAACATACCTGAAGGTAGATATCATCGATAGAAAGGTTCCGGAGAAAAATTATTTTTTAGTCATTTTTCGGGAAAATTGAGTTATTTTTATATTTTTACTCCCAGAAGCAAACTATCAAGGGGCAAGCGACCCCCCGCATTTTGTTAACATTAATAACGACTACAATATATATGAATTTAAAAGAAATTGTTGGACCTTTTTTGAGAAATAATTTTTTTAGTCGTTTTTTTGGAGTTTTTTGAGAATAAACCCCCCCAAATTGAGTTAGCCCAAAATAAAAAAAATGGTCCCGAGATATGATTTTTGTGAACCTACATGCAAATTTCATCAAAATCGGCCGAGTAGTTTGCCCGGAAATCGATGAACAGACAGACAGAGCGACAGACAGACATTTCGTAAAAACCACTTTTTTGGGTTCCTGGGACCTGAAAACGTGCAAATTCGTTGAAATCTCGGAATCGAAAATTTCAACCATCACAAAGCTTTCCTTATACTACGTATAAATTGGAAAGCAAAAAGAGAGACTATATGGGGCTTAGTGTACTTATTGTCTCTGTGACGTTAAAGTAACAATTCATAGCAGCAAATTTATTTTTATTTATAAGCTACACTTTTAAATAAACTGTCCACTACTCTTTTTGGCAGGTTTTGCACATTTGGAATTCAGTTTTTTCAGCTAACCACGGCAACATGAGCCCTGTATGGGGCCTTCAAATGTTTAATACTTACTACTGGCACAGTATTCGTTCAATGTCCTTATTAATATCCAAAATGTCCAGTTTTTATGTGCATTATTTAAGGTTTTTGTTAGGCCCTAAGACCTAAGTGAATGGGATGTATTCCATTAAAGTATTAAAAACATCCCAATATCTTGCAATACATCGCAATGGGCACAGAGCAATTATTCTCATAAACCAGGCATCACGCGAAACAGTTACCAAACTTGGAATTAACAGACTATCGGACACCCGCTGTCCGTTTTTAGTAACCAAATCCAATTTTATATTACTGGTCGTAGAGCTATGCACAAACGTCAGGTATATTGACATTTTGATGTCACTAACTCCCATTGGCCGCACAGTTTTTTAATTCCTTCGGCCTGGATTCCTCATTGTCCGTTTTTATTAACAAAACCCAATTACACATTAAATATTGGTTGTAGAGCTATGCAAAAACGTCTGATAGGCCTACACTGGAAAAAATGTTTCGGCCCATTTTGATGTCACTAATTTCCCTTGGCCGCACAGTTTTTGAATTCCTTCGACCTGGCTTCCTCAGTGTCCCTTTGTTTAACAAATCAAGTTCAATAATTGTGGCAGATCGGTGTTAGTAACGGTTACATACTATTAATCAAAATGTCGAGGAACTTTTTTTCTAAGGTTGTCTCTGAAAGTAATATTGCGAAAAGCAACAATTTTATAAATTAGTTTTATCGTAAAATGGGTATTTAAAACAAACAAAAAACATTTCCTCTTTGTAGTTTCTGATATGCCTTGGTGGTTATAGAATGATTAAAAAACATGGGCATTTCAACGGCTTGTGACCGATATGTATCCAAAATATATCATCTGTCAGGACTCAGATCATGTACAAACTACACAATATGATTAAATTAAAACAATTTTCAAACTCACCGCAGTGGGAGATGTATTTGGTTGCATGACTGTCTTAATGTTGTCAATATCCAATTCATTCACTTTTTCAGCCGTAAAAATGCAGTCTCTAATGAAGTTAAAACAACGCCTTTATAGCCCAACAACACTAAACATTAATAATTAAGTGCAGAAAATAGGCCAGCCTAATATGGCTAACGTGAGAAAATCAAAATATAAAACGTAAACTATGGTTTTGACCCTGGACCGGTGCGTGCCGTCAGCTGTACTAATGGCAGGCCCAGTTATGCCGTGATAGTCCCCCGCTATAGTCAGAGAGTGTGCCCCCCGCTATGACCAGCCCCATGTGTTGCGCCCAAATCTTTTTACAACTGATGAGCACATTAAAATCAGTGTGTATGCCAGCCATCGGCATAGCTAGTGGAAACAGAGCTACTTGTTGGAATCTCCGACTTGGAGCAACATGTCGAAGTGAACAATCTGAACACTGTGCATCCTGCTGCTGCTATGTTTGATGGACTCAATGACCGTGTACATGATAAAAAATGTCAAAAACCTGTCAAGCGCTTGCAAATCTGACAGGAGTTCTCAATTTTGTGAGATGGTTGTCGGGTGGCTACCACAACAGGGACGAATGATACCCGGTCTAACATGAAGCAAACAGGACTTAATACAGTGACGCAGCTACCTGAACTAAGGGAAGGTGTAACGAGAGGTACACAATATGTCAAACGTCAGGTTACAAAAAGGAGGCGAACCGGGTCAAAATAACCCCCTACCAAATATATATAGAAAAAAAATAGTATGTTTCCTACAAGATATGGCTCATTCAGCATTACCTGAGCAATAATTATTACTGATAAAATTGTTTTGTAAATGCCTTGTCATCGTGATCGATCCTTATGCTACGTATTGGTGCTTCGCAGCTTCCTATATTTTAAACTTTTTCCATATAGCTCGATAAGATTGTGAGCTCGGTATTTTTCCTAACCGCATTAGCTTTTATTTTTTTCATTGTTTTCTTCTTGTAATTTCTCCACCAAAAAGGTGTATTTGTATGGGAAAGTAAGCTGCCGAATGATGATGGGAGGAATCAATACAATTGGTAGAAAAAATAAAAAGAGAACTTGGCTAGGCTACTACAGTTGCATTGAGAAATGCACGAGTCATTTCCCGTGTTTATCGCTACCCAGAAATATCTGAGTGGCCTACCCCCGGCTGAGAACCGGTTTCTCCGCTATCGCTTACAATTAAAGTCACTTGTAAAACTATTATTTCGAATCAAATTTAGCCCATTATAATCCTTACCGGATGATAGCTTGGCTTTAGACCTTTGACATTAAAACCGGTTAATACAATAATGAAGTTAGACCCCAGATACCAGAAACCGGTTCTCTGTTTGTCTCTTATCGCATTTTTAGCCATTCGTGTTCAATGAGGTCACATAATCTTTTTAGTCTCATCTGCACGCCACAATTAGAAATGTGAGCCTTTGTTTATAATAGCCCTTTTACGCCGCCATGTTGAATTCTCCATTCGCCACTCTAGTTTTCTGTGTAGTAATGTTAGGCGGGGTTTCCACATACGTCAATGGTCAATGAGAAATATGAAATTGACGTGGTAGCAGACATTTTTAGTATGTCTTTAATGTCTGCTTAAACGTCAATTTCTTATTTCTCATTGACCATTGACGTATGTGGAAACCCCGCCTTAATATTAATCCATCAATATCAAAATGCGTTACAATATTTATGTATTTACTAATTTACATGATTTTGGAAAGGAAGCGCAACCATCGTTTAACGCTCAATTTATATTAAGCAAGGTGTGTAAGTGCCGAGGGGCGAAAAAATAAGAAAAACTGTGACAGAGAACTTAACCCTAGTAAACTGTATCATTTATTGGTTCTGAAATGGTCGGGTGACATGTTAAATACACCATTACGGTTTGTTGCAACCCGTAAACCTTACTTCTTAACGATTCCTACAACAGATGCTCTTCCATCTATTCAAAAATAAATAGCCAATTTACAATGATTTTTTGATGATAGCAACAGTCTCATTTCTTTCTTTGTTTTTTGTTTTTGGTCTAGCTCATTCATTTTGTTTTTGTTGTCTTTGCGAGGGTATTGAAGTCAATGCCAGCATGGAAAGGGTAATTAATTTAGTACTATATTTCTACAATAAAAGTACCTACTGTTCTATGGTTTGAAAGGTCTATCACCAAAATATTAAAACGCGCACTTTCCACTAATTTATAGGCCTATGCCTACTTTCGACCGTTGTCTGAGTTGAAAATGCAGAGTTTACTTACAACTGGTGGGGTGCTATAGGTATTCTTTAACAGGATGTGGTAGCAAGACAAAATACAAAACAACTAACCATTTTTGCAAAAAAAAGACTAATTAAATGCAAATCTTATACAGAAAAGTTGAGGACAATAATTGTCCTTAATTATTAAGTTACTGTGAGTTTTTTTTCAGAAAGGAATTATTTTAAGTTGTAGATAACTTAATGCGTCACACTATATACAATTTTTAAAACTTAAGAGAAAAATAAATCGTATCGGATTTTGGGGGCGTATGTACCTACCATACAGTGCCGTGCCGTGGATTTTTCAAGCATGAAGCAAGGTTCGAAAATGGCGCCCTCTTGTATGCATATATTATATATACGTATATAGTGTATAGGCCCTATATATAATATATGTATAGCACCATAGGTACATAATATATTTCCCAAATAAAAACAAAACCATCTTCATCGAGAAAAATTTATTATTTATTACGCATTGAAGTTATAAAAAAGAATTTTCCTAGTTCTTCATGAAACTCCTCATAAAATGGAAAGTAATTACTGGCATAATGGTACATTTTAACAATATTAGGCTACTTCAATTTTACTTTCCTTACTTTCAATTTGGCAAATTCGTCAATCAAATCAGTATAGTCGAGAGTGGCGGCCAAGCCAGACTCAATCGATATTACAGCTAAGTTGGACAGTTTCAGTTGACTAATAGAATTTCTTAAATAATTTTTAATTATTTTCAGTTTTGAAAAGCTCCTCTCCCCACTCGCAACAGATACGGGCAGGGTGAGGAGTATTCGTAAGGCCACAATTAGGTTGGCGTACAACGGTTCCAACTCGTTTTCCACTAAATAATTGAGAGTGTCTAAAGGCTTCATGGATTTAGGCAATAAACGGGCCACATCACGCAACTCATCTTGTAAATCAATTCCATTTATATCAGATTCATTGTCAGCTGTTAAAATATTTCCAAGTTCTTTACAAAAAGTTTCAAGAGTTTCGTCATCAATATCTCTAATTTTATAGATATCATATAAAAATTGGAAATTCTTACTATGATTTTGTAGAAGTTGGAATCGCTCACACAATGAAGTAATGGTTTTGTCTAAAATATAATAAAAAAAATTTACAGCAAATTTTTTTTCTTCATTTAAAGGTTCATCTTCTGCTTTTTCATCAAATTGTCGCTTTTTTTTTCTGGCCCTTACCTCCATTTCTTTAGGGAATTCCTTATTGCATTCCATTTCGTCTGCGATTTCGTTGGCTGTAATTTTTATATGCTCCAGCCCTGCTTCTCTAAATGCTTGAATCCTGTTAATTGTCTCTGATAAAAGTGTTACGCAGTCCGAAAGATTTATTGTAATTGATTGAAGTAACTTGGAAACCACATTCACTTCAAATAAAATATTATACCACAGAACTAACCCACAGATAAATTTGTAATTATTAATGCTTCTAGCCAACCCTCTAGCTCTTACTTTAGCCTCTTCGTCAGTCCTTTCATCTTCCATGATATCTATCAATGTGTCATACACATCGCCTAGTTGATACCTCAGTGGTTTCAATGCATCGATTCTACTAGACCATCTAGTAGCACTCAAGGGTTTGATAGTCAACTGAGTGACATGTTTTTTTAAGGCCTCCCAACGCTTTGTAGAAGCGGATAAAAAGTTATATAGTTCTTGTACGGTAGAAAAGAATGATGTGGTTTCCAAGGTACATGAAGCCGCATCATTTACAACAAGGTTTAAAGTATGATTTGCACATGGCACATAAAAAGCTCGAGGATAATTTTTAAGGATGCGACTTTGTACACCTTTTCTCACTCCTTTCATGTTGGCGCCATTGTCGTATCCCTGACCTCTTAACCACTTCAACGTGAATCCCAATTTCTTTAAATGCGCCAGAATAAGCTCAGCCAAAGCTTCACCAGTCGAATTGGTAGCCTCAAAAAACCCAACGAAAAATTCATGAATTTCATACTTTTTAATTTTTTTGTTGAGGGTAACAATTCTTACTGTTAAGGACAGTTGCTCAGTATGGCTTACATCAGGCGTACAATCTGCTATCACTGAAAAATACTTAGCTGTATTTGTTAATTCCAAAATTTTTTCTAAAACAGTTTGCCCCATTAATTGAATCAATTCATCTTGTATACGGTTGCTTAAATAAGTAACAGACGGTTTGTCTGATGCCCTTTGAACTCTTCTAATGTGTTCCTCCATAACAGGATCAAACTCTGCAAGAAATTCTATAAATTTAAGAAAGTTTCCGTTATTTTCGGCAAACAAATGTTCATTTGATCCTCGCAGAGCTAAACATTGCGTTGCCAACGCCCTAATTAAAGAAATTATTCTTTTAATGACTCCTCTCCAGTGCTGAATCTCCATTTCAGTAAGTCGTTGGTACTCATCGTCTATGGTTCTTTTCATCCGCAATCTTGAGTTAAATTCTTTCCATTTTCGAAAGGCATCCCTGTGGTATTTCGATTTTTCATGAGACTTGAGGGTTCTGCCAATATTCTGCCAATCGGAAAAGCCTGCTTTTGGCCATTGAGAGACGTCTGACTGATCAAAAAGTTTGCAACAGAAACAAAACACGGAGTCGTTTGAAACAGAATAAATGAGCCAATTTCTTTGTACAACTTCGCCATTTTGCAAAACCATCTCATAATTTGATGCTACAAATCTACGTTTTGAGCTGTTGGCTGGAAATTGGAATTGTCGTACTTGTTGCGGGCCCCTTTCTACCAATATTTGACGAATTGCCGAAGTAATTGAAAATCCCCATAAGGCTGGGTCAGAACTTAATTCAGAGACTTCGTTAGAACTGGATGGTCCCGATGGTGTATCATCATTTATCGGCTCGGATGCGTGACAATTCAATATCACAGGCGATTCTTCGGTTGAATTATTGTTGCTGGTGAAGGCCTTCATAGCTTTACTCAACTTTATATTTTCTTCTTCTCTCTTCTGTCGTTTTAGCTTGTTCTGATATCCGGACAATTTTCCACGTTTTTCTGACATGCTTGCACTGAAATAAATTATTTTCTGAATTACACAAATTTTCTGGAGGAAGTGACTTTGGTATTTTTATTGATTTTTATGACTAACATCTCTTAAAATTTAATCAAAATCGTTAGAGCCGTTTTTTAGGAAAAAAAATTGAAAACCTGATTTTTGGGGGCAGTGAAATTTGCAATCCTTCTGTTTTGTGCTCGTGTCCCTTAATATATGTGTGAAGTTTGATCAAAATCCATCCATTAGTTTAGGCTTTAGCTCTACGTGCATAGTGCATGCACACCCACACATACAGTACAGATACTAGCCAATGGAAACCGGCAACCATGGCAATGAATGCCTAAATACTTACAGTAAATAAATTAGCTATTGTAGTGTACAAGGCAAACGCGCTACCCTTCCTTCACTGAAATATGCAATAGCATAGCTACATACATAAATAAATACATATACTATATGTAGCCTACTGCTCAAATTTACTTACCATAAGTTATACTTTATACAGTATGTAGCTAGGTAAGGTAATTGTTCACAAAAGCTACCCACGGCGTCTGTATAGAGGATTTGTACTTTGTATTTAAGTCAGCCCAACGGGGTCGGAAAGCACTCACCAGTCACTGGGGCATTGGGAAGGGCAGAGTATTAGGGGAGGAAGCTAAATTTAAATTTAACACAAAGATATTTTTCGCAAGAAAATAAAAAAACACCAATTTGGGCCTTTAAAAATTAACCAAGCGCCATTTGTAAACAAACATGATACCACGCGACACGCGTAAACAAGAAACACTTACCTATCGAGTATCGACTGAAAAGCCGCCAAAAAGTTTGAAATAGTTTGTTTAGTTCTGAGTTTTACAATTATTTTAAATTTTATTCTTTTTTATATTGCATTCATGTCAATATTTAAAATTTTTGTTTTCAATAAAAAGAAAATCTAGAAGGTATATTTAGGATACATTTTTGTCCAATTTGGCGCCCCCCGCAGCGTGGCGCCTGAAGCGGCTGCCTCATTGCCTCAATGGACGGCACGGCCCTGCTACCATATCCTCTTAATAAGGGAGAACTATATTTCAATTGTACCGGTACCTTATGAAATTTCGGTTCGGTCGGTTCAAAAGAATATTTTTTTGGTATTCTATTTTCTCTCTCCAATCCTATTCTTCACTAAGAGAGTTTTTACTCTGTATAGAAGTGAGGGGGGCAACGAGCAGACGACCAATGAAAATTCTCATATTTTTTTACTAAACAAGAGAAAAGAGGCTGTCGAAAAGTTTAAGTGCAGCTCACTCCATTGACAAGACATGAGCAGAGACTCGTTCAAATCAGAGAGCTCTCAATCATGTTCACGTCAGCTTCAATTTAAAATTGGCCCGCCTCCGTCGTGGGGGGCACAGGACATAAAGGTTTGATACCTGTGGGGGTACACAAGCTCAGGAAGCCATAAAAACATGATATCACCTTTGCGGAGCGAATCTATTACCTGCCTACGCTATGGTGGAATGGAGAAAAACCTGGATTCGTGGATGATATAATTGAATAAATAGGTTAAGCTAGTTTGTATGTGTGTGGTCCCGGCGGCGGGTAGACCGACAAACACTGTTTGGGGGACCATGTTATTAGCTTTACCTACCACCTGACCGCCTGCCAGCCTCGTCCCATCCCATAATCCAGCCACTTTTTACAACATTTCGTATTCTCTCAAGGCAGAGATTCCAAAATATTTTGTAAAGAACCGGTCCGAGTTTACTCCAACATGCTTTCAAATTTATCAAAATTAGTAGATAGAGAAAATGAGTAATTTCATGGTAAATAATTTTCCTATGGTTAAATTTCCGATATCTCGGGGGGGGGGGGGGGTTGTCCACCTGAGGTGAGGTAAATTCTAGATAGGTCAGACCAACACATTACCACACAGCAATACTGGCAGGGCACGCAATGAATTTGAGCGTGAATTTTCTATCATTTTGAAGAAAAAAAAAAACATTTTTTTGTACAAAACCCAATACTTTTCTGGGAAAGCAACCTGTCTCGTTTCGTTACTCAATTTAACACCTAAAACATACCTTTAGTTTAGTTATCGCAAGTAAAATTTAATAATAATTATTCGCTTATCTTAGTTTTTAGTTTTTTAGTTTTTAATTTTAGCTATTAGCTATATTAAAAGGGGGCCCAGCACAGGCTCGTCCTAAAGGGTCCCCTCCTACTGTTGTTATACTTATAAAATAATTGTTACTCTATATTTTGAAGGAAACAAAAAATTACTTTACTTTACTTTACCTGAAAGTAGAAATCATCGATAGAAAGGTTTCGCAGAAAAATTATTTTTTAGTCATTTTTCATGAAAATTTAGTTATTTTTATTTTTTTACCCCCAGAAGCAAACTATCGGGCAAGCGACCCCCGCATTTTATCAACATTAATCTAACAACTACAATATATGTGAATTTAAAAGAAATCGTTGGAGCCGTTTTTGGGAAATAATTTTTTTTTAGACGTTTTTTTGGAGTTTTTTGAGAATAAAACCCCCCCAAATTGAGTTAGCCCAAAATAAAAAAAATCGTCCCGAGGTATGATTTTTTGAACCTTCATGCCAAATTTCATCAAAATCGACCGAGTAGTTTGTCCGGAAATCGACGCACAGACAGACAGACATTTCGTAAAAACCACTTTTTTGGGTTCCTGGGACCTCAAATCCGTTGAAATCTCGGAATCGAAAATTTCGACCATCACAAAGCTTTCCTTATACTACATAGAAATTGGAAAGCAACAAAGGATGACCGAGTCATTCGGACTAAATTAATTCATTCCTCGTTCCATAGCCGTAAAGACATGAAGATTTTCGCATGGAAAATGCATAAGAAAATACGCAAGCTTTTGCAGATAAATTTACATTTGCTCACAAGAAAAATTATTGCCGTAAAAAACGCGATAATGTACATTATATAGATTTTGTAAAATAATAGTTAATCAATCGGGTAAGAAAATTTGTACTTTTATGGATTTTTCATTAGAACAATTTTCATATAAGTTATTTGGCGGTTTTGAAACAAAGAATTATTTAATTTTATTAAAAATTACTCAAATTATTTAAGAGTAAATTTTACGTCCGGTAGAAAATTTACTGCCCGAAATTTAACATTTCTTATTTTTTATTTATTTAACTAATCAAGTCATCAAGATTTGAGTTGTAGAAGACTACTTCATCTTCATGCATCATATAGTATAATTGGGAATTGTAATTTTGGTATTGTAGCTTTTTCATAAGTAACTGGTTGAGCCCTAACATTTCACGGAAAATAGATACCATGAAAAAACTGCATTTAAATTAAATAACAAATAAGAATTATTAAATTTTGGGTTGCCCATTTCCTACGGGACGTACATTCTTAAATGTGTCTTATTATTTTATTTCCTTACTAAAAAGGTTTAGATGCGAAAATGTTTTTTGTTGAAACTCTTGATGTGCAGCAGCATGACAAGAATCTGAATCATGCGTACTGTGTTGCTATAATCAGCTGCTTTAACTGGGATTGCCAAGAGCCTGTCTGAACCATCAAATACATATCAGAAAGAAAAACAACTTAATTTCGGAGCGCTGTTAAAGGGGCCCAATATTTTGGGGTGGGCAAATCGAGACAGCAGACAAATTATTCCCCTGGTTTCAATATTCAGAATGCCGTCCTTATTGTTAACAGTGGCGGATCCACAGGGGGGTCAGGGGGTCATGACCTCCCTGACCCCCCCCCTAAATTGGTAAATTCATAAGATACCTGGTTAAAAAAATGGATAAAACTCAACTTTTCAACAAACAAAAAAATACCTTTTAAACTTACAAAAAACTTGTGACCCCCCCCCCCCCCCCCCGCCCCAAATTTTCCGCTGGATCCACCCTTGAATTTGTTAAGCGCCCTATCTGACAATTTCTTAAAATGTCTGCGGTACAGAAGGTAAACATTAAATTGCATGGCTCATTGCCATTGACGAATAAGGCCGCAGGAGACGAAGAAATATTACATTTTAAGACACATGGAGCCCCCCAGCATGTGCGGGTGAGCTCTGCGTGTGGGGAACCTTTTGGAGCCCACTCAAAAACGGGCCCACGCGGACTTGTGCATTCTTATTTGTATCACCCTATTGAACGTTCATTCAACAGCAATTAGCTATTGATATGCATTGTTTAACGTTGCCATTAAGCGATAGCCAATCCTGGCACGCTATCAATTAGGTTTTGTAGCCTTTAGCCCGTCATTACGAAAAAGGCGTGCTCTTTAACATTTCTCGCACGGCTATGCTTGTAATGTGCACTAGAAACCTTTGTTTATACTTATTTCTAGAACCACTCCACCGTTGGTCAGTATACTGATCGAATATGCAATCCGACGGATATACAGACAGGGGGGAAGCTGCCCCCCCCCAAATTTGGTAAATCTATTGTAAATTTAATTTAATTTAACTTATTACGCTCTGATTTAATCGATTCTACATATGTTTTTCCTATTTTGACCCACTACTACCCCCCTACCCCCAATGAGCTAGATAGACTACATATAATGCAGTCTTCGTCTGCCGCCATGCATTGGAGTAGGATAAAACTTGGCGGGGGACTACAGTATTCGTCGGACTCTACTTTCCGCAACATAGAAGTGTAGCTATGATTGTCCGATGGAAATATTTGTCTAAAAGATTATTAATTTAATGTGCCACAGCAATTTCCCTGTCCCGAAGCACTGGAATATTTGACGAGTTGTATTTATGCTACTTATTAGCCATTCAGCGAAGCCTAGGTCGTCTAATCAAAATTCAATGCTATTCGTTCTCTGTAAATTATTTAGAGGGTGTCTCATCCTCGAAAACGCTGAAAGGATGAGTTGGAAACTGACCTTCGCGAGTTGGGAGTCCGTAGACCGTGGTGGAGCGTGCTCTACAAAACCGAGATGACTGGAGGAGTGCTGTCGAGAAGGCCAAAGCCCATCAAGGGCTGTAGAGCCAGAAGAAGAAGTGTCCCTATTCCAGCAAATCCAATGTAGCTAAGGACGGATACAGGGGGGGGGGCCGGTTTAGCAAATGTACAGTAGTTCGTTTATTATACGCTCTAATTTTATCGTTATCTTATCGTTATACTAAATAATGTTTGTTATGTTATAATATATTGTCATTTTGACCAACAACAACCCCCCCCCCCCCCCTCCCAGGGGGACTGGATCCGTCCATGAATATAACAAACTGTTTTCAAGACCAATAGAAAAGTGGAAAATTCTATCTAGGGCAGCTGTGCGTCATATCTGATGCGGCTTTAGCCCGTTTAGCACACTTAAACAGTTCTTAGGCTTACCTTTATTTCCTCCGAAGCAGTGTTCCACAGCTTGCCCCGCATAGCACAGACGGCAACGTCGCATACACGCACACACATACGCTCCACTAATGAACACCGCAGGTACACAATTATGAGGGCCTAAGTTTACAGTGCGAGGGTCGTCCGACCTTGCCCTCCACCATGTGTATACGTTTACAAAGTGCAAGCGGCGGTGCGCGCGCAGAAAAGGCATAACAACCTGAAACACCCCGACCCCCGCCGACCGCCCAGGGCTCTGCACCTTTTATTTGAACCGCTTCGAATCCCTTTTTTTCCGCGAGTCTAGCTTACCTCCTTCTTCACAATCTTCACCTTCCCAAACTCCCATACAAACTTGGTCTGACCCTCTGACGGAAACGCTTTGCCGTTTTAGTCGTCGATGGCACGACGGTGTGAACTGTGAAGACCTGAGTATAGTATAGTAGGTACGGTATATTTCCAGAAATTAATATTGCAATGTTTGTACCAATACCATATCATGTGCTGGGAGATGTCTGACCAAGACCGTACCCGGAATTTTGAGAGGGGGGGGGGGCATATGAAGTGTAGTAAAATTGTAGAATATAAACGGTATGTATGTATTCCATTCCCAGTATAACTAACTAATACACGTATTATTCTATATACAGTATATCCTGTATTCCTGCAAACAAGGGGGTGGAGTCACCCCCGGGGAAATTTGTTGATGAAATAGGTGTGAAGCAGTGGGGTTTTACGCATTTTGACAGCAGTAGGGTTTTTAAAATATGGGTAGAAAATTATGGGGTTTCCGTATTTTGGCAAAAAAAAACATATATGCATCGAGAGAGGGGTTAAAACGTGATCATTGCAATGGGCTATTTGTTATTCCCATCATTACCGGGAAAGTGATGTACGCTTTAGGGTTGGCTGGATCCGGGGCCAGTGAAAGTTTTTTCCTTTTATGTCAGATGTCAAACTGGACCCTTCATTATCCAGTTGTATGCCTTGCTTCGGCCGGTCTTCTTAATGCGTAGCCTATTTTCTTCTTTTGTAAATTAAATGGATTTGTTCCTTACATTACAGTATACAGTCAATGTCAATTCCCCCTATTACACACTCGAATACAATATTCGATCCAATAAATATGGGTTTTAAAAAAATGGAAAGTGTATTCCCCCCGATTCCTACACACTCGAATATTGTTCCAATATTCGATCTAATAAATATTGGTTGAAGAAAAAACTTGGAGGGTGTAATGCCTAAATTCAGATTCAAACGTATGCTTTAACATTAACATTCCAAGTATTTATATATTGATCGAAGTAATATTAGAGTGTGTACTCAGGGCCAATATAGACTTTATGAAATATGCCTATGGTAGTTTTATATCGAAACTTCGTTACAGAAATGCAATGCGCTGAGAAAATAACGCCGACCATCGATCTGTTTCTGGACTAGTCAGGAGAGTAGAGTAGTGGTACAAACTCCGACTTTCACCCGAAAGGTTCGAGTCCCACACTGGCTACATTTTCTGGCCATGCTTCGGAGGGCATGTAAAGTAGGCGGTCCCGGGTCATCCTAGTTGAGTGTAAGAGAGGGCTTTATAGTCCTAACTCCGCTATAGGTTGGCTTAGTAATTGAACAACAAAAAGTCAAGATTTATTTATTTGTAAAAAGCTGTATGCGGCTAAAAGTAGAAAAGAAAATTTGCAATTGGCCTTGTTCATTTACTGTTCACTGCTTAGTACTTTTTATGCACAGTACAGAACATATTGCGTAGTTGAAGGAAGTGCTATGAAATATTTTCGGATCTTATTGTTTACTGCAGATGGTTGATGCACTCAAGTTGCATTACGGCAGCCCCTACGCGCAACCTAGATTTTAATATAGGACTATAGGAGTCAGTCATAGACTTTTTATAATTATAGAACTCAAGCTCAACCGATGGGAAGAAAATGCGTATAAGTACCGCAGCTTTCCAAAAAATGTGATGTTACTACTGACTTTGCGGGCCCATTAATCTGTGTTTGAAGACAATAGACACAAATATTCAAGATAATCCCTTTTTCCCCTCCTTCCATCGGAAGGTGCAAGCCGCAAGGTGGTTAGAATAGGGACAGCTATCACGCCTATCAGGTAACCTGCCACATTCTAAGAAGACCTGACTCATCGTAAATCTAGAGCGTACATAAAATTCTTTTTAATTGATGTACCCATTGGTTGTTAGTAGACTTGGGCCCAACTCTGACATTGGGCCCCCCGCAGACTTTTCTTAGCGAGATGGGGTTGAGCTTTCAAGCTTCTGGAAAAACTGCAAAGGGCAGGCATCAGAGGTGTAGCCCTTAAATGGTTCAGCAGCTATCTTAAGGACAGACAGCAAAAAGTAGTAATTGGATCTGGCGGCTCCCAGGCGTCATCAGACTGGTGCCCTCTCAGTACAGGTGTCCCTCAGGGCAGTATCCTGGGTCCCTCCCTGTTCCTTATCTATATAAACGAGTTCGCCTCCTTTATGTCAACTACCTCCCTGGAACCCCATGTGGGACTCTACGCGGACGACGCTGTGCTTACCCTACTATTGCCCAATACCCAGTTAGCTTTGTCCGGAGCTGGTGAGACTCTTGAGCAAGCTCACCGGTGGCTCGTAGCGAATAAGTTGGTCCTCAACGCGGTTAAAACCGAACTCATTATCCCAAGTTGCACCAAGCACGGCCACCCAACTCCTAGAGTACTTACTACAAATGGTCTCGACATTACCGAAGCGGCTGACGTCCGGTTCCTAGGCATCACCTTCGATTCCAACCTTAATTGGCGACGACATATTGACATATTATGTGGGAAACTCTCATCAACGGTGTTCCTTATGAGAAACCTATCCTTTGTCGCTGGCAATGACATTCTAAAGGTAATATACTATAGTCTCATGCAATCTCACCTGTCGTATGGCGTAGCCCTATGGGGAAATTCCTCAGACTGCACTAGGGCTTTCCGCCTGCAAAAAAAGGCTGTGCGACTTCTGGCAGGAATATTGGACCAGCGTGTGTCATGCCGATCACTATTCCCTCGTTTGGGTATCCTCACTCTCCCTGCTCTATTTATATTAGAACTGATAATTTATATCAGGAGGGAGGGACTGGGGCTTAAAAATTATGAAATTCACCACCATCACACACGGAGAAGGGGTGACATTCACCTGGGAGCAGTCAGACTCTCTAAGGTACTAAAGGGACCCTTCCAACTCGGTTCCAGACTGTTTAATAAGCTCCCACAGGGTCTAAAAAGAGAAGATATTAGCCTAAACGCTTTCAAGAGCAAGGTGAAGGGACTCCTGGTGAGTTGTTGCCCTTACTCCGTCAATGAATTCCTAGCGACCAACCTCCCTCCCTGCTGACATTCTCTTCATACTTATAAGTGCCTATTGTCTGTTGTCAAACACCTATGAATAACAGTTGCATATGCGATGCCATGTATATCAAATAATTTATTTAAATATAATGTTAAATAAAATTTTAACATTAATCAATTATTATTTTGAAATCAGTAAATTTATTAATTTGAATATAGGAACTCGACAAAATATTTTCGCCTGTTTTATCAAAACTAGTCTTTTTGGCAAAATATTAAGTCCAATCTTATCACTGATAATTTAAAGAGCCAATGGGAAAAGTTTTAGTTAAACCTATTAAACATTAGAATGTCAAACTAAAACTATTGATATGGACTTTTCTCTCATTGTTTTTTTTTTTTTTTTTTTTTTTTTTTTTTTTTTCAAATTATTGACTCATAAATAGTCAAAATGTTTATAGTCTAGACTTGATGTTTTGATATTATGTAGCCTACATGGTAGACCTAATTGTATTTTTGACGGTGCCGAGCACATACTGTACCTTTATATCTATATTGTACTGTATGTGGTAATAATGGCCTATTATATTTCATTTCATTTCATTTCATTTCATTTCATTTCATTTCATTCCCATATAATTTGTGAACAGGATGGTGGTCTTCGGCTACTGTTTTTGGCGTTGGCCCCAGTTTAAGAAATTACGATCCTTCGAGTCGCTTCGATCGTTTAAATGAATATAAATGAATGGATGCTGGTGAGATGTTTATTGCTTTCCAATTTATACGTAGTATAAGGAAAGCTTTGTGACGGTCGAAATTTTCCATTTCGAGATTTCAACGGATTTACACGTTTTAAGATCCCAGGAACCAAAAAAAGTGGTTTTGTCTGTCTATCTCTGCGTCGATTTCCGGGCAAACTACTCGGTCGATTTTGATGAAATTCGGTATGTAGGTTCACAAAAATCATACCTCGGAATCATTTTTTTTTATTTTGGGCCAATTCAATTTGGGGGGGTTTTATTCTCAAAAAAAAAAAAAAATTCACATATATTGTACCTAGTTGTTATTAATGCTGATAAAATGCGGGGGGTCACTTGCCCCTTGATAGTTTGCTTCTGGGGGTAAAAAAATAAAAATAACTAAATTTTAATGAAAAATGATTAAACAATTATTTTTCTGCGGAACCTTTCTATCGATGATTTCTACCTTCAGGCATGTTTTAGGTGTTAAATTGAGTAACGAAACCGGACAGGTTGCTTTCCCTGAAAAGTATTTGGTTTTGTACAAAAAAAAATTTTTTTTTCTTCAAAATGATAGAAAATTCACGCTCAAATGCATTGCGTGCCCTGCCAGTATTGCTGTGTGGCAATGTGTTGGTCTGACCTATCTAGAATTTACCTCACCTCCAGTGACGTCAGGTGGACAACCCCCCCCCCCCCCCAGATATCGGAAATGTAACAATAGGCAAATTATTTACCATGAAATTACTCATTTTCTCTATCTACTAATTTTGATAAATTTGAAAGCATGTTCGAATAAACTCGGACCGGTTCTTTGGTTTTGGCTCGGTGAACTCCTGTGGACCAGCAGCCTGAGCGAGACGATTATAATACCGGGGTTAAATAAATACCCTAGGATTATAACTAAACAAACAAATTTTGAATAGCTCTTTCCATTACAAAATTATCTTGTTTACATTTTTTACTACCAAGGGAATTAAATAAATACCGGTATTATAATCGCCTCGATCAGACTGCTGACGAGTGGCAAGATGTGATTTTGTTTAGGCTTCTACCTCACTAATTTATTATAATCTAGTATCACATACAACTTCATAGTTCGCACAGTCTTTCAAGTTTTAACATAGAATAATGTACGGTACCAAATTTCAGAGCAGCTTATCCTGTCTAGCCAGCAATGTAGAACATAACTTTCATTAATATTCATCAGATTCATCATATCAACTTAATATCATGAAATTCATATTAAACTTGGGTTTTATTATAGAAAAAAAATAACTACCTACAGTCGGCTCAGCCCTTTTGTGAAATTGTCAGATTACTCAACAGAATTCACCTACCATATGGTAAACAAGGCGAAACCGGTAAACATATTTATCAATACAGTGTTTAATTTATATACGGATAGAGTTTCACATTCTTGTTCAAACTATTTTCACAAAAGTCTAAGTTTTAGTGTAAATAACTATTTGTAACTCTGTGGTCAGCAACATGCCTGGCAGCCGCATCTTTCTCTTACCGGTAAAGATCCATTACTGCCAATGGCGCCACATCAAATGCAGCTATATAAGTTGCTAAATGCTTAGCTTTTGATGAAAATACTAAGACAAAGCTAGGTAACTGTTCAAATTGCCACTCACTATTTAAAAGTCTTGGTCTGAAGCAATCAGGCTAAGTTTTTCACTGGAAAGTTTGATATTACAAGTTAGCCGCTGGCATAGCCATTCTGGAACTTGAATTGACAGTCAGTCGGTTACATAAACGTATCCATGCATACTTATGGATACTGTACCAATATATACGATTTATCGTAGCTTATTTTATATTTCATAATCCTAATGATGGATGGGTCTACGCTTGCGGCCCATTCAAATCCATGATATGGTAACTATTGTCTATTTGTAATTGTTTTATGTGGCAAGTGCATTTTATCTAGTCTTCACTGGTGCCCTCCTGGTGGCCACTGACAGCCTGAAAATTAAATCCAGAGGTTATACCTGACCCTAAGCTTTACTGTCAAGGATAGCATAATCATGAAAAGCACGGTTTATTAACAACACTGCATAGCTTAAAAATTGCAGGAGTCTGCGGCAGCTAGTGGGTCGAGCTGCATGTGTTCCATTGTCTTTTAGCTAAGACTCAGATTAATATATAGACTACCTATGGTATATTCTCGTGTCTTACCAATGGATTAGCCATACGTTATGTAGGTAGGCTACAGTTTTGGGCTGTTCAAGGAGCAGCAAAAGGAAGAGTTGAAATAGGAATTTAATAACCATAGGCACTTGAAGGGAAAATGTGAAATTTGGCACAACCGTCACAGATTTTCATGCCGGTGATATTTTTATGTATAACTTAAGAGTGTACAGCCCGTAGGAAATTGGCAGCCCGAAATTTAATACTTTTTATTTTATTTTTTTCGAAAATTAAAAATATCTTATAATGTGATGCATGAAGTAGTTTTCTACAACTTTGATGAGCCAAATCTTTAATACCATGCTCAGTTAATTAAATAAAAAGTATTAAATTTCGGGCTGCCACTTTCCTACGGGCTGTACACTCTTAAGAGCGAATCGGAGTATCTACCTATACTATACGTTTTTTTTTACACATTTTAACAGGACTGTAATATATCGATCCCAGAGCCTTCAAATTAGTAGAACTGCTCCTGTGCATTTCCATGTATGACATGTGCTCTGCACTGACACCAATTTTGTCCGCAGTTATTGAATTCCTTCCTCGGTACAGATCAAATTCAAATGTGTTAGATAGAGGTACATAGTATCATACATATGAAAATGCTCAGAATAATGTCTCCTGTTTGTATTGATATTTTTGACAGCTCTACGTTTGATATTTCATGGTTACACTTACCACCTCCAGTGGCGTAGCAAAGAGGGGGGGTCAGTTGGGTCTGGACCCCCCCCCCCCCAAATTTAGCAAAAATCAAATTTTTCAGATATTCATTTTTTTTTTTTTAATTCCCCGGGGAGACCCCGGTCCCCCTGTTTCCAGTTTTGTTAATAAAGTTATCGTCTGCAAAATCAAATTTTTTTGCCGACAAAATATTTCAGGCCTATGTAATTCAAAAACCTTCCTCAGCGGAGACCCTTCGGCCTCCCGAACTCTCGGGTGTCTGGGCAAGGGAAATTAAGGAAATTAAGATCATGCCCCCAATTAATTCCTCTTTTTCTATACGAGCGCCAAATGAAACACCGCCCCCTGCCAAAGCCTATCGTAAGTGGGCAAACTTTATAATATATCGATGTAGCATACAAACTGGACCCCAAAAAAAAAATCTGGCTACGCCGCTGACCACCTCCGATTACTTCTTAACTTTAATTATGTCTCAATACAATACACAATGCAGCCCAGCCATCAGTTTCTTTCCTGAGGGGTTATTCCACCGACATCAATAGTGATAGTAATGGTGGTATTGACGTGGTAGCAGACATTTTTAGACTGTCTTTAATGTCTGCTACCACGTCAATACCACCATTACTATCACTGTTGGCGTCGGTGGAATAACCGCCTTATGAATTGAATTTCATCAGATGGCAAGTTATCAATCGGAGTTCCCGTCCCTCCCGCGGGACGCCAACGCCACTCGTTTATTATTATTATTATTTTTTTTTTTTTGTTCAAAGGCAAATTTCACAGTAAATATTTATTGCTGAGCTAGAAAAAAGGTTGGGCCTTAAGAGTGTACAGCCTGTAGGAAATTGGCAACCCGAAATTTATTCCTTTTTATTTTTTATTTAATTAACTAAGCAGGTTATTAAAGATTTGGCTCATCAAAGTTGTAGAAGACTACTTCATGCATCATAGGCCTATTATAAGATATTTTTAATTTTCGAAATTGTAGTTTTTTCATAAACATGCAGATATTTTATAAACAATAACTTTTCACGTAAAAGCGATTTTATTAAAAAACTACAATTTCGAAAACTAAAAATACTTTATTTTATGATGCATGAAGTAGTCTTCTACAACTTTGATGAGCCAAATCTTTAATAACATGCTTAGTTAATTAAATGAAAAATAAAAAGTAATAAATTTCGGGTTGCCAATTTCCTACGGGCTGTACACTCTTAATGGTTATAGACGTGCGTAAGTTGTACAAGGACTGGTCTGCTAGAAGGCTATGAATGATGGACAGGTGCCAGCTGGAGAGAGGCATATAGGCTACTTAACTGTCCAACTCTCCATGGCCATCAATGCATGGACCATTGTCATAGTAATGTAGGAGCACAAAAGAATAGGTACATATTGTAGGTATCCTCCTTATAACGGAGTCGGAGAATCCCATTTTGGTGAGCCGTAACCCATAGTGCTATAGCCTACAGGTACCTACTGGGCATAGTCAATGATTATAACCTACATTGCACTAAAACATATTATTTTATGAATACTGTAGAATTCGCACCCACGAAAAGTAAAGCATTTTCACGGGTAAATTACATATAGAAACTCATACCCTAGACCAGGGGTTCCCAACCTTTTTTGTCCATGGACCACTAGATTATTTTATGATTTCCCGTGGACCACCATATCTGCGACAGGAAAGTCGTCTCCCGGGGGCGAGCTTTCCTGCTGCACTTAACTTTTCAAATTTTTCCCCCGGGGGAGACCCCTAGGATTTTCTAGGATGATTTTTGCCTTTAATTACATGCTGATATTTGATTAAAAGTTTAGGACTGGTATCGGTTGGGTTTTAAATAAATAAATAAATATTGACTTTTTTGTTCTATTACTAAGCCAACCTAGCGGAGTTAAGCCCTCTCTTACACTCAACTAGGAAGACCCGGGACCGCCTGCTTTGCATGCCCTCCGAAGCATGGCCAGAAAATGTAGGAAGTGTAGGGCTCGAACCAACAACCTTTCGGTTTTATGGTTCAGTGCCAAGACTTACTGCATTTTACTTCAAATTTCCAATATCTCAGCTGATTTATTTTCTTATTTCTTACTTTGGTCCGTGGACCACATGATATATGTCTGTGGACCACAAGTAGTCAGTTTGGGAACCCCTGCACTATACCAAACTGAATGGATGGAACTGAAGGATTTTTAGACTTTCTCGCTTCTAACAGTCGACTAGCTATTTTTTTTTTTTTTTTTTTTTATGGACCATATGCTAATAGGTAAACAACAATAGGTTAGCTGGTAGAGTAGACCTTTTCGGCTAAAGCTCCCCTATTATAAAGAAGTTTTTCATTTCCATAGCGGCTATCAGAGCCATAGAATACCACTTCTTTAGCCTGCGATTGCCCCCCCCCCCTCTCCTCTCCGTTAACCCAAGGATAGCTGGAAAATCTAACAAAGCGTGTGGTTCTCGAACCAACAACATTTATGGTATGTGAGTCAGAGACCTTGCCACTAGGCCACGCATTCTAAATGACAGCGGCGTTCGCATGGAGATGATGAGAGTAGTTAAGGGGACAGTGCTCCAGTTGCTGTACCTTATCCCTGTCACGCCACAGCGACACAGAGGACGCAGAGGCCAAGTTCGTACGTCAACCGCAGGTTATTTTACTAATGCAATATTTACCGTTGTCACTCTGAATGAAAAGAGTGTATATCGCGAATGTTCTCCGTTTTGAAGCACCGGCCACAGCATCTAAACACTAAACAGAGGAAAACGCGAGTATGCGTCGTCTCCAAAGTGTATACTAAATAACTAAAATGAGAAATTGTCCTCCTGGGTTCACCCTTAGACCCGGTATACAAGGACGATACTGCCAGTCGCGATTTGCCTACGCCTTTTCCATTGTAGGCTTGGTGAATGGTCAGTGCAAAACCACATAGTCTAATTCACAAGATTTCTATGATCTGGCGTGTCTATAGGGGAACCCGTTCACTTTTGTGCGGTCGGCTACACGCCGACTTCCGAAATCTTCTGCTAGCCCTAAGGCTACAGTGGAAAAGACGTCGGCAAATCGCGACTGCGAGAATCTTCCGGGTGTACCGGGCTTTAGCTTCACTGGTAAATCGTGAAAGGACGAACCCGCTGTCAATCCTCAGGTATGATAGCTGCGGAGTCGCCCTTGTTAATTAGGTAAAGAAATCGAATGAGGCTAAGATGGATGTTGGACGTACACGCATTGGTTTTCAGTACTTATGAAAATTGTTTCATGATGGCTCTTTTCACGAGTTGAGTTACTATGTCAGATTACAGAATCTGAAAGTTTTTTTAGAAACTTTGCATCTACAGTAGGTCTTGAACAAATGTATTATAACTTGATGGCAACTTACTGGCAAATCCAGCACCATATTCAATTTATGATATAATTTAAAATAATTCTACGTGCATTTAGAAGTTTTTCTGTTGTTCAAGCGAAGCGTGCCCGTTATTTTAATGGGACTTTTTAATAGCATGCACATCATACTGCGACCCCCGTACAAGTCTAGTATCTCTTTGAGTATAACAAAAGATAGTTTGTAACATTATTACCCTATTTCCTGTTCGTTCCTGAGCAAAATTGGCTCGGGTTTCCACGTTCTTATGGAGTCTCCAGAATAATATGATCGCTATCTATATAGGGCCATTAGCTACGATGAATATCTCAGCAGCGTACGGGAATCAATAGGCTACATTGACCCCTATCCCATGACACACGGGACAATAAATCTCAGGAGAATGCACTTAGTCCTGATTTGCATTCTGCAACGGTTACAAATAACACAGGGCACAGTTGGTCGTGAACACGGAAAATGAATCCATCGCAGCCATGCATTCATTACCTGCAATTATGAGAAGAAGAGTTCGCCGTGCCATACTCTGCCTACTTTCCGGCCGCAAATTCTATTATCTTCGTCCATGGGAGATTTATTTTTAGAACGGGCTAGATCAGAGGCGTATTTATGCTCCGTGCTGCCCTGGACTACCCAGCCATCATTGCCTGCACCCCCCCCCCCCGAATGTAAATAGGTACTTAACTTAGAAGCACTAGTGCAGGGGTTCCTAAGAAAAAATTTCGGTGGCTCCCTAAAAACATTTGCGACGTAGAATTGACTCCCCATATAATCATAAATAAATAAGGGCTTTTTATTGTTTCTATTACTAAGCCAACCTAGCGGAGTTAGGGCTATAAAGCCCTCTCTTACACTCAACTAAGAAGGCCCGGGACCGCCTGCTTTACATGCCCTTCGAAGCATGGCTAGAAAATGTAGCCAGTGTGGGACTCGAACCAACAACCTTTCGGGTGAAAGTCAGATTTCGTACCACTACGCTACATGTCTTGATAGTCATATGATAGTGTTTAATGCATGTATTTATACAAGAAGGTGATTGATTTAATGAAGGAAAAAGCAAAGTTATAAATATCAAAAACGTTTATGTAGTCAAAATTTCACTTGAGAGAAACTCAAAGTTTGGCATTATTTTTTTCAAAAAAGCAATAAATTATTTTTTGCATGGCTCACCGTTTATTCATGCTGGTATCAATGACTTCTCAATTAACAACATCATTGAGGCACCAACTCAAGAGGACGACAGAGGAAGGAGTACCGACCTAGAGAATGTCATGAAGGACCTATGGTACGACACCTATGAAGTACTGAAAAGGACCGCACAAAACAGACAAGAGTGAAGTCTTGACTATACAACATTCGCTGCAAACCAATCTATAGATTGTAACTCAAGAAGAAGACCCATGATAAGTACCTACTTACTTGTTATGCAGTGTTATGTGTCTAAGTACGGCCCTACTATGCCATTTAGTATTAACTTATTACTGGGATTAATAATAATCGCCAATTAGGATGCCAACATGATCAGCAGGTCCGCGAATTAGTAAAAATAAAACATTTTTGGCAAAATGTTACCCAACATGGCACATGCCGCTTGGATTGGAAACTAGCAGACTTTTCACATATGTGGTCTAGTGGTCTAGACTACCTGAGGTTGTGGCTACAATATTTCAAATAGAGAAATAAGCGTGCGTGATTTTCAAAAACCAGTCGTCTATTGTACAATGCGAAGCGCAAATTTCCGTAGGGCTCCCCAGCTAACGGTTTGCGGGGAATTGTTTCATAATGCACGTAATTGGGCAATTTGAGCAGCCTCACCACTACCATGTCATCGATTGCGTTGCGGTCCCCCGGCCGACGGAGGATCCTGCAACAATTAAGTCGGGGCGACGGCCTTCGGGGACAACCATTTCGGACAATGCACTGATGCCAGGGTCCTACCGACCATTAAAAAAAAATTCTATTGAGGGTTTAGGCCTGAGAACTGACTATAGATTTAGTCTATTCAAGTTGCAGAGTGTAATTAATCCCAAAAGTGAACCGAAATTTCATATTGTATAAATTTTATTAGATGGTGAAGGTAAATCGATTAGTGAATTGTTAATGGTTTTAATATGAGGATGTGTTGAACGTAATGGTTTAAACATTAAATTATTTTTCGTTATTTGTTTTTAATTTTTGGTGTTGCAATTTTTCCATTAATCTTACTTTGCGTGAAAATGTCAAAATATACAATATGTAGCCTAATAAAAATTGTACACTAACTGTACTGACTTATTAGATAACTGATAGACATGCAATAGCTTTATTAATGAGCCGTGCATGCAGTGATGCCAGACCTAAATATTTCAAAAAATCTAAAAATTATATGTCTATAATCTCAAAAATGTCCAATATTGAATGAGTCCAATGCCCTATGAAGAAACAATCAGAAATGATTGTACTACAAACACATGCTCGACCATCGTCAGAGCCGGCTCAGGATAATGAGAAACATCAAGTACGGTACCTAAATAGTCAGCATTTTGATTATTAACAACTATTTCAAGTCATCCTAAACAAGTCTTGTCTAAGTCTTGATACAATTTCGTAATGAAGGCCAGATTTGTAGATTTTATATTGTATGTATGCAAGACCCATTTTAACCTTTTATTTTGAATATCACACAGATGTGAAGCAGCGGTCATAGAAGTGACCCAATGTGGCAGATGCGAGGTGCTACCAACCTAATAATATCACAAGTAATGCCGTTTTATTCAAACAACCGAGAGCTGTCCGTAATTGACGTGAAGCCTATAGCTGCCACTCATCTCACCTATTATCTTCCACTTGATTGCATAAAGTTTTTTCTTCATTCGGAGCACAGAACAGTTCGGCATAATTTAAGGCAGAGATTTCCAAATATTTTGTGAACAAATTATTTTTAACAAAATTAATTAATTCCTCGTTCTGCTGTAAGATATGGAAATTGTCTTAAGACATATTCGTATAAAATACAAGCTTTCTAAAAAATTAAACTGTTTTTCCGGCTGATTTGCAACTATTCTATAAAATCGGTTTAATGCAATTTATCGTGTTTTTCCACTAGTATGGTGTGAAAATGCAAAGTTACTATAAAAGCATGTATTGGTCTTGATTTTTTCCTAAGGCGGGGTTTCCATATACGTCAATGGTCAATGATAAATGTGGTATTGACGTTTTATCAGACATTAAAGACATGTCTGCTTGTATCTGGGTCCACCACTGCTCCCCTTACAACTCTTTATTATTATTGCTTTCCAATTTATACGTAGTAGGATATAAAGAAAGCTTTGTAATATAGTCACAATTTTCGATTCCGAGATTTCAACGGATTTACACGTTTTGCGGTCCCAGGAACCCAAAAAAGTGGTTGTTCATCGATTTCCGGACAAACTACTCGGCCGATTTTGATGAAATTTGCATGTAGGTTTACAAAATTCATGCCTCGGGACCATTTTTTTTATTTTGGGCTAACTCAATTTTGGAGGGTTTTATTCCCAAAAAACCTCTAAAAAAATTATTTCTCAAAAACGGCTCCAACGATTTCTTTTAAATTCACATATATTGCAGTCGTTATTAAATTTAACAAAATGCAGTGGGTCGCTTGCCCCTTGATAGTTTGCTTCTGAGGGTAAAAAAATAAAATTATGTCAATTTTCGTGAAAAACTGAAAAATGACTAAAAAATAATTTTTCTGCGGAGCCTTTCTATCGATGAATTCTACCTTCAGGTAGGTTTTAGGTGTTAAATAGAGTAACAAAACCGAACAGGTTGCTTTCCCAAAAAATATTTGGTTTGTGCGAAAAATTATTTTTGGAAGAAATCATATTAAATACATTGCGTATTATTACATTATTTACTATGAAATAACTCATTATCTCTATCTACTAATTGATAAATTGGAAAGCATGATTGAGTAAACTCGGACCGGTTCCTTACTATAATATTACTATTTCAAAATGTTGCAGTTTGTACAAATAATACCTGCGGGTACCGTATATGCAAAGTTAAAGGAAACGGCACTATTATTATTATTATTTTATAATATTGTATAATTAATGTCATCCGTTGGCTCAGATAGATTGGCTAGACGTATAACTAATCACTCTACGCCCGTCGGCTTCATGAAAATGTAACGGGTTTGCGACTGTGAATTTGAAGAGTTAGATATTTCCTTGCTTTTGTGTGCGAGGGGTAATATGTTAGTCTCATCCAACAATTACAGTAATTAAATGCGACACTGACATGCACCTACCATGCATACCTTCTCTCTTCTCGCGCTGAGCACCTAGCAGCCTAGTTCGGTAGCTGCATCTGGTGGCCGGACTCTGAGTCCCACAACCTATACCAGATGTTGCTCCGTTAGACCAACATATTATTTTTAGATGCATCATTGGTATTATTTCTGTCCTGTCATTGCATCAACCTGTTTTGTATAAAATATTATAATTTATAAGTTATTGACGGGGGAACAGGTTTCGTTCTCCTCCAACGTTCTTGAGGAATAGCTAAAACCTGACCTTTATTGCTGTGGTACCTTTAAACATGATTTACACCTTTCTATTTTGAGCCTTAATATAGTGTTGCAGGTGTATTGATACAATGATACAGGCCTAACCCATTAACCCCCTCTCCAGAAATAGCAAAAATATAAGTTGTGGCTAAAGTAACAGCGTCCACCCAGTAATATGCACAATAAAGTCTACTGTATACCTTTCAATATACCAGAAATCAGTGAGTAAATTGTAGACCTATCAGTGCACAGCACCACAACTGTTGATTTTACAATGCCCAAATAAAGATATCACGACAACTTGTTTCTCACAACACAACAATGCGCGGATGATAATCCCATGATTTTTCGGTACTTTGTCGATCCTGTTATCTATAATGGCGGAGGTCTGGCTGTTGGAAACCATATTTAGCGTCAGGTCTTGTCGTGGCAGCGACACCATCAGTTGACCCCGCGACCCGCCGCTATCCGCCATAATAGTTTCTGCGCTGGACAATGCCAGGGATGTGATTAGTCGTAGGATAATCTGGTGTCTTCTGCTGAGATTATTGATCCTTCAGCCCATCTAAGCAACCGTGCAGCGAGTTAATGTATACGGGAAGATTAAATTACAATATTGTTAGTCATGCTGTACTCATGAGTGCTGCAAATATTTGAGAAAATGTCGGTGAGACCTGGGCTGTTTTGCGCCATCCACTCCCAGTTCGGCGGCCACCGGACCAATCAAAATTAAAATCATCAGTGCAGTGGAGGAAGTGGGCAATCATTATACCTCGCTGGATCATACCAGCAGTGAATCGATGGTATACATTTCAAATGCTTCAACCGCACCACCGACAAACCATGATTTAGTTTAAATTCTTGTAACAAATACACCTGTATGTCGATAACATGTTGTATTCATTGCAGTTAGCAATAACGACGGTTTAAAAAAAATTCGATTGTATTGTATAAACGAAGTCATATTGCCCCCAAAGGCCAAAGAGAGGGTCGGGGGTCCCTCCCGGGGGAATTATTTTTAAAAATAGGTGAAGTTTTAACAACAAATTGGGCTTATTCATATTACTGCAAACAGAAAGTGGAAGGGGTTTCCGCTGGGGAAACGTTTGAAAACAAATAGGCGCGAAATAGTGGGTTTGTTGACACACGACGTTAGGCCAAGCGCGAGGTCTACCAATGCTCGAAATGGCGACAAGGAAAGCGCAAAAAACTAAGTCATACATCGGAGAATATAAAATTTTAGAAGTCAACATATTGGTTTACTAAACTTTTGCTTCGTAATTTGTGATAATGTCAAAAAGTGGTATCATAACCGCATTGATTTTTAAATTAATGCCTCAATTGGCACCTACAATGTACTATAATACAATAGTAACAACTGGGTATCCCTATACCTAGTATACAATATAAGGCGCATAATTAACATCTCCATGCATCTATCAGCGATATTATTTTGTTTAACAAATAATCCTCTACTTTGGCAGTGACCACTTCACAACAACTGCAATCTCTAGCTGCTACAACATGCTCAAGAGTCTTCAATAGGCTAAACAGACTATCATATTTGCATCCCATTTCAATTCACTCACGATGACTAGATCCATATTGAAAAGCAAGCTAGCAGCGAATGCAGGAGCAATTCCGTGGTTTTCATTCAATTAAAATGTAATTTTCTAGGTCAAGTTGTGGCCGAGTCTTCATAAAATCTGTTCTAAAAATGGACAATAATAATAATAAATCGTATACCTAGAATTGAGTCCAGTAGAAGTCGGGCATCACACATTGATGAAGGGCGCTAAAGGCCGTACACGCTAACGAAGTGAGCTCGCCTTCAAGTAATAACTAATCCGCAGAGCTCGAGGAGTACCTAATTAATTTCCACAAATTGAAATGCTGTTTAAAATGCCTTGTCATTTTACAGAATGACCAAAACGAAATTGTTGAGATGCCGACCGGAGGAAGAGTTCTTTAACTTTTCCGCACTAAATCCATCCATCATTAGCGTCCAAGACTCGCGAAGGTTGCCCTCAAGTTTCCAAGCTTTTGGCCATAATTTTAGAAATCACTAATCTAATGCATAATGCCATGCAATAATAATCAGGGTCGGATTTGGTTTTGCGCGGATATAAGCACTGCCCTTGTCGCGGACATTAATAATGATTGTATTGTATGCATAGTGGGGGAGGGGGGGTGTTCACTAATAAACCCACTTTTTTTTTATTTTTAACAAATGTTTATGATCAAAATAAATATCTGATAATTATTTTAATTTTTTTTACATAATATGCACACAAAAAATCGTTTTTGTACGCGTGCGCGGATATAGACATTCGCCTCAGTTGCCTAATGGTAAATCCGCCACTGATAATAATATCTCTAAGGGCGGGTCCCACGATAAGTCTCGATAAGGAAAACTGGATGGCACCGCCATGTTACAATGCAAATTGTTAATCGGCATAAAGTAATTATTATGTGGGTTACCGTACAGACTTTGACCGGGGTTTTTATGAGGCTACATTAAGTGTACATACAATATATGCACATATAGGAGTAATACAAGTTATTGTACATAACTTAGTAGAAAATCATACTGTACACTAGGTGAAAGCACACAGCCAAAATATAACAGAAAATATATCTGTCACACCTAACTTATAAAAATAATTTTCTTAAATTCCTGCAAATATGGGTAATTTTTCCTTTTCTTCAACTTATAATTTTAGCGGTTCCTAAAAAAAGCACTGCTATGTGAATATTTACTGCATCTCAAAGGGGTTTCCAGATGTTGGTTATATGTGTCACATATTTGGGGGCCAATTACTCCCCGTTGAACATTAAATCAGAGGCGCGACGACAAACTGTTACGAGCGACACAGGCCATAAAGCGCGATGGCGGCTTCCGTACCTATAATCTGCGAGTGTATAACGTGCCTCCAATACTTTTAGGGTCGCTCCGACCGGCTATTAAACATTTAAACCACGAGGGCAAATTGTCTACAGCTACACACTGCAATCGTCCTCCCGGTTTTAATTTTTAGACGTCGACAAATCCTGATTTGTCCGCAATAACCCGAGCCCTGGCTTAGGGCCCCATGCAACGCTAATGGCAAAAAAGAATATAAAAGTAGCCTAATTTAATTTTGCAATAAAATTCGTAATAAACTGTCATTTTGCTGCTACAGTATAACTTCGCAAATATCGCGAAATACAGTATGTGCGTAAAATTTAACTTTTTGTGTTGAAATTCATAAAAATATTGTAAAAAAATCAACGGAGAAGCGCGCTAGTCCCCTCATTGCAGCCCTGAAGAATATTCTGGACCCACTCGCAGGAGAGAGAGACAAGGGGATTTCTCGCCTCGGAAAAAAAGGGATATTATTTGGACAGTGATTTCAAAATATTGTATTTAAAAAAGTTGACCCGGTATCTCAGTTTCGATGGAACTAATGAATTCCTCGTTTCACAGCCGCAAAGATAAGAAAATTGTCTCATGAAAAATCCATAAAAATACATGCTTTCTAAAAAAAGAAGGGTAGGCTATTTATTTACCGACTAATTATCCAATAAATAATATTTCAAGGTACAGAACGTAAATTTAATGTGCTTCTATTTTTTTTCTTTTTAATTTTTCATAAGAACTTTCTTGGTGGCTGTGAAACGAGAAAATAATCAATCATAATTTTCATTGAACTAGAACAGTCCCAATATTTTGATTTTAGCCGATTAAAAATGAAAAAAATACTCATTGCATCAACAAATTCCATTTTAATATACGTACCTATACCGGTTATACCTAACGATTTATTATACAACAAGACAAGGGGAACAGCTTTACTTATTTTTAATACCGTACTTAGTCTGTGAATCATATGAATGTAATGCTCTAGACAAGAGCCACAAGACAACGGGGTACTGACAATGAAGAACAATGGATTTGCCAGTAGGGTTCATCAGCGTGGTAACCTCGGCGGATATGCCAAGCTAATCACTCATTATTAATGTTTCAATGGAGAAACAAGCTCCTGATGCCGTTACCGTTTCTGTCTTAAAATGTGCATGAGCGAAAAAAAATACAGCTAATAACCGGTGAAAATCAAATTGATGGGTGTTGAGGGTCTGTGGCGTAGCCAAGGGGGGGGGGTCGGGGGGGTCCGCCCCCAAAAATTTAGCAAAATAGCAAAGTTTTTAGGATTTATCTGGAAAAAAAATCGCCGGGGAGACCCCGGTCCCCCTTTTTCCAGTTTTGTTAATAAAGTTATCGTCTACATAATCAAAATTATTTGCCGACAAACTATTTCAGTCCTATCTTTTAAAAAACAATCCCCGGGGGGGGGGCGCGAAATGAAACACCACCCCATTCGAAAACCTATCGAAAGTGGGCTAACTTTATGAAAACTGGACTCCCCCCAAAAAAAAATTCTGGCTACGCCACTGTTGAGGGTTGTGAGAGAACTTCTGGAACTTGGTTGATGGTTCGCACGCAGGTGAAAGGGTGCACTACCGCACAAACTATATCTTTGGCGGCTGTTCTACTTGTCAATATTCCGTCATTAATGCATCAATAATAAGTCTTAATAAGTCTCCACCATATTATAACTTAATTTATAGTAAGTATAATTTAGTAATTTATATTAAGTATATCTACATAATAGTCTCCTTAAAACAAAAATCTCATCAATTATTGATGCACAAATGACGGAATATTTACAAGTGGAATAGCCGCTTTATCATGTCCCGATTTCTGCAACGAAACAAACTATCCTGCGAACATAATTCCATCCAGACATCTAACATACGATAAAACCGGGTACAGAATTGGGTAGCGGTAATTCACCACCACAATCTTGCCAAAACATTGGGCGTCAGAAATCAATTATTGCAATTATAATATTTTTTAAGGACTAGGTTATTTTTTTTTCCCCCTAACTGGTTACTCCACCAGCAGCCTGATCGGGGCGTTTATAATACCGGTATTTATTTAATACACTGGTAAACAAGATAATTTTATAATGGAAAGTGCTATTCAAAATTTGTTTGTTTACAGTTATAATCCTAGGGTATTTATTTAACCCCGGTATTATAAACGCCTCGTTCAGACTGCTGCTAGGGAATTATATTAAAGCAAAAAAAGTAAATATATGCAAACATATGACAATAATAATAATAATAATAATAATCGTCTTTATTGAAAAAAAACAACAACCATGTTCGCAGCGGTTATTAGGGCCAAAGGCCCTCTCTTACAATTAACTGCTTAAAATAAAATAACATGATAAGACTGTAATATTTTCATTCACACTATACTACACAATATACTACATACTTTTTAGTATTTTGGTTCAGGGCTAAATGTTCACCAAAGCCAAAAAAAAGTCGTAGGAAAGGGTTCGTTCTGGCAAGTCTCCCAGTCGCCATAATCTGTTTTTGTTTCATTAAATTTGGGTGCAGGTGTTATACCTGTGTGCACTTAAGCCTATTGTGCCCCTGTATTTGTTAGAACAAACTTAGAGAAGACTATATGAGTACAGTACTAGTATTAAAAATACTAGGCATATCGTAATTCTTCATACGCTATGCTTAAGGTACCATATTATTTTTTCTGTAATAAATACGAGTAACTACATTCTCGTCGGAAGAAGCTAGAAGAGGAATAATAGACTAGACTTATAATAAGCCAATTATAAAGGCACGTTAGCCTGGTGTATTTGAACAGTGGGCAGTGCCTAATTTTTTACGGAAACCAAAAATCAACATTAGGAATAATAGGAGTTGCCTCATGCAACCACAAAATGACCTGTCTAGGAGTCAAATGCCTTTGGGTAGACTACACGTGTTGCTATACATGTACCTACAATACAACTTACAAATGTTTCTTTTCCTCGAATGGAATGCATTACAAGTTTTAAATTTTAAATCCAGCTCGTAAATTGCCTACAACAATGTTAATTGGAGTATAGATTGACGATTCTAAATTTTACGCTGTGATTAGATTATACAATAATACTATGCTCGTTTTTTCCAGACCTCCGAAGCCTGAAGTAAACATTACATATAATATATTATATTGTCTTACGTCAGGCATTTATTTACAACTGGGCTAGTGGCAATTTTTTGGGGACGGCAGATTTCCCGACGTTACAAAGTCAGTTCCTAATGACTTTGGATGTTGTCGTCATCGTCATCTTCGTCTGAAAAATGCAAATTTTTTTTCCCTGCTAAAATGGGTAAACCCTAGACCCATTTCGCACCTGTACTCTAAAAATATTTCCCTGGTGGAGGCTCCACACCTCCCTATTTGGAAAGTCTTGGTGTGTAAATTCTAAAATTTACTGCCGTCAGTATGAGTAAATCTCCACTTTTCGGGCCAATTTTATCAAAATTATTCCTCCGGGGTCCGGGGAGACCCTCGGGGCACCTGTTTTTATTCAGTTTTTTTCTCTTGAACCCGCAACCCGTGGATCAAGTGCATGTAGGACATGTAGAGTAGTGGTACGGACTCTGACTTTCACCCGAAAGGTTGTTGGTTCCAGTCCTACACTTCCTAAATTTTCTGGCCATGCTTCGGAGGGCATGTAAAGCAGGCGGTCCCGGGCTTTCCTAGTTAAGTGTAAGAGAGGGCTTTATAGCCCTAACTCCGCTAGGTTGGCTTGGTAACAGAACAAAAAAAGTCTTTATTTATGTAGTAAGTATGTAAACATCAAGTTAGTAATGTCTAACGTCTAATAATGTCTTACGTTGTCAATAACAATAGTAGGCCTACACTGATCCCATGGAAACACAGTCAGTCAAATTTAAAATAATAAACCATAAAACGACATAACCGCTGAGCTCTGAGTATATCGTAAACTACACTAGAATAAACCAAAAAATTTCTCCACGGAACATTATTTTTCTATCAGACCCAATATAAGTCGATGGAAAAATCTGTAGATAATTGAACAAATTAACAAAGACCTCGTCAAATTACTAGAGCAAGGCCTACTAACAAATGACTATAAACAATAATGTAACAGTAACAATTTAACAATAGCTAACAACAGTTTTCAGTGGAGCGCAATGATCTTGGTTGTAATTACCGCTCTGGCAAGTAGGATGTGAAGGAGACAAATATTTGCCGACAATATTTGAGTGAACCGGAAGGGAGCGGGACACAATATAACAGTATTGGGATGACACATGTTGCCAAGATCTCGTCTCGAGTGGCTAACTTAGCAAGACGTATTTTTAAGCTGTGCAATACCGTGCTCTGTGCCTATTTGCAGTCATTGAGAACTTAGCCAGGCCCTCAACCTCATCATCCAGGCACCTGGCGCCTGGGCAATCGGTTTTCCCCTGAAATTCCCCCCCGCCCCCCATTTAAAACACGCACACTGACATGACAAATACACATAGCCTATTATATTGTTTTGTAAGACTACAGAAATATTGTATACTGTTTGGTGTAATGGGTAATACACGATATTGACTGATTGATTGAATGTGTGACCGGACAGTAAGATGCCTAGTCTAGCTTGTTCACATAGTTTTCGGGTATATTTTAAATCATAATTTTCATTTTCTATTTTTCAATTTTCCTCGTTTTGCTATTTAATCTATTATCTCAACACGGCTTTTATAGTCACGAAGATGGATAGTCTGAACCTAACTGCTTGTTCTCACCGTTTTCCGATTTGTTGTTGTTTTTAACGCCTGCTTTCAGCATTTCTGCTTTAAGCAACCCTGTCAGCCTGGCGGGTGGAGTGAGTCTGTTTGTTAACTTGAGGCACCCTAAGGGCAGACTCTTTCACCTCGGGGAAAGGGGAGTTGACTAACAGGGTGGACCTCCTGATTATAGTGGATTCCGAACCACGTTTCAGATTTACTTCCAATCACAATTTTCATTTTCAATTTCCCTCCTTTTGTTAGTTAACCTTTTTTTTTAATTAAAGGTTAAATCGCACACAAACAATTTAATGAATGTATCCGATTAACCTCTTCAATCGCCTCACTAAGTCACCTAATAGATACTTGTGTCGAATTGCGACACGTCTCCGACCGCAAGGTGTGTAGAGACACGCACAAGTACAAGCACGCTACCACCTTGCCACCGAAGTCGCTTAAATTTATGTCAATAGGGCTTTTATAGCCATATGAAAGAAGGAAAGAAGAAAGAAAATTGTCTTTATTTCCCATATGGGCGAATTTTGGGCCTTTCGGCCCACTCTTACAATTAATCCATTGCGGCTTAAGCGCCCATTCCACCGACCGGCTAGGGCTATTTACAAAAACGGTGACGTGGTAGCAGACATTCAAGACTTAGGCACGGTTTCCACCGAACTCGCATTGCAGAATTGACGTAAAAGTTTATTTTCCTCTATGCCATAGTTAAAATTGATCAATGATCATGAAGTAAAGTAAAATCACAAACAAACTAAAATTAAAAAATGGCGTCATGGGATATGTTAAGTACAAACATTTTAATAGATTTCTATAAAAAGAAAAATTCTAATTTCCGTCAATGTCATTTGCATTCTGCAATGCGAGGTCGGTGGAAACCCCGCCTAAGTCTTGAATGTCTGCTACCACGTCACCGTTTTTGTAAATAGCCCTAGCCGGTCGGTGGAATAGGCGCCTTATGAAACCTTGCCTAGCTGTCTCAAGGCAACGACTGCATTGGTTTCTGGACGCTGTGTGTTGTTACCGCATTGTTTTGGACGCTAGCAGTGCAGCATACATGTCAGTTTCTAAAACATGAAGTTATGTGGCTATTGCAATTTGAAAATGAAAATTCCAGCTTACCAGCAGACCAAGGCCGTAGCCAGGATTTTTTTCGGGGGGGGGGGGGGGTTAGAAATGTCATTGGATATTATATAGTGGTTTTTATTTTTTCTCTCAAAATCCGATTCTATCTAGTATCAAGCCATTTCATTTCGGGGGGGGGGGGGGGGGTTAGAAATGTCATTGGATATTGCATAGTGGTTTTTATTTTTTCTCTCAAAATCCGATTCTATCTAGTATCAAGCCATTTCATTTCGGGGGGGGGGGGGGGGTTGAACCCCCCACGAACCCCCCCTTGGCTACGGCCTTGCAGCAGACGAAATACGTGGATATAAGTATTGTATATGTACATAACGCCTACAGCTTATACGGTAAACATAGCGGAACTCAGGGAGGAGGCTTCGTGCATGAGGCTTGTTGTCGTGGTCTAGCATAATAGACACCAGAGCGCAGGCGCAGGGTTCACATGCACAAATTATACTTCAACTTGACCTTTTTCTCTCATGTGCATCTAGTTTGCATACATTTCGCCTTATTAGCCTCAGCAAACAATGGACTTTCAGTTAAGCAACCAAGCCAGTTTTATTTTTATATTTTCAGTCAAGTAATGAACACACGTTAAATAAATATCATCGTGCCGATTTTTTTTTTATTTGTAAAATGTACAGTAAATACTGCAATTTGCTGTATCCAGCCCGGGGACAACTGCAGCTTGTACCTTTATGCGCATGATTTGTGGAAGGGCTAGTTTGGAAGTGTGACATCATCCAATACAGATGCCCTGATGCGGTCAACGACCAATCTGTTCATTAAAAAGAGCCCTAAGGCTCGGAATCATTGAATAGGAACGAGTTGATTTTAAACATGAGTCATGAGGACCGTTTGAACAAATGGGTACTAGTTTTAAGAGGTAAAATGCACTTTATTTTAATAATAGGATAAATACAAGGGCGTTCTCACCAGAACTCAGGTTAGAGGGGGGGGGGGGGGGGGCAAGGGTAATTGACGTCATTTTCATATTACTGGCTGGTTTTTGGTACGCGCACCTAAATAGGGTATGAACTGAAGGTTATTTTTATTAAAAATTGAGGAGCAAAACCAATATAATTATACAGGTCAACCTACTTTTCTAATAATTTTATCCCCCCCCCCTCCTTAGGGATGTCCCCCCCAGCCCACTGCTGGACCATATCTAGGCATATAAAATATAAACACTACTATATATTATACGGTACATAAATTATTAAAAAAATCAGGCGAATGCAAGCCTACAGAATAAGTCGGTCTACCCCCACATCCATGCACCTATTCAGGGCTCCCGAACCGACAGCGTAGGCTTAGGCCTATTGAAAAAAGTTGCCAAGACAAACTTGACTCAATTTTCATCCCTATCATCAAGGACATCGAATAAAGCAAACGACCTTGCATGTATAGGTAGCCAATTAAGTAGTTTAAAATCAGAGACCTAGGTACCGAGTTATTGAGAAGGCACCAGGCAAGAAATAATTTCATGGGTCTTAATGAACCTCCGCCTACATGGCTGAAGCCCATCAAATTGATTGCCTACAACACATCTTGACTGAATATTGACTTTGCTGCTTTATAACTTGGAGGATATAGAAAAAACTGGAGTTGGCGGGATTCGAACCCACGATCTACGCCTAATTTCGGTTATAACGAGGAGGTTGCCTATTCAACCAAAGTTAATTTAATGTCAGTGTTACATATTACATAATACTGCAATATAATTGCTGCTTTATCCTTTCGCATCCGTATAAGTAAATAATATAAATGAATATTCGTCGGAATTTGCCGGGAAACATGAAAGGTTTATTAATCGCTTGGACCCTAACAATGTATACGGTTCGGTACTTACATGCAAAAACCAACAGGAAAACACATGGGGAAAAATTAAATCTCAAAAGAAAAGTTATAGCAGATATTTCTACGTGGATAGGCTTAGACCTAGAATTGCGGTAGCGACTAGCGATACAAATTTGGTTTCATTCTGGCGTCAGTGGTTGAGTGGTGCCCTGTAGGCACTGGTTGGCGCTGGCTGTGGCTAATTGTTGAGGAACTGTACTATAGTTCATTGTTAAATGTGTGGCAAAAGTAATTAACTTGTACCGGTAACGGTGCACCCGCTGTGGGAGAGTACGGTACTGAGCAGACAATGTGCCATCTCAACCTTACCTAAACCTCTAAATCTTACATGCGTAAGGCGCCCATTCCATTGACCGGCTAGGGCTATTTCCAAAAACGGTGACGTGGTAGCAGACATTCAAGACTTAGGTGGCGTCTCCACCGACCTCGCATTGCAGAATTGACGGAAATGTTTATTTTCCTCTATGCCATAGTTAAAATTGATCAATGATCAAACAGTAAAATCACAAACAAACAAACTAAAATTAAAAAATGGCTTCATGGGATATGCTAATTACAAACATTTTAATAGATTTCTATAAAAAGAAAAACAAACATTTCCGTCAATGTCATTTGCAATCTGCAATGCAAGGTCGGTGGAAACGCTACCTAAGTCTTGAATGTCTGCTACCACGTCACCGTTTTCGGAAATAGCCCTAGCCGGTCAATGGAATGGGCACCTTATCACATGACGCTGTATGGATTGCGATCCTTGTTTCTGATTTGTGCCACCAGTCTGCCTCCTCCATCTCCCAGGCTCTGGAAGCTGACAAAATATTAGCTTTCCCCCTGCTTTTCGCATGCATACAGGGTAGACAGTGTCATGACCAGCTAACTCTGTCACAGACGAGGGCTCTCCCTCCCCTCGAAATAAAATCGCTCGACACCGGGTAGAATTCAATTCAATTGTCCCACATATACTTTTCCGCTAAGGCCACTGGACGGTTTTGTACCGAAAATAAGGTCCATAATAAAAATTAGCACCAAACTTCACATGTGTATATATGGGGTATATATCTACACGACTACACGTTCCTTAGAACCCGAGGAATACGCCAAACATACTCATGTCTTATTTACAGGTACAGTCTATTTACAGCAATTGTTTCAGATTTAATTAAACCATTCTTGAAACTTATCCTTCATGCGCACAGGCGCTTGCAAAATTTTTGTGAACGGTCGCCCTGGCCCACTATAAGTTATCTTGAGTAAGTATACATAATACAAACACCCCACCCCTCCCCAACTATGGGGTGACATTCACGGAGGGTAATCTAACCAAAGCTTTGGAGGCCGAGGACATGGAATGTAGTCATCCTGGCGCACCTGATTGCGGAAAGAGTGGTGCTTGATGTGTTCAGTGTAAGGCGCTGATTCCACCAACGTCAATAGGGATTTAAATGTTTTTTGACGTGGTAGCAGACATTTTCAGACAGTCTAAAAATGTCTGCTACCACGTCAAAAAACATTTAATATCACTATTGACGTTGGTGGAATCTGCGCCTAAGTTCAGTAAACTCAGAATAAAACATACTAGGTATTTATTATTCTACTTGGCAAGTTTTCTCCAAGAGGGTTATGAGAAAATGATGGCGCAATGGACCGTAAGGTCATAAAATCTACTAGACATAAACATTATAATGAATATACCTCCATATATACTGTACTACATAAGTAACCTGCAGAACCTAGGAGAGACAATTTGAGAAGTAAACAGAGTATAGGGCTAATTAGAGGCCGTCGATTAGGACTCACTGCTCAATCCACAACTCACCAGGCACGATTGCAACCCACATCGAATCCATGCTCATGGGCACCATAGTAGTTGCTAACGACCCAACAGCTAGAGATAAGACAAAACGAAAACGACCAAAGATCTCAAATAATGAAGGGCCACTCTAGTCCAGCTATAACTAGTGGAGTTATCTGCTGCCACATTCTACTCTTAACTCTATCCCACAGCATCAGACATACATCGACAATGATCGCTGGTAAGACTTCTGACACATAGTCGGAATCTCGGAGCCGACATACGTAGCCACTGACCTAATCTAGAATAGCAGATACTGACATAAATAAGAAGTCCGCTCTCATGTTAAGGGTGTGTACTGTACTGGCAGACTCGAAGCTTGTAGGATCTTTGGGTCCAGCGGCAGTGATTGCAACTACAGCCGAAATTTTATAAGGTTTTACGGCACATGAGCTCATCTGAAGAAAATTAACATTATTAACTGAAGATAACCCCGATAATACCTAAAACGCTACCCTGTACAGATACTTACCGTACATCTTTATGCAGAAACATCAATGGACAATGACCACATCAGCGGGCCTACTATGGCGATTATATTTATCCTAACCTAGTATAAAGAAATATAAAGAAGATAATTTTTAACTCCAAGAATTAGTTAATACCAAACGGCATAGTAGGCCCGCAGCTGTAAATTAATCGCCCAGCAGTAGCCTATCACATAAGCCTAATGCTTAAAATTGATAACAGCTTCAAACTCAGGGCCATGCAACAAAAACGCTGCAGGTACCAATGGAACAACGGAGTTGCAACTGATGACTATGACATTCGTCCCCAAATAGCTCCATTGTCGCATCACTTTATCAAGCATCTCAATAATACCACCGATATTTGCTCTGAAATCACAACTTCCATAGAAATTGGCCTCGCTCCAGCGGAATCGCCTTGCTTTCCATCGGCAGCAGGCCCTTGACCAGAGAGCGGCCAATACCAGGTGGCGTCCTTGCCACAAGTCAGGGTCAAGAATGCGTCCAAGTCCGCGTCCGAAGTGACAGAGAAGGTGCACTGCGTGACGGGCAGCGGGCACGCGTCTCTCGTTAATTTGGAAAAGGAAGGACCATTATTGGATCTTTTCGACGTTTTCTCGTCCATCTTCCTTCTCCTTAGTCAATCATCTTGTCTTTCTGCCAGTGGAGGAGCAAGGGCAGTAAATACAACAGTAGTAGTTGCATTTTGGCACGAGACAAGCCGTAACTAATTCGAGTTCAAATGTTCTACGCTTAAATTATACCTAGATGGTTGTGATATACGTTTAATGAGACTTGGGTAACTGAATGGCTAGATTTGGAGCAGTTCTGTGACACATGTAGGCTGCTTGGTTTGTGAATTATAATAATGATGCCGTTGCCTTGAAATGGTATATGGTAATCCAAATGAAATTAACTAACTTATTAGGATGGTAAGTTAGATGCTGTACATAAGATGTGAAAAAAGAGCAAAATATTGGAATAAAATACGATTTTGGTTACATTGAACGGCAAACAATAGATGCTTAGTAGCTCACTTCCGCATCATCCAGCAAAATAAGAGTGGGCGAAATTTCTGTGTTGACCCACATGAAATCTTTGACAATTAATGAAAAAAGACCCATGAACACCCTCAACAATTGTGATAAACAGTACATATTTGTAGCATCTACCAAAGTTTCAAGGAACAAAGCATTTCATTGGCAAGAAGAGTAAAAAAACGTTTAACGTTTAACCCTTGTTGAGCTTTTACACAACCAGTTATTATAAGCTTGCGTGCAGAAACATCTACAAACTAGAAATCATTTTTATTCGCAACCCGCTAAGAAAGATTTTGATCAAACTACCATTTCCCCAACGCATTTCTCATAAAGAACAAACCAATACCATAAACAGCTTTAGGCTTAAGGAAGGTGGAGTCACAAATTTGTGAATACATTATATCACGGTTCCCACACCCAAGTTATTGAATTACGATAGAGTGATTTGTGAGTCCAAATTGTACGTATTATGGGAGTGGCAGTACAAAGATTCCTCCACCGACACCTTGCAATTACAGGTTTGCACGCGTACGCGGCATTAGCATGTCAACAGGGTCATGTGTGCAGCTTCTCAGCAGCTGTCATTTCACGACCGCTTTGGGCTTTGTATGCCGCTCACGCTGTCGGGTGACTCATAATGTCCTTACAAGTCCCTGAATTCTGAAAAGGTCACCAGTTTCAAGTGCACTGTATGACTCAGTTAGGGATGCTCGCCGGCACGCGGGACTTCTAGTTCCAGTTCCGGTCATTCCCCATTCCGAGACACGGGACGTACAGGGGCTTTTGCTGTGGGTCGGGACGCTAAACAGTCCTTGACTTCATTCCCTTTCCCTCCCCCAGAAAAAGGATAAATCATCATTGCAATGTTTTGCCTTGGTGGAAGGAAAACTTAACAAAAAAATTCTTACCATATAGTTAGTAGTAGTATGATTGGACACAGTCCCAGGCCACGGTGTGGGCCCATAGGACAGTGGACCTCCTGATTATAGTGTATTCTGAACCACTTGGGAAACACAGTGAAGTCATGCGATTAGTTTGGAGGTGACCAGGACAAGTCCTATCATGTTTCCCTACCGGCACTGTGCACACGACCAAGTTATCTGCATTCAACTGGGTATGACGGCCGGCTTAGCATATACTTAGGTAAGCTCGAAATGTTTTGTCAGTTTCAGCTACCTCTGTTCCGGCAGAGAGGCTATATTTTCAAGAGCAGGGGAACCGGCGGGCGGGACGCGGGACATGACGAGCGTAAAAGTGCGGGACGTGGGACGGCAACTGGGGTTCATTCCCGTCCAGTTGCCCCCGCATGCATCCCGAGGCACTCGTGGGCAGCTGACAATTGAAAAAAAAGGCTTAACCTGACAATAAGTAACTAATTCGTAAGTAATGTGCGTAAACGTTACTGTCTAGTCTTCGTTTGTCGGTGTTAATTTCTTGTTTTAATAACTCAATTTCAACTGAGTCAACCGAACATGGAAGTCCTGATGTTTCAGAACATTATCTAGCCTGCGACATAGAAACACAGACTATACAGACAGTCCCATTCGCTCTAAGGCGCATGTAACCAAGGCAAACGGTCAAACTGAAGAAGCTAGAGCTTAATAAGCAAAAAGTAGGTCAAATAGGCATTTAATGTACGGTACCGCCCAATATGCATTCACATAGTTATTGTAGGTAGGCCATGTTAGTACAACGGAAGTAGATGATAGTCCATAATTTTTTAGGCTCATCGTACTTTTTCTACATGACTTGTTTTACGGTTTAAATCCTTACTTTTCCTATTCTGGCCGGTTCCGTGGGATTGCATCCTAATGAAAAATAATGCCGAAACTTGTTATAGCTGAATATTTCATTAAAATGGGTCGCATGATGATTGTATGTGAAGAAGGTATTAAAATAATATTATTGTATTTACTACTTCTAGATAGGGATCAATTGTTATTTCCTTATTTGACAACTGAGACATTTTTATAGTATAGCAGTAGTGAAAAAGAACCGGTCAGAGTTCACTCGAACATGCTTTCCAATTTATCAAAATTAGTAGAAAGAGAAAATGAGTAATTTCATGGTAAATAATCTTCCTATGGTTCAATTTCCGATAAGATGTTTCGGGGGGGGGGGGGGGGGGGGTTGTCCACTTGGCGTCACTGGAGGTGAGGTAAATTCTAGATAGGTCAGACCAACACATTACCACACAGCAATACTAGGGCACGCATGGCATGGCAGGCATGCATTTGGGCGAGGATTTTCTATCATTAAAAAAAAAAAAAAAAACATTTTTTTGTACAAAACCAAATATTTTTCTGGGGAAAGCAACCTGTCCGGTTTCGTTACTCAATTTAACACCTAAATCATGCCTGATAGTAGAAATCATCGATAGAAAGGTTTCGCAGAAAAATTATTTTTTAGTCATTTTTCATTAAAAGTTAGTTATTTTTATTTTTTTTACCCCCAGAAGCGAACTATCAAGGGGCAAGCGACCCCCCGCATTTTGTTAACATTAATAACGACTACAATATATGTGAATTTATAAGAAATCGTTGGAGCCGTTTTTGATAAATATTTTTTTTAGACTTTTTTTTTAGTTTTTTGAGAATAAACCCCCCCCCCCCCCAAATTGAGTTAGCCCAAAATAAAAAAAAATGGTCCCGAGGTATGTCTTTAGTGAACCTATATGCCAAATTTCATCATAATCGACCGAGCAGTTTTCCCTGAAATTGATGATCAGACAGACAGAGCGACAGACAAACAGACATTTCGTAAAAACCACTTTTTTGGGTTCCTGGGACCCCAAACGTGTAAATCCGTTGAAATCTCGGAATCAAAAATTTGGACCATCACAAAGCTTTCCATATACTACGTATAAATTGGAAAGCAATAAAAAAGAATAATTGCTAGAAACCAGAATACTAATAAATCATGGTTTAAAATAAAAATCGCATTAAAACGTCAGCGAACGCAGCAGCTTGGGTAAAAGAAACCTACCACCTCATAGTGCAAACATAAACAAAATCATACCGTACTGGCTTACAATCAGATAATTTTAAAATCAGGAAGTAGCTCAAGGAGGCATTTTAAACCAAAAAAAAAAATCAGTTGAATACCAAGCCTACAGCAATTTAAGGACTATACGATATAATATACATAGATATCATACAAAGTAGTGTTATATGCTTTGTAAATCAACCAAAAATAATACAACTGGATTGATTATCACTTCATTTCATCAAAATTTAACTTTAACGGCTGCCTTCATAGCACTTTATACATGTAAAAGCTACCTATTATATACTTGGACATCACAAAAACACCCATTTTAAAAATCTTATCAACGATCACGTCCGTGAACCTGAACCATCAAATTTGGATTTGACTGGAGCTATGGCTGCTATACCTGTACAATAAAACTGACTTGACCATCATTCTCCAGAATCTGTCTGGTCATCGGCAACAAAGCACTCTGGTCATTTACAGCCTCCTCACCCACGTCCTACTTCAGAAAACCGTGTTACACCAATTCATCAACATATGTTTTGTCCAGTGCAATAAACCCGTCTATAGCAGACAGCCCAACATACTGACACTGCCACAGATTCAATTGGCAGTGAACGCTTATCCTACATAAATTCACATTTAAATATAATAATATTTTATATAATAGAAGAATTTCAAGACAGACTATATTTTACCTGCACTACCACTACCACACTAGGCTACAATACTGCAATATGGTGCAGTAATAAGAAAAAAACACGATATAAATATAAACCCACCCTAATACTACCAGACTGGCCAAATATCTGATAAAGATCACGCGCCTCTAATTTATGTGAAAAATGCATACTTTCCCATAAATACAAATTAAAAGTCGCTGAGGTGATGGAAAATGCCGTTTGGTCCCAGAACTCCCTAGTCTGTGCCTCCCCGGGTGGAAATGGCGTCATGACGGCCTAACAGACAGGGGACCGAGTGTAAGCGGCAATAAGCGAGCAACACAGTTCTTATACTGTGCAGGGCACTCTTTTGTCCTGGGGCTATGAAACTAACCCCGAAGGCGGAGGAACTCTTTATGAGTCAAGTCAACGACATAGGATGCGGAAGGCAACGTGGAAACAATCGCATTAAAGGCCCAAGTGGCGTCCCTCGACTCAGTCCCCCGTTCGGATAGTCGGGTGGGGACTACTAGAGATTCTATATTAGCTCCGAGGAAATCCGTAGTTTGCAGGAAAAAAAGAGAAACGAAAAAAAAATTGAACAACAGAAACCTATTGAACTATGAACTATTGAAGAGAAAACTGAGTTTAAAACAAGGCAAGTGCTGTAGTACGAAATACGCAGAAACAAAATAGAATTGGTCTATGACAGGTAAAAAACGTGTAAAATCTACTAGACAACCGTACCGTATCATATCACTTAGCGCGAGAATGGAAAGCTTTTATCGAGACAAGAAGCGAGGTATGATTTTTGTGAACCTACATGCCGAATTTCATCAAAATCGACCGAGTAGTTTGCCCGGAAATCGACGCACAGACAGACAGAACGACAGACAGACAGACATTTCGTAAAAAACACTTTTTTTGGTTTCCTGGGACCTTCAAACGTGTAAATCCGTTGAAATCTCAGAATCGAAAATTTCGACCGTCACAAAGCTTTCCTTATACTACGTATAAATTGTAAAGCAAAAATTTAAATAGTCCACCAGAGGTGATATAATATAGTGTATGTTGGCTGCACAGAAGAATTTTCTCGTGTTGCGGTTATACCAGTATACCATCCTGAAGTCCCCCACACAAAATTGATCAAAACTCATAAGGATTGAAGGTACTTGTACTCATGTCTACAAGTAGTTATGGGTTCTAACGGTCCCTCGAGTTCGTGTAGTCCCTCTAATTAATTAGTCCATATAGGTATTGAATCCAGCTAGAACACGCACAGGGCCTGCAGATATACGTACACATCCGCCATAAACTTCCATGGGAAGAACTAGACAATTTCTGTTACTTCACAAGTAGATTATTTCATTTGACAGTTTCCGCTACATTTCCTTCAAAGGTCAATGTTATCATATAATAGGTTATGTTACCCGTATACTATCGCTCAGTAACTGACTGATCTGGGCTTGTCATCCTTGGATACTTACTTTACTTTATCCGCGGCTTATCCCTTCGGAGGGGTCGGCGACTTGGATCTTCTTCTTCCACGCAATACGGTTTTCGGTGTCCTCTATGGTCAGGTTCAAGGTACTCAGGTCTTGTGCTACCTTCGCCTCCAGGGTCAGCTTGGGTCGGCCTCTCGGTCTCCTGCCCTCCACGACGTAGTTCTCCACTCGGTACAACAGGTGTCCATCTTCCCTCCGTTTTGTATGTCCCCACCATGTCATCCTTGGATGGCCTTGTGATTTGGCTTGTTTAGAAACCTTTACGAGCCTTTTGCGACAAAAGCGAACGACAGACTTCCATACATTCGCCAACCCATCTGCCATCCTCCCGCTCCGCGTCTTTTTAAAGATCTTATGCAACGGATGACATTCATCTAAATCCATTGTTAGGCTAACAACTCCACCATAGTCAGGACATGTAGAGTAGTGGTACAGACTCTAACTTTCACCCGAAAGGTTGTCGGTTTGAGTCTCACACTTGCTACATTTTCTGCGGTCATGCTTCGGAGGGCATGTAAAGCAGGCGGTCCCGGGTCTTCCTAGTTGAGTGTAAGATTATGATTACGGTATCTATAATTATTATTATATAATTATGATTTTTAATTAAGCCCAGCCGTAACATCGGTGTAAGGTAGAATGAACAATGATGAGACTACGTCTGTACGACTGATGAAACTGTCATTTTAGGACTCCTTTTTGGAACGTTTTTCGACCTTCAATGGCGTGCAAGAAATAGGAAATAATTATTAAATGCAATCATTTCAATTACATTGATATCGTATGCGCTTTATACTTAAAAACCCACAGAAGACATTGCGGACTGCGGCCCGTACTACAAGCTGTAAAACATTTTATAAAAGTTATTCGACAAAGTGTAATAGGCCATATTTTATAAAACATTTCTTTTTTTTAAATTTCTTTTATAAAATGTAATAGGTTGGCATTACATTTAATAAAAGAATTTGAAGAAGATTCCAAAATGGCGAAGTTCAGTTGGACTGTTGAAACTTTCTTTTATAAAAGACCCATTCTTCAAATATTTTATAAAATATGTTATAAAATATGTGTTATAAAATGTTTTACAGTGTAATACGGGCCTAATATTGAGATTTTCAATGGACTCATCATTGTTGTGACAATAAAGTAATAAAGTTAGAGGATGAGATTCAAGGTCCAGTTGCCACCGGGAGGACGCATCAATAACGGTAGAATTTTTCATTAACTTCTTAAGAACTAGTTATTGGTTGCATCATTTGGGCGTTTTAAGCTTGACTGGTTCGGCCGTGCTAGAAAATGCCAATGAACCGGAATGGGGCGCTCCTAACTCCCGAAGGAGTGTGCGATGTGAGTAACCACCGCCATCTATGGTAATTCATGCCTAAATATCCCTCAAGTTGAGGTTCATGGGCACCTATAGCAACACTCACCAGAAGATAGGCAGGCCTAGGTAGGTTTGTACATAACCAGGTAAATTCTTTACATACTGTAAATATCCTGATTTTCCATTACTTGGATTCGCCTAGCTACGAGTAATATATCGTAGGTTTTAGGATGGCGCCGCGCCGATGTGATAAATTAAAATTTTGAGTTTGACGTCACCCAGTGCTTTTCCCCGCGAAAAGCTTTTATTCAAATTATGCCAGTTTTAAATGCTGTTTGTAAGTAATTAATTAGTCCATTATCACGTGAAAACCTTGAAAACATACATTGTATTTTTTAGATTTACCATGATAGTCAAGGCAGGGTGAGGTACGAATGCGCAATTCTTCTTCTTAAAATGCCTCTTCTATCAAAGATTGGCGATCATCATGGCAATTGGGACCTTGGAGACTGCAGCTCTAAAAACGCAAGTAAGTCGTACTTTTGCGACTGCCTCAGGCTTTTCAACCAGGAAGTCCTTCTTCTGCCAGGAGCCCTCAGTCCTTCTATCTTCCCCTTCCCTTGGATTATTATGCGCAACAGTAGGGTTTAAATGTTTAAATTATTTATGCCCATGGTCTATGCCTCACAAATTTGAAATACATCCATGGCTAAATTATTTTTGCTCCGCAATGACAAAACAAAATGTAAATAATGGCCAGCTGAGTCGCATTTGGCCGGGAGGGACAATAACAAAGAAGACAATTCAATGACCCTGACATTATACATTCCTGGCTCCAGCCTTTCCTCCTTCAGTAACAAGTCATTAATACGATGACACACCAACCATTCAACTGCATTACAAGTACAAAAGGACAAAACGTTTTTGGGAAAATTTGTGCAACTGTTAAGTGCAAGTTGCAACGTGGATTGCGGTTTTTGTGACCGCCTCGAGCTTAATCCCTCTTAACGTCGGACCCGTAAAAGTAACCGGAACACAACAATGAACTGCTGCCTTATCATTGCGTGACACTAAGATTGTTTGTCCAATGCCCACCCATTTGGTTGTAATAAAATAAATTTAAGCAACCCTGTCAGCCTGGCGGGGGGAGTGAGCTTGTTTGTTAACTTGAGGCACCCTGGGGGCAGCCTCTTTCACCTCGGGGGAAAGGGCAGTTGACTGATTATAGTGGATTCCGAACCACTTGGGGAATATGGTAAAGTCACACGATTAAAGGTGACCAGGACTCGACACGCACGTAGACGGGCTGGTATAGTCTCAGCGCGTTATCATGTCCCACCATGCTCCCCTGCCAACGCTGAGCACACTACTCAGTTTGCCGCAGTTTGAAACATGCTTCAACATGGTATGGCCGTTGCCAGAAGCTGGTGATGGTAGTATACAAATGGCGAAATATTTGGGAAATAGTGGGGTATAACACCTTCTTCGATGATAAAATTTCGTTCTTCTTTGGGATAGTGTAAACTTGTCCTCCGGGTTGTTTACTTATCGTTGTCACCTCAAACATAATTTTAAAAAAAAACGTTCAAAATTCCACCATAAACGCAGTTCAGCTAAAGCGAAAATTTCATTTTCGTCATACAGCAGACATTTTGCTAAGTCAACTGTCAGTAATGTTTCTTAGCCCCTATTGCAAAATGAATCGCGTAAACGTGACAGAAAGTAAAAAAATAATATCTGCATCGATTGAGAAAAGCGGCTCTTGGATAAGAATCACTTAAATCTCTAGGCGACTTAATTTTCTCATGGATGCGAATCTTCAACATTTCCTAATCATAGATTATTGCCCAGTTGAGTAAATTACGTACCAACAAACTACTGCCCTCTTTTATCTCATCATGAGAAGTGCAGACTTCTCCAGTAGGTCAACATTCTGACTTAGGTACAAGGTATCATCATGGACATACGCAGCTATTGGCGGGGGAAAATTAATTTGATTATTGAAAAAAATGCCCCCTAAAAGATTACGACTCGTGGCTGTTCTCTGATATCTACATCCCTGAAATATACGTATACATACCATATCATACATAGCACTTATTACCATACATATATCATATACATATACATATAATACATCATACATACATACATACATCATCAAACATATCATCATACATACATATACATATCTACATCACTGAAATCAGCGAATTTCATTATTTATGAAACATAACACAATTTCATTTTAGGCTGCAGCAAATATGCTGTGCCTTCAGTGTTCTCTCATAGACTAAGCCTTACAATTTTCCTATTTGGCCAAAGAACGGCAGAATTTAGAAGTCCAAGGGCCTCCATAAAGTAAATGAGACCTTGGCTGTGTATCATGAAATGAAGAAACCTACTATTTTGCGCCTATTTATTCAAAAAATTTCACCCCAGTGAGACCCCCCTGTCTGCAGGCTTATTAATGAATCATCGTCTGTAAAATATACATTTTTGCCGTCAAAATGCGTAAAACCCCCATTATTATTATTAAGTTCCCAGGGGAGACCCTAAGCTAATTTAAAAGCTCCGTACGTCCCTGGGTACCACCATGTGTGGTACATTGTACCACATCAGGCAGGCAGGGATCTACGGGGAGGGTACCTCAAAATGCGTAAAACCCCACTACTTCAGTCTTATTTTTCATCCATTTTCTCCCAGGGGAGACCCCCGGGCTCCCCTTCTGGCCGATTGTACTAATTACCTATAATATAGAACCCTTATTGTTCAGAAAATGCGTAACACCCCAATAGGCTATTTCAGCCCTATTTTTCATTTTTTTTTTTTCGTATTTCATCTTAGTCCCCTCCTTGGTCTCATTCTAGATCCGCGCCTGGCATCAGGTATACTTTCACATTTTCATTTTTAGCACAGTATTATTCCACTTGCATTTACCATTACCAGCCAAAAGTTACAAAGCGTACAAGACATGGATATTATGAAAGTATACGTGCGTCTAAAAATAATAAGTGAAGTTCCCACACAAACAACTATAATCTTATTGTCATTTAATTCGCATAACTCCGCAGATCTGTGTGTGAGTGTCAAAAGATAGCAACATTATTTATCAACATTTTAAAGTTAACAAATCCGAGAAAAATACATTGTGGGTACTGAAGCGTCTGTAGCCTAACTGCAGATACCTAAGCCAATTAAATTTAAACTTAGGCCAGGTCCCACCATCGCATGAAAAGTATTGGTAAGGAATACTGCCCGGAGCACGGCCCCGCCATGTGTTGGTAGATGGCGTTTAATTCAGTATTCCATCTAGATACTTGTCATGCTGTGGTGAGACTGGGCCTTAGTGCAGTAGGGAATACTCCACGGCTCCACCGGTAGATGGAGATTCCTTACTGAGACTTTTCAAGCGATTGTGGGACCCGGCCTAACTCGTAGTGTGCTGTTCCGGTTCCTCGCGGTAAGTTCTATTGGCAATTGCTTCCCCCATTCCCGAAGAGTATCCACCAGTAGCCCGATTGTACTCCAGCATTCTGTGTGTTTAGGGATGTGCAGTGAGCAGGGCAAAACGCGACTGAAGGACTTGTTGCTGGCCATAACATTAAAGCAGTGGTCAATAAAGAGAATCCTCCACCAGTCGTGACACGTGACACATACATACATTCTATTTCACAACCTTGGTTTCCCCAACAATTCCAATGCTTTGGGTAAGATAAAATCGTGACAGCCGATATCGCCACTTTAAATTAAATTAAGTTTAAATTTAAATTAGCAAAATATTTCAGGACATGTAGAGTAGTGGTACGGACTCTGACTTTCACCCGTGAGGTTGCTGGTTCGAGTCCTACGCTGGCTACATTTTCTGGCCAGGCTTTGGAGGGTATGTAAAGCAGGCGGTCCCGGGTCTTCCTAATTGAGTGTAAGAAAGGGCTTTATAGCCCTAACTCCGCTAGGTTGGCTTAGTAATAGAACAAAAAGTCAATATTTATTTATTTTTAGTATTTTATTTAAATTATTCGCCATGGATGAACTGAGCCACTTATAATGGGTAACAAAGCAGACCTTAGATTGACTGTGTTGGGAGTTGTCATTTAGCCGCCTTTTTAAAATTTTGGTGAGGGTCATGGCCCCCGTGAACCCCCCCCCCCTCTGTGTCCGCCACTGGTTGGCTGGTTGGGACACTCGAGATGATCACCCCCCTCCCCCTTGTTAGGACTCCAAAACATTGATCTTCTACAAGAAATTGTTCTCTTGTTCTCGGAGGGGGTCGGATTTTTTTTTCCCCAAAATTGGAGCCTATGCATTCAAATTCCAAGAATAAGTAACCAATGCATACGTCATAATCTGGAGAAAGGGGGGCCCGGGGGTCCCCCGGAGAAAAAAGGAAAGAAAAATAAGCTCAAAATATTGAGGTTTTACGCATCTTGTAAGCAGTACGGCTTAGATTTTACCGACGAAGATACCTACGTCTGAGGGGGGCCCGGGGGGTCTCCCCCGGAGAAAATGTTTGAAATAATAGTCATGAATTATTAGGATTTTAAGCGTTTTGAGCAATATTTTTTTTGTGGTATTTGGTCAATTTGTTGGTTTTTTCATGATGTCTTTAATGAAAAATAAGCATACCAAGAATTTCCCTTTCGTTGTTGTGGATAGTATGACTTTGGCTTCCAAAACGTCTTTGGCACCAGAAATCCTGGGGTGGGGGGGGGGGGCTACGGGTGGCCCCCTATTTTCGCCAATGAGTAAATGAATAGCTCAGCACAAGAATGCGTTTTTCATCATGATCGCGTTTATACTATAGATGCCAGAAAATTACGCACATTTCCGCTATGTTGTAACTCGGCCAAAAATACGCTATTTCATTTCATTTCCATAGAGGCACCGTGGAGTTTTATTGTATACGGTAGTTCATTGGTAAGATATAGCCAATCAGACGCAATGGTCTTATCATTGACAAGATTCGTTGTTGATTTTGGATCGCCGCACTGTCTTTATACAGTAGCCCTGTGACAATGACAGAGCGGTTTCGTTCTCTCTACCAGTGATGACATGACTAATTCTTCCGATTCCTGCGGATTGACTCCTACCCGCAATTTCAATTAATTCTGGTTCTAGTGACAGACGTCTACTAGAAAAAAAATAAAAGTAACGACCGTGTTTTAAGCAACCTGTACAAGGCTCCCATAAGAAATGCCGGGCCGTGGCTTTGTTTTAAGGATAGTGACCCGGCTTCTGCATAGTCGTGCCATTTACGTTGGACAACACCACTTTTAGACAGCTTTCTTCTTTCTTTTCAATAATGGACTCTCAAAAACCATTGCCGGCTACCTTGCCCATCATGCATCAAAATGTAGAGGAATACCTCTTCTCCTCATCTACTCTCATTGATTTTGTTTATTTATAAATAGGTTAATCCCATATTACAAACATAATAATGCAAAGAATTTAATGAATGTATCCAATTGACCTCTTCAGTCGGAGTTATTTCTTTTTTTAATGACTTTTATGGACCCAGGCCTTCTTATTGTGGCCAATGCGTCCCGCTACCACCTTGCCATCGAAGCCGACTTATTGCTCTATGATCAATATTTCATGAGAGATGTGACTTAGTACAAAACACCCGCAGTGGACGTGTCCAAATTGTTCTTAAAATCTGGCAGCCCAGACATGGTATTATCTCAAATTCATTCATTCACATTAAATTACTACTTATAAATCCCATTTAGCAATCGAAACTTAGCTGTCGTAATATTTGATCTTTTATCATAGCAAAGAATCCTACAATACGCGCAAAATGGGATTTTATATTATTGATCCTTCTTAATATGGAGGATTGGCTATTTGCGTACTCTCGGTCTCTCGAAGCGCAAATGGGCAATTTAAACATTGGATATACATACACAGCCTGGTGGCTATAAAGAATTAATTAATCTCTTGGGTCAATTCCAGGGGTCATTTAGTTTTATGTTATTGAATCTGAGGACGAAGGCTTATACTTTTAAAACACCTCTCATGAAATTGTACCGTAATGTATTGTAATGCCCAGAGCAAAGTAGCTTTCCGGGGCAAACACATTCAGGGCCGTTAACAATGCAAATTACACCATAGAGTAACAATAATATATCAACAACTACCCACTTGAGGATAAAACGGAATCAGGACCCAGGTAATAATGAAATGGTAAAATTAATTGGTACGCCTGAAATAAATTAAGAGTTACTTTATGCTTGTTCAAAATAGATCATAATCTAATAACATTCTTCGGCTAGTTATATCTAAGAACTCCTATACGTCCCATAACGTCTTGACTTTTCATTTTCTTGTTTTACTAATAATGTACGTGTTTTTTTATTACACCCAGCAGCCTTGATGAAGTCTATGCCGAAACTTTGGTGGTTTATTAACAGATTTTAAAATATTTTGTTGACAATGATTGACCATGTATTTTTGACGAAATTAATTAATTTCTCGTTCCATAGCCACAAAGACATGAAGTGGTCAGACTGATTTACAACTATTCTATAGAATCGGTTCAATGCATTTTATCAGGTTTTTCACAAATAATAATATTTCTGATGAGAAAATGTATACATTTCCTTGCTTGCATTTTTATAAATTTTCCATCTGACCATCTATGAGGGTGTGAAACAAGAAATTAATTAATTTCGTGAAAAATACACGGTCACTTAATAATAATAATCGCCTTTAATAAAAAAATAAATAAAAAATAAAAATAAAAACACAATTTTTGCAGTGAAGATAAGGGCCAAAGGCCCTCTCTTACAATTAACTGCTTAAAGTAGTAAGGTAATAAACAGTAAGTAATCTTCTCATTCACACATCCATTTCAACTCATTCACTCAATTAATCACCCGTTCACACTCACACTCATTTATTTCATGCTTACAAAATATTTTGAAATATCTCCATTAAAAACTAGTCATCACGGGACCTTACTCTTTTACGACACCTATACGATTACGGCTTATTATGTATCAGTAAATAAATGCCAGGTATAAAAGTTACGCACGCATATAGGCATATGATTGAGTTTTTATGTAAGCAGCCATCCACTCATCCCAGGACTAATCTTCTTCCTTTTTGGTGCAGGCGGTGAGGCTTTGGAACTCTCTGCCAGACCCATCAGAAATGAAAAAGGTTTAAAGAAGTTTAAGGGTGGTTGTCACTACTATTTGAGGGGTATGGTATGTATGGTGTGTGAATGGTGTTTCCGCTCGTACTCGGCGTACGGGGAAGGGTTGTGCTCTTGGTGTTGGAGTCTTGGAGAGAAGGAACCACACAGGTTGGATTCAAAAACTCGTCTCATATATTTTACAATTATATGGGCAGACGCGCTCCATTTTTTTTTTTTTTTTTTTTTAAGGTTAATCGCATACAAACAATTCAATGAATGTATCCGATTGACCTCTTCAGTCGCCTCACTAAGTTACCTTTTAGGTACTTGTGTCGAGTTACGACACGTCTCCGATCGCATGGCGTGTAGACTCTTGGCGCCTCTCCAGCCACTTTCATAAAAGTTGCTCAGAAGCCAGAGGGCTGAAATATTGGGGTTACGCATTTTGGGAGCAATAAGGTTTACATATTACAAAGAATCAACATAATTATAGACACGGGGGGCTTGGGGGTCTCCCCCGGGAGAATTCTTTTGAAAAATAGGGCTGAAATAGTGAGGTTTTGCGCATTTTGAGTGCAGTAACACTTAGATTTTAGAGGCAAAGAATATAACTTCTGGTCAAGGGGGGGGGGGCAATGGCCCTCAGTGCCGGTCGCTGTGTCCACCTCTGCTAATTTAATCATATATGAGTTTGTATGTTAGGCCAATTCCTGCTGGAAGTTGGGCTTAACAAATGGTGAGTAAGGTACAGGTACAGGTACAAGTGTAAAAAATAGTATTATTGCTTTCCAATTTATACGTAGTATAAGGAAAGCTTTTTTGACGGTCGAAATTTTCAATTCCGAGATTTCAACGGATTTACACGTTTTGAGGTCCCAGGAACCAAAAAAATTGGTTTTTACCAAATGTCTGTCTGTCGCTTTGTCTATTCATCGATTTCTGGACAAACTACTCGGTCGATTTGTATGAAATTCGGTATGTAGGTTCACAAAAATCATACCTCGGGACTATTTTTTATTATTTTGGGCTAACTCAATTTGGGGGGGGGGGGGGTTATTCTCAAGAAACTCCAAGAAAACCTCTCTAAAAAAATTATTTCTCAAAAACGGCTCCAACGATTTCTTTTAAATTCACATATATTGTAGTCGTTATTAATGTTGATAAAATGCGGGGGGTCGCTTGCCCCTTGATAGTTTGCTTCTGGAGGTAAAACAATAAAAATAACTAAATTTTCATGAGAAAGGACTAAAACATTATTTTGCTGCGAAACCTTTCTATCGATGATTTCTTCCTTCAGACATATTTTAGGTGTTAAATTGAGTAACGAAACGGGACAGGTTGCCTTCCCAAAAAACTATTTGGTTTTGTGCAATTTTTTTTTTTTTTTTTTTTTTTTAATGAAAGAAAATTCATGCTTAGATGCATTGCGTGCCCTGCCATTATTACTCTGTGGTAATGTGTTAGTAGTAGTATGGTTGGACACAGTCCCAGGCCACGGTGTGGGCCCATAGGACAGTGGATTATAGTGGATTCCGAACCACTTGGGAAACACAGTGAAGTCACACGATTAGTTCGGAGGTGACCAGGACAAGTCCTACCATGTTTCCCTACCGGCACTGTGCACACGACCAAGTTATCTGCATCTTTGAACCTGCTCCGGTCCGCTGGATTCAACATGGTAAGGCGGCCGGCGTGGTATGTGTTGGTCGGACCCATCAAGAATTTACCTCACCTCCAGTGACGTCAGGTGGCAGCAACTTCACTTTCAAGCGACACATCTATGTGTTGAGCACCCTGAAAATGACCAATAGGAGCAAAGCAGCATGGTGCATCCTCCAATGAGAGGAAAGATGCCGCGCTCCCCGGCATGGTTAGGTTAGCGCGCTGGTACCTGGGTAACTGTTTCTTACCGCCGCAAGCCCCCAGTTATAAAACATAGACTACATGCGGGCGCGCTGACAGTACGGTGCTGGACCTGGTGCTGTGTGTGTGTGCTGTTGTAAAATTTGACTGGATTGCAACGAAAAGTGAAACAAAAAGGGATTTCAGTGCTAAGGATTTACTAGGGATATTTATTTAAAAGTAAAATACATCTTGCCGCAAGTTACTGAGAGGACAAAGAGTCTGCCTGTTCTGCACATCTTTTTTAAAGGTAAGTTGTATTTTTTTATATAATTTTTAGGGTAAAATGTGCCACGTTGTAACATGCTTTAGGGAGGTCAAGATTGGGAACTTGTCGGGTGAGGCGACGCGCAGTATGCAATAATGGTTACAAAATTTCCCAGAAATTTTCTAAATTTTGGAAAATGTTTTGATACAAATTTAACTAGAAATATTCAGTAATTAAAGTGGCAATGCACTATTTTATTACCTTATTATTATTATATACGTTACTCTATGTAAAAGGTAGGTGGTTTCAAAAATCCACCCTGTCCCATTATTATAAATAAAACATTATCTAAGATAAAGGGCTAAAGAACTGTTATGTTTTAAGTCAAAACCTAGACTACATCACTGTCACCTGTACTTCACTTATATATATATAAAAAAATAGCGGCATAACAACCCAAGAGAGTTTAGCCTGAGGATTGATAAACGATCTTCTCTCCTGACTACTGCTCTAATTGGGTTTTTGTGGTCAGCAACATGGCCGGCAGCAGTGTTATTCCCCTATCAGTGAAAGTAAGGTTGGGTGGACCAAGGTACATTATTCCTTTAATGTCTCCAATCCCGACGTTCTCTTCTCTGCTAACTGGACTATTCCTCTCATTATCTCAATAAGCTAGCCTCACATATTGCATTTGTTTACAAGGCCGTAGCCAGGATTTGTTTCGGGGGGGGGGGGGGGTCAGAAATTTCATTGGATATATTACATAGTAGTTTTTATTTCTCCAAATCCGATTCTATCTAGTGTCAAGCCATTTCATTTCGGGGGGGGGGGGGGGGTTTGAACCCCCCTGGCTACGGCCTTGTTTGACTAAACACCCCCATATTCGAATAAGTGGCTCCTTAGAGTTTACGGATGGACAATTTCAATTGTCTTAGATTAAAAATACAACTCTCGAGATTAAAACCCACCCCTCCGACGCTGAGAATGGAAGATATGCAAAATTGACGTACACGGGATTTGAACCCGAGTTCCCTCCTTACCGGGGAATCCTTTGACTGAGTGACTCCCAACTGTCTGCGGTTAGATTCTAATTATTCATACGGTTTTAAATTAAATATTAATATTAAATGTAACTTGGGGGATAAAATCCACCCCTAATCTGAGTGAGTGGCACCCCACAAAGTCTATAGATGGAAATTTTCATTTCTATTGTCAGTAAAAAGAACTCGGGCGGGGGGGGGATAAAATCCACCCCCTCAGCAAGTGGCAAAAGATTTTAAAATTTTTGCTGTTTCTGATTTTAAAAAAATAGAACTCGCGTGGTTAAAATACACCCCCTCATCGGGGTAAGTGGGGTACATTCTATGAATAGAAATTTTAATTCGTATTGTCAGTGATTCAAAAAATACACTTTCGGGGTTGAAATCCCTCCTTCGTCTTAGTCAGTGACGTCCAGATGAAATGGATGAAATTTAAAATTTGTGCTAACTTCAGTGCCGCATCCAGAAGAGTAGACTAGAAAAAATACAAATGGAAATGCCAACTAGTGCTTCACACTAGTTCTTTACATTTTTTCACTGGGAGATCTCCAGACTCCCTCCTCGCGATAGTGTCCATGCTTTCTTTACAATATTACTACTTCAGCTTAGGGAGGGGGGGTCAATTTATATTTGATCCAGGAGCCTGTTTTGCGTCCTACAGTGACAGAAACCCTGGAACCCCGGATCCAACCCCGGCTGTCTTTGATTAATACTACAACTGGAAGGGCTAAAATTAACGCCCTTGTCTAAGTATAAGTGGCACCACAGAATCTAAGAATGGACATCTCAATTACCACTCATTAGATCCTAACTGGGGGGTGGGGGGTTACCATGCACCCTGGCGCCGCAGCGTCTTCGGACGGTTCCTGGGAAAGCGAAGGGCAAGGACCTGACTGTAACGGAGATAGGACCGTCACCACGGAACCATTATCGTTCATCTTGAGACCTTGCTCCGCTTCAATCACGGATTACGAATCTCATCGTGCGATAAAACGTTTTTTACATCTAAATGAAATTTGAGCTTTCATGTCATAGGGCATAATTTTACTTAAACTCGTCAGAAAACTGGGGACCCCATGTCCACTCATCACATATTTAACAGGACCCCATGTCACATATTTAACAGCTTCATCTGATCGTATAGATACGGTACATTTGAAGACTTTTAGTACTGCATTTGAATTTGTGGCTAAGTTGAATATTTTCATGACTTTAGGTTTTATTAGTTCTTTCGTGTAACGTGTTTTTAACTCTGATCACTGTGCAGCAGCTAACAGAGTCAGAGATTATGAGTTACACAAAAAAACTTAAGAAACATCCCCAGAGTCCGTTATTTTCATTTAACAGGAAATCACACACTGATTACACACTCGAATATTTATTCGATCCAATATTTCGCTCATGCACGAGAAAAGTGACACATTTCTAAACATTGACTTTTGAGATAAATCAAATTTTAGTTCTGACCATTTTTTAGTTTTTACTTGTAGTACTATCGAGGCACTTAATACCTTTGAGATATGACAGTTTACTTGAAAGAGAAGTATAATTACCACGTCAACGCCAGGAGCACATTCCGAATTATGTCAGTATTGCCAAACCCGAAGTAGTCAAACTTGACAATGGATCAGGGACAAAACGCAATCATATGGAAACAAATTAAACTAGATATGTGACACTACATTCATAAAATTCGCTATATACATTACATTATTATACTATATAAATAACTCAATTTTGCAATTTTTTGAAATGTGTCACTTTTCTCGTGCATGAGCGATTTATTCGATCGAAGAAATAATTGGAATGTTTATGTTGAAGTATACGATTTAAATCTGAACTTAGACCGGAACAATATTCGATTGTGTAATAGGCGGGATTAATCGATATTTTTTATAATAAATAGTAGTAGATTTTTACCAGAATAATTTTATTCGAGGAACTTCACCGGGCTATTTTTTAGGATAAATTATACCGTTAGAGACTAGTCACACATTGCAATTTTATTATCAGTAGAGTAAGACTTCTAACGGCAATAAGCGCAATTTGTGTGACATGTTTTGGTCGCATACGGGCTACTTAAGTCCAGCGATAATTATATTATATTATACATGTTGTATTATAAAAAAATCGATCGTAGAGCCATAACCGAGACCATTACCGGGACCTGGACCATCGGGAAGGTTTTTCTCCCTCCTGTTATCTCTTAATAATTGTAATAACTTAGTGGTTCTCTTCCAGAAAAAAACACTGGTCACCCCGTTCAGTGTCAATAAAGTATTATGTAAATAAGTCTGTTAGATAATTAATTGCCAGCCAAAACAAGTTTCGGCAAGATTTCTTCGACCAATCTTAACTGGCATGCACACATATACCTGTACAGTAGCAAATAGACTCCAATAACATTCATTTTCCTCTCTGCCGAAAAAGTACTTTAAATACAGTATGGGTAATTAGTGCACTTCTAATCTGTTTTATCACCATAAAAACAGATACCTACGCACCAATAAAACACAAAAAGTAATTAGCTAGATTATTGTATTCATCCTGAAACCATTATTAATTATATTGACTGAAGACAATAAAGTTACAATAGCCCTACTAATGAGGCATGAAAATTAAGTATTTTAAGAATAACAAAACACTAAAAATAAAAAAGTCAGTAGGCAGACCATTTACTTTAATTAATTTAATAGGCTTTTGTCATATTATACAAATACAATAAAATCGCATTATTTCATAAAATAAAAACAACACATGTACCACTGAACAATAGGCCGCTAAAAACCAAAGTCATAATTTACCTTTTTTAATGTGACAGACTGACGTATATCTACAGTATAATGCCTCTCACATATTGCCCAATTATTGAAATAGTCACTTTACGACAAGGCCAGATCCAGCGGAAATTTTAGGGGGGGGGGGGGGGTCACAAGTTTTTTTAAGTCTAAAAGGTAATTTTTTGTTGAAAATTTGAGTTTGATTCATTTTATTTTTATTTTTAATAGGTATCTTATGAATTTACTATGAATTTACTCATTTAGGGGGGGGGGGGGGTCATAACCCCCGTAACCCAAACAGCCAAAAAAGTTTGGGAACCACTGAATTCTAACCCAACTGTATTTGCATGTACACGTACAGTGCGCATATACAACAGTACTACAGTAGTAACAGAATAACTGCATAATAATGCAAGCCCCCATACATTGCCCGAGTAGCTGAAGAGATAACAAGAAATACTTGTAGAGAAAGTGCTGTGGAACACTTTCTCGACATATCCACAACAAAAAAAGAAAATAACGATAACTGTATCAACCAGATAATTCAAGGTACGCAGGATAATTTCAAAGCTGCAGGTACCTATAACTACCAGTACTCCCACATCCCAACCTGGCTTTTCTAAACTTGGACACAACTCCTCATCATGAGTCGCGACGCTTAATTATTCAGTGTTTATTTTCCGAGATGGGCATTGAATTAGGTCTAATCCTGACCTTGTTTCTCTTAGAACATTATAAGTGGAGGCACTGACCTATTAGAGATTAACAAGTAAAGGCCAATGTCGGGTTCAATTAGCCTAAACGGACATTGGTCCATCATAATTGAATGAAACAATTTTTTCATTGACATTTGAATGATGAGTAATTTTTAAACCTGACACTTTCGAACCTTGGATGCGGTCAATTTGGTTGTAGACTTGTCTCGGACGGACATTAGCGTGGCGTTAATAAGCTAGTTTGTTGTCCATCTCCCTGTAAACAGTTATGGTAGCCCGTTTTAGGTCAACTTTCAATCATTTTGAGCAAAAGATAATGGGATACCGACGGCTTTAATGAGACTGAGGGTGTTGATTCTTACTAAATATTTCGAAAATGTATTGAGATAGCGGCCTTAGAAATGCTGAAACACTCTGGGCTTCATGTATTTTTTCGAAATTTCCTTAATTAGACCTTCAGCTGCTCGGCCCTTAAAGTAACAAACTATAAAGGGCGGCTCACATAATTGCTTGAAAATAAATGCACTGGTAGCATCCAGTAATCCTGTAAGCTATGGTGGGGCGGGACCTAAAAAAACATTCAAATCTCTTCTGGCGCGCCTAGAAAGACGGTACTCAACACCCAATGGTGTAAATAACTAATTTTAACATCAATCGAAGAAGCTTCAGGATGGTACCCCATTTCGAATCAGAGAACTTAGCTAGGGTTTACCCATCTAGGCCTATATCCTGACAAATATTTACCAACCGTTAATATTTTTGTAAGATTAATATAACTGCGTTAATACAACTAGCCTACTAAAGAATATGGCCTAGGTCTTGACCAAATACGATAAAACTATTATTTTACAACGGAATGAGAAAGATTTGACCCTTCTTTTAAGTTATGGGCTGTTAAAAGTTAAATTCCCCTGTCATAAAATATTCAATGAGTAGGCTACTAATAAGAGAAACGGTGCAGTGCAGCAGTTAAATATTATATGTCCATACAATTAAAATAATGCTGCAGCTCGGAGTATTACAAGTATTAGATTATAAAGTTAATTATATACTACTAGTAGTAGAATTATGCCCGTAAACAGCAAAAGCTAATTTTCTATAAGTTTGTGTGGAGCATGCGCATTCGCAACAAAGCTAACGTTGAAATAAAGACAATTTTACTTTATACTTTCTTGTCAATTACTTATATTGTATAGTTTAACAGAAATATATGTATATTTATTTATAAAGAGGAACATGACGGTTATGTTTATGTTTAGCTTGATGAACCCTGAACATACTACGTAAGTCAATGCCCATCAATCGGAGCTCAATTCCGGCTTCCCAAAGTACCATTAACAATACAAGTAGGAAACCACTGATGGATTAAGTAAAACTGAAGCTTCGGAATACTGAAGCAAGCAAGTAGTAAGTGTGGTAAAGAATTTGCTTCATTTCAATAAATCCAAATAAGGAAGAGCTTACTACAACTTAAGTATCTTAGAGAAACGGAACGGAGCATGCATGAACATGAGAATTCCATAAAAGCATATTTGTTGCGTTAAACGTCAGTAAAGACAACGATACTCTGCTTACAAAAATTGTCTAAGACCTTGGCACATAAACAAAAATAGCCACGCAGCGATGAATGGGAATAGCCGAAGGTAAAAAATTATGACACGAAAATAATGGAACAGAAACAGTTAGGAAGTTTTTGCGCCATAAAAGTGTTTCCGCAGTACTCGGCGCCACACTTGAACTTGGTCCACGGCCAAGTGTGCCTGCATACCAGCTGGCCCATAACCTATATCTCCATAACTGGCAAGACGGGTCATCAATTGCACAGTCACGCACGTTCATGTACGCTTCAGGCCGTTCCCTGATTAATGAATACCCCATAAACTACCGATCTAACAGCTAAAGGTTTCTGATTTCTAATTGGTAATTAATTAAAGTTAGCACAGGGCTGCCTGGCGCGGTAGCACGCAAAGAACCTTTCGGTGATAGCCCTATGTACCTCCATACACTTCTTGACCATTTTATGGCCAGTAGCTCCAGTTTTCCTAAGGGCATCTCCTTTGATGTAGGGTAACAACAAAAACGGTCAAACTACATCGCCAATCATCAACTGACAGCTCAGCCCTACTGAAGCTTGGTCATTTCTACGGACAGCTGAAGATATTTCTTCTGCAACATCTTTTGCCGCTGACATTATTTCTGGTGCCATCCGATCAAAATTAAAAGTCCTGGCTGTTGCAAAAGGGAGGTTAGATACCCACTACGAATTGAACATAGGGCCGAATCAAAAACGAACCTACTGTACCACCCCATGGGCCATGACTGAAGTACCTAAATTAACCTTCTGCATACTGTGTGTAAGAATTTTGAACTACCCAACCAACGTACTGTCTACCAGTCTTCAGGCAGAGCTGAGACCGTCAGAGTACCTACTAAATTCAAACAGGCATGATCCGAACGTGAGCCAAAAATTACCAAATATGCCCGTTTCTTGAAAAACAAGGTACTACTTTCACCAGACTTGCCGACTAAAGGTAAAGCAGACAGTCTGCGAACACATTGGACAGGTGCCCAAGCGAGTTGACAGAGGTGCGCGGGAATTCACTAGAATTTAACAAACTTTGGACAAGTCACGCCGCCCTGGCACGCCTTCACACCGCCAATGTACACAGACATAGCTTACCCCACTGAGTCCTGGGAACTGGACTACTTACTTCAGCTCTGATTGGGGGAGTTACGTACATCCCAATTGGCTGGACAGCTGCCAGCAATGCCCCTCGCCCCAATCAGCGGCCGTTTCAACATTCAGCCAGCAACCCATTGACTTAGAATACCTAGACTGATTATCATGATTGCCGGTAGCTGGTGTGTCTAATTCTACTGCGCATAGTTAACAAATTATAACAAATTTGCAGTAAATCCTATTTGCCTGGTCAACTGCCAGCAATGCCCCTCCGCCCAATCAAAGGCTGTTTCAACATTCAGCCAGCAACCCATTGACTTAGAATACCTAGACTGACTCACATGATTAACGGTAGGTGGTGCGTCTAATTCTTCCGCGCATACCTGTAGTTAAGTGTTAATTATTTATAACAAATGTGCAGTACACCCCATTTGGCTGGACAACTGCCAGTAATACCCCTCGTCCCAATCAGCGGCCGTTTCAACATTCAGCCAGCAACCCATAGACTTATAATACCTAGACTGATTATCACGATTAGCGGTGCCTAACTTTACCGCGCCTAGATAACAAAATTGAAGTTCTCCAGGACAGCCTTTATTAAGTATTGTCCGTGAATGCCTCGCATTGCACAAGCTAAATATAGTTGCGGGTTGTTGTCGCAGGTACCTTACCCTAAATCGGGTAGGTACACAAGTACTCATCCCCGCATTTTACAGTTAGTACTTAGTGAATTCAGTCTCAATATTGTATCGGCTCCAATAGGTTGTATATTTATTTAATTATATACCTATTGTTATTTACATTAATTTATTATAGTTGTGGTTGTAGTGTTTTCTTGTTTGTGTTATTATTCTTTATATTAAACAGTGTTTATTGTGCTCGCCCCTGCCGAGATTCCTGCGGATACTTTGCAAGCCACGGACTCCGGTAGTAGATAAGTAGCGTAGCCTATTCACTCAAAACACATACACCCAGACACTTTACAGCACCACACTATACATTACATTTTATAATAGGTCTACCTACTGTACTACACCTTCACCACCGAGTAAGCAGAGTACGGTAGGCTTATTCTCTTATTTTCTTACCAATTCATAATTATTTTCATACAGTCCACTCTATTTTCATAGGTACCTAAACCTTCAGGAGCGTAATTTGGAGTTCTTAGTTATTAGCTTATTAGGATACGCCCCTGTTGTGAGTTAGGTACTTATTTTATTTTACTGAGTTATCGCAGAAAACCACATTGGTCCAACGAACCGGATCGGTCCTACGATCTGAATAGTTCTTTCTTTTGTCTTTTTACACCTTACTTCTAGCCCCGATTGTTTTATGCTATTGTCCAGTTCTGCATTTACATACCTGGCGCAACAATTCGCAACTATCAGCTCTTAGATAAGGTTGATATATTATTATTTTCGTAGGGATTACGATATAATACAATATTATATTTTATTATAATTTTATATTTAATTATTGGCATTGAGCCTATTAGAATCTGTAGTAGCCTATGTTATAGAGCATGGTATAACGGTAACCGTTATATTGGTCGTGGGGATATTACTACCCAAGGACTGGTACCTGGATCTGACCTTCTCGTCACCCTCTTTCAATAGATACTTTTAGGGGGATTTTTTTGGAATTGGCAGGTTTTAGGGTCTTTATTGTTAAGACACCATTACATGGTACCGATACTATACGGTTTCTATTATTGAACTGACATTTGGGTCAATTTATGGTGTCATAGTCATTGTGTTGTGCAAATAGGGGATTGAGTATAGCCTGTCCCGTTAGGTTCCCTTTTGTGAATTGTGGGTTCATTTATTGCGGAAATGGCACCGACAAGAAGGCGAACCGTTAGAAGTGACCCTGATGCGTCTAATTGTAGTAGGCTACAAATTTTGCTTCACAAACGGTCAATGATTATTAATGACGTTAAGTCAATTTTAGCATATTTAAAATGCACCACATCTCTCACGCCCGGAGCTCTAAAGATCAAATCTCAGCGTGCTGAAGGATTGGTCACTCAATTCGAATCTATAGAGTCTGAACTGATGGATATCAATTCCGGAAGTTCCACCTCCAGCCGCATATCGGTTGAAGCGGAGCGTGAGGAATTTTATAATCTTTGTGATGAAGTGCACATTTTGGCCATTGATGGCATGGATAAGGGAACTGTGTCAAATTATTCCAGCCCAGCTTGTGGCTTAGGGCCAAACTTATTAAAGCCAATTGAAATCCCTACTCTTGAAAGCCACAATTTTGACATGTGGTATGCAGTTTTTGACAGCTTAGTCAACAGTAGTGCGTCTTGGACACCTACCGTTAAATTCCATTACCTTATAAGCAGCTTAGGGCATGACGCCAAAGCCTTAATTAGTGAGTTCTTGCCAATATGCGATGCGAATTACGCGTTGGCATTGAATTGTTTAAAATCGCATTTTGAAAATAAAAGGCTTAAGGCATCGACCATGGTCAGCAACATGCTCAATTGCTCTCCCCTTGCGTCTGGGCGGAGCAGCGCTGATTTAAGCAATTTAATTCAGACTTTTCGGAATTCAATTAGCGCATTAGATAAAATGCAAATTAAAGATTTAACGGAATTTGTCTTCTTTCAAGCGCTCTACGCTAAAATTGATGTTCAAACCCGTAGGGCATTTGACCATCAACTTAAAGACATTAAGGCGTTATGCAACGTACATGACCTAATAAAATTTTTACAGGCAAAGGTACAAGCTTCCGACCTAGATAAGGTTATAGCCAAACCTTTGAAAGCTAGCCTAAGCACTTTCAAGCCTAAATCGGCTCTTTTGGTGGACCCTGCGGACTCTGCCAATGCTCGTAAAGCAGTGCGTCCAATCAGCAAGAAATGCCCGGTTTGCAATGGGTCCCACCCTGCATACCGGTGTCAGCAACTTTTGAAGCTGACTGTTCCCAAACGATGGGAAAAAGCTTCAGAAATAAAATTGTGTGCTAAATGCCTCAACAGCACTCAGCATTCGGCCGCTGACTGCCCTGTTGAATTTTCGTGCCGAAATTGCTCTGATGGAGATAATCAGCACAATAGTCTATTGTGCCGTAAAGGCGGTTCTTCTACTTTGGAACGAAAGCAAAGGCCTACTAACAATAGTACCTCTTTAGGGCACCGCCAGACTCCTACAACTTATGAGGAGCCAGCTAGTGCATTGGTGGCATCCGGTCCACAGGCTCTATTGGCTACGGCTGTAGTCACTATTCATGGGTTTTCAATGCGTACTGTAATTGACAATGGAAGCCATCTTAGTTTTATAACAGAAAAGGCTGCTTCACAACTTGGTTGCAAGCGGTTTTACGACAAAACTCTCATTCGAGGTATTGCCGGGACAACTGAGACCAAAGGAAGGGTTATCTTTACCATTGAATCAACTGTTAATCCCCATTTTAAGCAAAAGATTGAGGCTTTGGTTCTTCCCCAAATCTGCGGGAATCTTCCTTCTCGACCCGTCACTTCTGATATAAGTGGCCATTTAGGTGATATAGCCTTGGCTGATCCCCTTTTTTATAAACCTGCTAACGTAGACATTCTACTGGGAGCCAGAGTCTACTCCTCTATTTTAAGCGATTCCAAGCCTCTACTCAGGTTGGGTGGGCTAACGGCGCAGTGGACTCAGTTGGGTTACGTGCTACTGGGAAGTACGACTGCTGACGAAGCTTCCGTGTCACTTTTAGGTCTAAGTGTAGACCAGGATTTAACTGAGGATGTTGAGCGGTTATGTGAGATTGGAGAAGGTCCTAAGTCCATACCACTTTCTGCTGATGAACAGCTGGCTGAGGATATTTACTCACAAACTACAGTATGTAGAGCTGACGGCAGAAATGAGGTACGACTACCCTTTAAGCCAAATGCTGTCCCATTAGTGAAAAATAACTTTTCACCCCTTAAGAGTCTGCTTTCATTAGAAAGTAGGCTATGCAAGGAGCCCGAGAAATTTAAATTGTATCGGAATTTTTTTGCTGACTATCTTGAAAGCGGTATTCTAGAAAAGGCTAGAACCGTTTCAAAGTATATGTTACCTCATCATTCGGTTATCAAACGGTCCAGTAGTTGTACTCGTTTGCGGCCCGTTATGAATGCCAGTTGCCTCGACAAGAATGGCAACTCTCTGAATCCTCAATTGCTGACGGGACCAGCATTGCAAACTGATATTTGCGATGAGTTATTGTCTTTCAAAGAAAGAAGTGTTGGTTTGATACCCGACATTAGAAAAATGTACAATCAGGTTGTGATTGCTCCTGCTGATAGGTGTTATCAGCATATTTTGTGGAGGCCTGCACCTGATGGTGGTTCTGAGGAACTTGAGTTCACTCGTGTGCTATTCAGCATGGCACCTAGTGCATTTTTAGCACAGCGAACTATAAAGCAGTTCATTGCTGACGAGAGCGTTAATTTCCGAAGAGGTACCAACATTTCGCTGACTCAGCTATATGTTGAAGATTTAATTACCAGTTTAGACGGCAGCGATGACGAAATCCGATTTGCTGTCAACAATTTGCTGCGCAAAGGTGGCTTTGAACTCCAAAAATTTGGAAGTTCACACCACAGCCTTTTGTTCAATCTACCGCGTGATCAATGTGAAGACACTGATCTACATGGCAAAAAGGCTGTAATTAAGGTATTCGGTCTATTTTGGACTTCAGCGAAAGATATTTTTATGTATCGAGTCACTGAGTTTAATTATGTATATACCAAGCGCGGAGTCCTAAGCTTTATTGCATGTCGTTATGACATTATGGGACTACTTGCCACTTTTACTGGAAAAACCAGACACTTTCTCTGCAAATTATGGGAAATTGGCATTGATTGGGATGCAGTTTTCGACGAAAACTTGCGGAAAGAATGGCAAATTCTTATGGATGGTCTTCCATTTTTACAGGAATTAGGCCTACGTATTCCACGTCTAATAGACTGTTTTGGTTGCCCAAAACTTGAGCTATATTGCTTTTCAGACAGTTCGTCTACTGGCTATGGCGTCGCCATTTATATTTGTTGTGTTTATGAGGGTCACGCTACTATGACCCTGATGAGGGCAAAAGGTAGAACCATGCCCGCAAAATTCAAATCGCGCTTGACAGTCTCGAAAACTGAGCTACAGGCAGCTGATTTGCTCGTTAATATATACAGATGTATGAATTTTCTTAACGAATTACCGATGCAGCGAACCTATTTTTGCACAGATAGCACTATTGTGTTGTCGTGGTTGCGCTTAGGTGTAACTAAGCTGAAATTATTTTTGGCCAATTGTATTCCAATTATTTTGAGTAAAGCTAAAATTGAAGATTGGCGTTTCATTGGCTCTCAATTTAACGGTGCTGATCCAGCTTCCCGAGGTCTAGGCCCAGAACAGCCGCTGAACTATGTGCAACGGTGGCCTGATCCTCCCCTTTTGTTGCAAGTACCTAGCGTATGGCCCAAGACACCTCCGTTTTGTTATGATATACCAAATTTAAAAGCGGAAAAGACTATGACATTGTTGTCTTCACCGCAAAATGATTTCGACAAACGTTTTGTCGTCCGGTTTAGCTTTCCGATGAGACTACATCGTGTATTTTCACGGATTTTACAACTGCATTTGGGCCCTGTAAACAAATTTTTGCCCCTGCCATTTCAAAAGTAGGGTGCCTTAATTTTATTAGTATTAAAATTTTGTATTTTAATTTTAGCTTTAGTAGTGCATATCGTAACATTACCTACATTAATACTTCGCCAAATTGTTTTAATTTTAGTTTGCATAGTGCATTTCATTTCATTCTTTTAAGCTTTAATATGCTTAAGATTGCATATAGTATATATGTATATTTTTATATATTTCTTTATTTGTTTACCTTTTGCAAGTGCCTTGCAAGGCTGGCGGTATGTCCGTGAATGCCTCGCATTGCACAAGCTAAATATAGTTGCGGGTTGTTGTCGCAGGTACCTTACCCTAAATCGGGTAGGTACACAAGTACTCATCCCCGCATTTTACAGTTAGTGAATTCAGTCTCAATATTGTATCGGCTCCAATAGGTTGTATATTTATTTAATTATATACCTATTGTTATTTACATTAATTTATTATAGTTGTGGTTGTAGTGTTTTCTTGTTTGTGTTATTATTCTTTATATTAAACAGTGTTTATTGTGCTCGCCCCTGCCGAGATTCCTGCGGATACTTTGCAAGCCACGGACTCCGGTAGTAGATAAGTAGCGTAGCCTATTCACTCAAAACACATACACCCAGACACTTTACAGCACCACACTATACATTACATTTTATAATAGGTCTACCTACTGTACTACACCTTCACCACCGAGTAAGCAGAGTACGGTAGGCTTATTCTCTTATTTTCTTACCAATTCATAATTATTTTCATACAGTCCACTCTATTTTCATAGGTACCTAAACCTTCAGGAGCGTAATTTGGAGTTCTTAGTTATTAGCTTATTAGGATACGCCCCTGTTGTGAGTTAGGTACTTATTTTATTTTACTGAGTTATCGCAGAAAACCACAAGTATTTTAAGACAGCAGATGTGGGAGAAATTCAATCAAGATAGGGGAAACCTTGTAAGGCCAGCAACGTGCACTGCCAATTCGGAATGATTGGATCCGAACTGCTGGAGTGGGGTTTTTCTATTTTCAAAAGCTTCCTGATGAGCTATGAGGCAGGCAAATGCTAATAACTTTCCGAAATTGTTCAAAGCGGGAGTTTTCCAGAATTTTAAGACTATTTTAGGACTATCTCAGAAGAGTGGGAAGATATCATAGGAAGAGCTGAACAATCAGAAGTTGAGAAACGGAAGAGAGCAGATGAGACTCACAAATCACACTCGGGCAACTGGACCTGATTATTAGTTTTGATGATGATGAATACGATGACAGTTCCATCTTTAGTATAAAGCTGTCTATGTGTTCTAACACAATGAGAAGTCTCTCAATAGCTGGATTACCAAGCATTATCTGCGATCTGACATCTTGAAGATATTGACTCGAAGTCCATGGTTATTTATCGAGGAGACAGTCTTTTAAAATTAGCTGACACCTTCATTAGGGGGGCACCAGGTTCTAATGAGCTCGGTTGTCCAAGATATTCAAGATAAAGTGAGTCAAGGGGCTAAGGAGAGCCTCGAGACCTCCTCTTTACCGTTGAAGAAACGTGAAGATTCCTAGAGCTGGCTGTCCAATGCTAGACTACGTTGCACTGGCGCTGTACAATATATCAGAGTTAATTTATTGCCCATTGTGGTCAATTATATAGGATGTATGTAGGTCGTGAGTGACTTTGCGCATGCGTGGGGAAGATTAATGAATTTTAAATCGGTTTGTCAGTCGCTCCTTATATCATATCACAAACTCTCCCATTGTTTTATTTCAATAGGATGTCTGTCTTTTTTTTTACTAAATTAGCCATATTTCCCCAGAGCTTAAGTACTATGATATTTTCTATTGCGCAAAAATGTGCAAGTTGGCATTTGCCATTATCATCACTGCTCTTGCCTTTGACTGTCTGGGTATGTTAATGATGAGCATAAGCAATTCTCAATCCGCCCATTGCTTACGTGCGTAGAAGTGACATGCACGTAGATATGCACGTTGAAGTGACGTGCACGTAGATATGCACGTAGAAGTGACACGCGGGACACTTGTCAACTGGTCATAAGCTAGTTACAACATAGGTAGTGACAAGTAAAATAGTGATGGCTTCGGGCCGGGTCAGATTCCAAACTATTTTTTTCTTCGGGTCCCCGGTCAAATGACCCAAAATGGGAAAAGGCCTATATTCTAAACAACAAATGTTGCCGTTATTTTCCAAACAGTTGAATCCACGAGAGCAGAGCGTGTTTGAAACTGCGGCAAACTTGGTAGTGTGCACAGCGTTGGCAAAGGAGTATGGTGGGACATGATAACGCGCTGAGACTATACCAGTCAGTCTACGTGTGTGGCGAGTTCTGGTCACCTCCGAATTAATCGTGTGACCTTACTATGTTCCCCAAGTGGTTCGGGATCCACTATAATCAGGAGGTCCGCCCTGTCAGTCAACTCCCCTTCTCCCCGAGGTGAAGGAGTCTGCCTTAAGGGTGCCTCAAGTTAGAATAAACAGACTCACTCCCCCCCCCCAGGCTGACAGCAGAACTGCTGAATGAAGGTGTTATAAAAAGAAAATCATACAAAATTCGATATGAACACTATTGTACTGCACATCAACTACTAGTCAATATTTAACTCTGGCGCGATGCAATAATAATATTTTGTACGCAATTTAGTTAGGAACCGGCGGCTATAATCGTAGGCTAATGCCCAAACTTGGTCACGACTACCGGCAAAAATAATGGTAGGCCAGGAGGTGTGTTGCATTCCGTATGATTAAGGCTGCAAATGAAAATCACTAATCACTAGAGTGTGATGGGCAGCTTTGTTAGCTATCACAGAAATAGTCACGTATATTCCACTGTATTATAATTATCTTGAAACGCTCTTTTCTTTTACGTGCCAATTTATTTTTTGAAATTTATTAAGGGACTATAAAACACCCCAATATCCGCTTTTTATGGAAAAACCAAATTTTACAGGGAATATATAGATCTTATATCACACCCCTTGGAAGAATCATTGCTCTTCATTTTTATATTTATTGTAGAATGAACTAAGAAGCCGTCACTAACGCTGATTTGTCATGCACCGTCCCACAGGATGCTTAGTTGTTTTAAAAAATTTCTACATAGTAAGTTTCATAATATTGCCAATCGGTGTTGGTGAGAGAAAATAAAAAAAATAATAATCAGATTTGTGATTTGTCACACTTGCTGTTCGGACGGGATTTGGTAATTGTGTGAGGCGGTTATTGAGTTGCTGGTGAAATCCACTAGAAATGGAGGTCCTTTCATTCATATCGAAGCAAGTTCAAACGCGATGGTTTGGCACTAAACCGTGCGTGAATGGCAAAGAATGTGATATATATGAATTGACAGTTCCTTGACACCCTGAAGGGGGTACTACGAAGATAGATACAGAAAAAGCAATATTTTACCGTATATATTTCAATGTTATGACAAAAACAGTCACGCGATATCTCTTGACTGATGGAAAATCAATACACAGGTTTCAGATACGCACTGTTGGATAGGCCCGCTATTGTTTCTGCATTGTGTGCGTGGGTGGTGCCTACTGCCACTTTACAGCCTCTCCCTTACAACGTAGAAACATGTCCATCATACTGACAATTATTACGGCACAAATACACATTAAAACATTGAAGTAGGTACCCCGCACACACCGGCCACTATGCTTTTCTAATTTTTAATGACGGTACCATCGTTTTAAGTACCTTTTAATTAAACGAACAAAGAGTTCATTCAAATAAAATCCGATAAACCAGAAGACTGTTTCGCAACTACGACTCCAAATCATAGCGCATACTTTGTAGTAGAGATGCCGCAAATATTCGCCAATGATTCGATATTCGATTGAAGAACCAGTAGAATCCGGGCTGATGGACCGTGGTCGAATTGAAAGTGATCTTCCAAACGTTTCGTCAACATCTGCGGTCGGCACTCGCTACGGAGCCACCTAGGTACAACCTTCGAAGTCTACGCAGCGCCACTGAAGATGTCGACCGCAGATGTTGACGAAACGTTTGGAAGATCACTTTCAATTCGACCACGGCCCATCAGCCCGGATTCTACTGGTTCTTCATTTGACTCCGGCCGTGAAAGCCTTCGCAGTTACATTCGATATTCGGCCAATTTCGCCGGTATTCAGTTTATTTTGCGTTTGTTCACCGCCAATTGTAAGGGTTTTCCTTGCGATCCTTGTGGCTATATGTAGTGTCGCAGCCAGGTCTGTCATAGGCATCCTGCTTGCGAATTATAAACAAAACGTACCTATTCTTCGACACAGAATACTCGGTATGTGGCAACTTGGATTTGTATTGCTAGACGGTCCCAAAGCCAAGAAAATTAAACAATTGACTATTGACCACTGAATAACCCTCTTACATTCCATTTGTAATATTGTAATTTATGTAAATGTTTTTTTTTAATAAATTTGAATTTGAAACTTGAACACATAAGAAGTTTCATCAACAACTATATAAAGCAGTCCAGACTTTCTAGAGATTTTTCAAACTATTAAAGCGATGATTTCATTTATCTAGCTAGCTAGACTATGAGCAGCAGGCTATGAGTCCATCGCGCCATCCCAAAAGCATTGCGGCTTTGCTAAAATGCAATGCATAAATGCATAGTATTGGTGCTACCTTATATTGTACATATCGTATTCCCAGAACTCCAGCTATAAAGCTACACAACCAGAGATGCATTAAATTATAGCTTTCATGAAAACCATGCTCTGGCTAAAATATCTAGAAGCTCAGAGCCCCACGATTTACTAAATCACACTTTAGCATTACGCATGTACATAGCCTCTTATTATGGGTTAACTAATTATGGTTCATTAAGAGAAAATATTACGAGCGGTGAATGATAATTTGCCAGCCAACTAATGCGTTATTTATTGTATAATTCCTTCCTTTGGAAAACGTCTCATTTTTAATCGAAATAGGTGTAGGCATATCTCAGACGGCACACTATATCTCTGCTTCATACCATTGAGCTATACCAGTTTAATATGAGCTATCAAGTTTTATGAGTCGTTTCGATGCACCTGAAAGGCTAATTAAGACAGGTTATGGGTTTATCAGAACTGCCTTGCTAGTCGAGGGAAGTCACATATATACAGATGCTTCCTCGGCTATTACAGATTACAGATGAGTCTGGTGTAGGTATGTCGACATATCGACATTGACCACCTGGAGAAATGTACCCAATGTTTACGGCAGAATGCTGACTTCAACGACTGTGCAGTTAGTATCACTTCTTATTGAAAATTAGACTTTGGCAGAATTTTTAAAGGTCAAAGTATGGCCGCCTGTTGTCCAATATTTTTCCAGGTGTTGTCAACGCCTGGCAGAAGACATTATATTTCTAATGTTTCACAAATACGTTTAACTAAGCGGGAGAATGGGAGAATGTATTTGTGAGATACGGTACCATTTCCAAAAAAAATGTTTTATACTCCAATTTAAACCAAAAGAAACCAACGACCGAAAACAAGCGTCAATAAAGGAAGACGGAAGACGTACTACCCAACAGGCACCAAAAAATGACAATAGGAAAGTACTGGGCGGACGCATCAGGTTTCCTAGCACACGACCGTACCAAATCAAGGTCATTGTTGAAGGAAGACTTGATGAAAATTTGTTCGGATGAGTGCCCGTAGCTAATGCAATGATCGACTAACTGTTCTTTCCATTACCCACTGTTCAGAAAAAACAATGTGTGCCACCATCACCTATTGTCAACAATCTATCTAGGTACTTGAGTCATCACCCACTTCCGTCCACGGCCCACAAACGAAATTCCAGGTTTGACTATTTGTTCTGGCCCGTTTATTTCTCATTGACATGCTGGCCTACAGGTGGCCAGCCCCGCCCCACTGGTCATTGGCTTAGTTACAAGGGCCTTGCACTGCCTAAAGTAGACAACTTTCTGAATTTCGTGATATATCTTATTGACAACATAGATTTCGGCTGGATACAAATTGAGAATTAATTTTAAATAAATGTGTGGATAGAACACAGAACCAATGTCAAATATTCTTTTTGTGACAATTCCAGGTAACTGCCAATAAAGTTAATAAAATACTATGCATTTGAAATTTAGAGAATTTGTCTGCATGTATGATTTCTCGTATGGGCTGGCATCGACTGAGTGACAATTGGAAGTACAAATGATCCAATCTGAAAACATTTCTTCTGCCTCTTCCCCCTGAATGCCGCGTGCGCAGCGTGGGGGGGGGGGCGGCGCGGTCGCCCCAAACCCATTTCCTGAACTCGTCCCGGTTGGACGCTAACGCCTAGAGCTCGGCCATTGTTTTTCCTCTTGCCCCGGCGAGTTGTTCATTCCTTTCCTTCTGGGTTGTCCTCGGTCTGCCTTGTGGCAGAAGACACGAATCTCCTATAAATCCCCAAAAAACGTTTTCCAATAAGAGGCTGTTCTCTCCTTAACAAAGGAATCCAAAGGAAACTTATGACGAAACAAATGCCGCCAATTGTTCCCTCCCTCAGTATTGTATGTTATGTAACCATTTATAGACAAGCTAAATAAAAAAAGTCCTGATTTGTTTTGACAACCTCCTCCACCTTTTCAGGTAGCCCGAAAACGGCACGACCGAAATCGGCGCAGCGCGCGACTGTTTGAGAATTCAAAGGTTTCGTGAGAACGACGAACCTGCTGTTTACTCGAAAATAAGCATCTATTCTCGTTGCGCATGACCTACGCTGATTCCTCATTAACGAGCGTAGTTTTCAGTATTACGATGATTAGGAAGAGGTGAGAGGTGAACTGGATTGCTTAAAATAGCGAGGCGTAACACTGTGAATTGTGATCCAACTAATTGAGTTATGTAGGTACAGACTCGACTTATAATACGGCTGATGACACAGCTTCTGTAGGTTTAAGAAGGAAGAGTAGGTAGGTACAATACAGCAATGCTCCTTGGTAACCAATCAATACGAACACTATGCTACAACAGCATGAACCAAGCCAATTTAGGCAAGAGAAGACTATTTATTTTAATATGGCGTTTGGAACAATTTTGGAGATTTTCCAACAATGACGCAGGTAAAAAGCATGCATAGCGAAAGCGGACGGTTAAGGCAATTTAAAAATTAAAAACTATCTTTTTTCGGTATGTCGATTGAAATAATGTATTTGACTGGTACAGTGCATTCAATGACTGTAGATAGCTCCATCGTCCATTGATGATGTGAGGAAAAGAAAACTACTAGTTGTAGTTCGCATACTACAAGCATGATATGTTAGCTTCAAAAGAAGTAAAGTAATTTTTTTGAAAAATGTTCAGTATTTTTCCATAGATTCTCACAATTACATGCCCAAGAGTTCATTCGGCCAACTTGGCATAGAAGAGGCAACCTAGATGCCCCAGAAAGGTACAGATCGTAGGTTCGAGTCCCACACTTTTTTAGTGATTCTCCATTTTCTGATAGAACCCACCGTATAGCTGCGTTATTCTTACGTCGAATTGGCAAGTTAAACTGTATTTCTATCATATTGAATAGGCTACATAGCAAGAGGCCTAACAGTTTTTAACGGTCAGTTTGGAAGCTTCTAGAAGTTTCAAAGTTTAATAATTTGACAAGTAGTAGGGGACCCAGTTATCTGTGTTTTCTTTGTGTTTTGCTGGACGGTGGGGAGGACGGTAAGCCCAACATCATAGTATATTTTCATGGAAATTGCAGTTGAAGGATTGTGGTCAATATTGTAGAAACTTGAGCGTACAAAACTGTACCGCTCACCGGAACGTGCTAAGACGTGCAACGGTGCACTAACCAGCTGATCTATACTAGGCTTTTAGTTACTTATTGTAACTGACAAGACCTTTCCTACTGCATCTTTTTTACTACTGCTCAGTATACATTACAAACTGCAAAGTGCACGCATAGTACACGTACACGTATCCACTATACATACATCATGATGAATAAATCAATAAGTCTCCTCGATTTAACGAGTTCCCCAGTCCACATTCCTAGAGAGTCTACAGGTGAGGAGACCGCGCCAAAAATTCCGTCACATCTGTCAAACATGGCCAATGTGATGGCCCTAGAAAACCTGGAGGAAGAATGCCAGCGCCTAAGACTGGAAAATTCTGTTTTAAAGCATAGAATAGAGCAGTTGACATCCGGCACGGCTCCCTTCCGCGTACCAAGGAAGCGCAGTGTTAAAGATGCAGCGACATCCACTGACCCCCAGGTGAAGACACCCTCTCAGGGAAAAAATACTTCACAGCCAGTCACCAGTAGCAAGCCAGTCACCAGCCGCAAACCAGCCTCACAACCAGTCACCAGCCACAAGCCAACTTCACAACCAGCCATCAGTCCACTGTGTACCACGACAAGGCAAAAGCCCCCAAGCAAACCAAGCAAGCCACTGCCTGACGATGCTGAAATTCTTATAATAGGAAGCTCCCTCCTTAGGCACACTGATAGGTTTATAAGTCTGAGACAGGCATATGTTGCCGTTAGGCCAGGTGCCACCATACTGTCAATTAAATCTGAAATTGAGTGTCAACCTATCAACAACAAAGTTCGCCTAATTATACTTCATGTCGGTGGAAATAACTTAAAACATGAGACGGGTGACCACGTGGTCGGTGACCTATGGGAACTTGTTGAAATGGCAAAGACCAAATACCCTAAGGCTAACATTGTTGTTGATGGGATTATTATTAGGAAGGGTCTTAGCAGTCACTACGTAAACAGAGTGAATGAAAGTATAAGGTGGATGACCCAGTGTCATAATGTTTCCTTTGCTGACCCAAATATTGTTATTGATGAGAGCCATCTAGGTAACGACGGTGTTCACTTAAACCCCGATGGCATTAGAAAATTTGCTGCGTTTTTAAAAAACTCATTAAGCCTACTGCGCAACAAATCTTGGGACTAGAACGCAATTTAAATCCTAATTCCAAACTAACCCTAGTTTTTTTGAATGTCCAATGCCTTAGAACAAAATTTGATCTGGTAGAAAATTACTTAAGCAACAAAAACCACAATCTGCTGTGTATTAGTGAGCATTGGCTCAAGAGTGAAGAGTGTGATTTCTACCAAACCACTTCAAATCTGCAGCTAATCACTGCATGGTGCAGGAGTGAAAAGGATAGAGGTGGAACGGCCATTTATGCAAGCAGCGACCTATGTGTCAGGAAATTGGACGCCAACCGCTTTTGTTCAGAGCAAAACTTAGAAATGTCAGCCATTGAATTAACCGATTTGTCAACCCTGGTTGTTTCTCTGTATAGGTCACCTAATGGATCTTTTCCAATTTTTTTAAGCAACTTAGACTCATTCCTCTCATCACAAAGTGGTAAGCACAAGACTATAATCCTAGGGGGGGATTTTAACGTACACTTTAACACTTGCAGTAAACACGAGATTGATCTCACAAATTTATGCCGAAGTTATAATCTTTTTTTGACGAATCGTGAGCCGACAAGACTGGATAATTGCATAGACAACATTTTTACAAATCATACTGAGTTTACTGTTTCTGTATCTGATCCTACTGTTGCAGACCATAAAGCTGTGGAAATGTCATTAAACTTCTTTAAACCAGAGTTACGCGTTCCTTCTTGGTGTGCCAATTACATATCTACAACCAGGAAAGTAGACGAAAATAATTTTCATATTCTTATCTCGCGACTCAATGAAATAAACTGGGATATTGTAATAGAAAATGCTCATCCAACTGCTGTTAGTAAGTTCACTTCTTTTTTCAATGTATTAACCGACATTTTTAATAAAACCTTCCCCCAAAAACACATACACACGCCTCAGTTAGTCACAAAGAAAAATCATAAGCCGCCAAAAAATCCATGGTATACCCAAGACCTCAGAAATATTAAGGAATATCTGCTAACGTTGAACTATAGGTTTAAAGAGACCCTAGATACTGATTCCAAATCAGCGTTATATAGAAAATACCTGCGAGTTAAAAGTATTTATAAATACAAATTAACGCAGGCTAAGAAAAATTATAACGTAGAAACAATAAATAAAGCCGCAAACCCATGTAAAGCCATGTGGGCCCTTGTTAACGCCCAGGCCAAAAAGCGACAGACTCCATTATGTCCTATCAGCCCTGATGAACTAAATAACTATTTCTCTGAGGCGGCAGATAAAATAATAAACAGCCTCCCACCCAGTAATACGGACCCTGTACTTGGAGTTACCAGTACAGATGTATCTTTTTCCACTTGGGCACCTGTAAGTTGTCAGGATGTAACCAAAATAGTAAATGGCCTAAAGACGTCTCAGAGTGCAGACGCATATGGGTTTTCGTCGCTAATACTTAAAAGTATCATTGATACTATTGCCACGCCTCTTACTACTCTATTAAATATCAGTCTGAAAGAGGGAATCTTCCCTGATGAGCTTAAGATTTCCAGAACCGTGCCCATACATAAGAAAGGAGATGTATACTCTCCAGGAAACTATAGACCGATATCAATTGTGCCAGTTATCGGTAAAGTACTAGAAAAAATTATGTGTATCCAACTAGTGAACTACTTTGAAAAAAATGAATTGTTCAATGAAAGTCAACATGGTTTCAGGAGAGGTAAATCCACTTTCAGTGCTGCTTTAGAAATGGTTCAGGAGGCTCTAGACTGCTTCGAGGCAGGCGACTCCTTGGGCCTATCTTTCTGCGACCTAAGCAAAGCATTTGACTGTGTATATCATCCAATATTATTAGGTAAACTACAACGCTATGGTGTACGCAACGTAGTACTAACAATACTGACGTCTTATCTAGAAAACAGAACTCAGTTAGTAACCGTTGCGGGAGCACCTTCCACTCTTAAGTCTGTTAGACATGGGGTTCCTCAGGGCTCTGTCCTGGGTCCTCTACTATTCCTCGTAATGATAAATGATCTTAAAAACAGCACTATACTCTTTGCGGATGACACCACACTGAAGAAAAGAGCCTCGTCCCCTGAAGGTGCTGTTGCTGAAGGACGCCCCCTTCTAGAAAAAACAGCTGATTGGTTCATTAATAATAAGTTCCAACTAAATGCAGACAAAACCCAGCATCTTGTTTTGACACTAAAGGCATATCCAGACAACAACAGAGCGGTTAAGTTCCTGGGCTTTCATTTAGATCCAACTTTAAGTTGGAATATCCATATTGATCAAATATGCAAAAAGTTATGTCGTATTACATACCTCTTCAGAAAGTTGAGGAATCAAGTTACTTCAACTCATCTTCTGAATACATATTATGGATTATTCCACTCCCATATAAATTATGGTATTTTACTCTGGGGGCACGCTCCTGCTGCAAAGGATATACTCCTACTACAGAAGCGTGTGTTGCGAATAATAACTAACAGCAGATCTAGAGAGCCTTGTAGGCCTATTTTTTCCACCCTGGGTATTCTTACAATATATGCACAATATGTACTCAATAGCCTTATATATATAAAGGAAAATCTAGTTAACTTCAGCAACAGATGTGATGTTCACAATTACCCCACTAGAACAGCTCATCACCTACAAATCCCTAAGTGCAGATTAACAAAAACAAAGAGTAGTTTCCCAAATTTGGCCATTAAGTTATACAACTCCCTACCGAGGTCAATCCAGACAGAAAATCTGCCCCAATTTGGAAAAACTGTTGAGTACATATTAAAAACACATCCCATATATTCCATAAATGAATTTTATGAACTAGTTTGGAGTTAGGTATAGGCCTATGCACTGATAACGAAACCCTCGTGGTAAATTATTAATGTAATATTTATTATTAATGTAATATTAATGTAATATTTATTATTAATGTAATATTATTGTGATAGTAGTGTAGGCTAATATTATTGTGATAGTAATGTAGGCTAATATTATTGTGATAGTCATTTTTTTTTGTACTTCAATTTTTGACGATGTGAATCCAGCTATGTCCTGGCACTTAAACGGATTATACTGATTCTGATTCTGATTCTTACAATACAGTAATTATTGTTTTAAAGTAGGTATACAACGCGGATGTTATAAAATTACAGATTCAGCCGATTCACAAAATGTGACTTTGTAAATTATGTTTTCATTTTTTAAAAAAAGGCTTAAAAGATTTCAAAATAAAAACAGGAGTAAAACTTTAAAACTTTGAATCGTGCAGTATACCGGCATGGCTGAACAGACTATTTTATGACAATATCACTAGTAGGTTAGATAGAATGACATTGTCCAAAAAAATTAAACTAGACAAAACGCCATTTTACTCTTTGCCCGGGATTGAAATTTGGTGACAATATTCAAGGACTAAAAATACCCCGAAAACTAACCTTTCAGGGTAAATGGGACAAATTATTGACTGAGGAGCTGATTTTAAAATTTAAACAACGAATACAACAAACGATCGGACAATTAGAAAACCATTCATCTGGTTGGTGACTAACGAATCACGGGTAAGCTGATCAGAAGAGCAAAATTAATCCTTGTGATGCAATTCAGGAGCAGACAAGACCGTACTCGTCAACTTCAAAGGGATTCCGAAAAGTCAATCTCACGGCCACCTTTATATGCATTCCTTGCGGACATGGAATAGTTTGTCATTGCTATGAAGGCGTGACAGGCATTGACGAAAACAATTCTTCCGGTAAATTAACTGGAGAACCAGTGTGAGGCAGGCAACAAGGTTCTAGGAACGTCGCTGGGCTCCATGACGATCGCATTGTTAAGCAAATCGCACAAGCAATATCATCAAGAGCTAAGTGCCATGGCGGATAGTCTATGATCACCTCCATGGGGTCCATGTTCACACCAAATAAAAGGAGCAATCCAATCCATTGGAGTAGAGGACCTAAAATTTATCACGTCCGTGGTCATTAACTTTTAAAATGTACCCTACAGTACGTAAAAATAATAATGTCGAACCGGACCAATTGGAGAACAAACAAGGGCCTACAGCGTCTACTGCATTTTGTATACTTTTATAAAAATTAACAAATACCAAATGAACTTTCAATCCGCTCTCTGCATAACGTAATATTTAACACAAATAGCAAGAAGCAAATATGTATCTAATGCCTAACTTGTGTAATCTCAATGTTTAGCAACACTTTAAAACCAACAAAAGTTCGATATACCTGTATAATTGAACATAAAACATGCACTGAAATTGAACCTTTAGGAGTTTGAGCTGTACGCGAAAGAGAAACAAAGTTGCTTATTTCATAAAGATTGGGAAGTAGAGTGAGATCAAAAATTATAAAATTACTAGGAAAGCCAGAACGAGCCTGCAGGAGCTAGTAACCAAAACAACGAAAAGAGGTAAGAGTACAATTGAGTTATGGTCATGTTCGGGAATGGACAGAAAAACCTGAATGCAGGGTTGGGAATAGCGCCATTGGGGCATTGAAGCTGCAGTTCTTACTCAGCTGAGGAGCTCAATTTTTAGTACATACGATACCCACCTCGTTTATTCAGATTGCTGCTGGAAGCGAAAACTTTGTGGAATTGCCATAAAATGGTGTACGATAAATATCCCATCCGGACAAAGCACTCTGTTCGTCTTGGGGGGTTCCTCAACGTAGCTTAAACCGTGACAAGCCTCCTCTAGAACACGATTCAATGAAGACTTGTTGAGTTCCAGCATAATTCATAACAATAGTTACGTGATACAATAAAAAAAAATATTGAAAAAACGTTCACGGTCAAGAACAATAAGAAAGACGTTCTGGTATTAGCCAATTTTAACGCAGAAGTATCTCTACTGTCTCTACGTAAAATAAAGTTAGTGAACTCGCTTGGAGAGAAACGCTGGAGGCGCGATGAAATTGTTTAATCGAAAACAATTGTATTAACGGCATCTAGCAGCGCATGTGAGATGATCGGAGTAGGGTCTCGGTTGAATAGCTACAAAATCTGTGGACTGGAACGGTTTGACTCTCCTCTCGTCCCATAATCAACCTTCTTGAACTGAGTTTAGCATACCACAAGAAGAGCTGCAGTGCTTCCGCCCACCCTGTCATGAAGCTCACTAAACACCGACCGAAACCAACGAAATGCAACTACAACGCTAGAAGCCTAGCATTATAATCACAAAACAGGGAACATTGGTGAGAGTGAGATTCCAACCCACATATTTGCGTTTATCGGGGCAATGTAGTAAGTTGTAACATTGGCCTGGTAAAACTAAAGAAGCGGTTTAAATTCCGGCCTCATTAATTTATGGTCACTAGAAGTCTAAGTAAAAATGTAATATAATTACTCATAATACCACCCTGCAGCAATCATTCTTAATGCAATAATAAGAATAAATAGTTCTATGTTTACTAAGAATATGGCTTTATAGCATTAAAAATCGTCATAGCCAAGTAGGATCAGATAAGAAGTAACAAAGAGGTGAACACATTTAGGAGTTCGCCATGACTACATCAAGATTATTGTATGTTATGTAAGCATCCACATACTTAATTATAGATGGACATGATAAGGGAGCTTAGCTCCTTATATTTATTAAGTTTTCAGACTGGCTTTCCCACAGTGAGCAAAAAATCACGTAAAATGCATGTAATATGAGTGCACCTCCTATTGGTCTGCGTGTTGTCGTTTTACAACCCCCATATATGCTAAAATGACTAAAAAAAAGTATCATACAACATAGTGCTTTATTTTGACGTTCATGACAATGCTAAAGAATTAACATTTTTGACGTAAAATCCATTTTCACTTTGATTTTGTTTTTCGAATTCTTTACAAGGATTTCATGAATTAAAAAGAAGGAATCTCTTAAAACCACTGGACCAACACAATAATTATCCAATCTGAAGCGCTGCCACATGCCAGCACTGACGCGAGAGAATGCGGTGTTGATGCCGGCAGCGAAGAGGCAGTCTGACATGGGAATTTTCACTGTCATAATAATGAGTATCAATTAACCGAGCAAACCCCCTGGAGAATGGCGTTCCGTTGCTTATAATGCACAACCAACAGGCAGTAAATCGCGGTATTCAATTGTGATGAGCTAATTTGCCGGCAGGTTATTTGCCTAAGACGAGGTAATCTCTGTTGGAGACTGTGAGGTCAGTCTCCTCTGACCGGCACGATCAGAGTAGTGAGGAAGTGCGATTCGGTCCCGCGGCGGACACGTACATCATGCAGATGCCTGACTCAATCACGGCGATCATACGGTGCCGCATACTTTTGGGTTCAAAGGGTCACTTCTCCCATCTCTCTGAGAGTCACAGAGCCCAGACATTATCCTTCAGCACATCTGGTCAATGGGGTTTACCGAAAGGGAACATGTCCGCAATGTCGATGCTCCCGTGTGTGTACGCTAGGAGGTATGTTATTGTACTCGTACTTAGGTGATGTTTCGTCTTGTGGTGGGTCAGAACCAGAGGAAACTTTTCAGTCATGGGCCTTCCGATTTCAAGTCATGTGGTAGCAAGGGCGGATTTTAGATGGGTCAGAGGGTCCGGACCCCCCCCCCCCCCTCCCCAAATAAATTAACTTACACTAGATAACAATGGGTTTACAGTGGGAATTAAAAATAATTATGTTTTTTAATGTTATAATCCACTGAACCTACCCGCTGACCCCCCCCCCCCAAATTGGAGGCAAAATCCGCCCTTGCGTGGTAGGGGTAAAATTGGGTGTCAAGAGATAAATGGTATTGTATGAAGCGTGGTGTCGAGGATAGTTTTTTGTTATTTTACATTGTTTACGAGACTTGAGTTTATATAAGCCATTTGTGAATTCTTTCTCTAAATAACTGCTAGTTTGGTGAGTTTTTCTCATTCATGTGGAGTTGATTAAAATATTTTTCCAACCTAATTATGCTTTTGAGAGTAACTTGTCGTGACTGTTAATATGGTTCTTTGTATGTGTCTGGTGTACCTATATCAACCTATGTACCCATGTATTGACCTATCTTGCATAAGAATGTTTTTAAAAATTCTGCGAATGGACTCTTTTATGTATAGTTTTTTAATTGACCACAGCTTTGTTAGTCCTTCCACCCGACATCCTCAGTGTGCAATACTTTTTACAAGCCAATAACTTATCATTAAACCATTGGGAATCACATGTGTATTAATCATGTGAGAATAGATACCGTACTTCAGACTCCTCCACATAATGTACATCAAAAAGTAGAGGAGCATTTTTTGTTCCTTATTACTTCTCTTTGACGGCTCTGCAAACGATATTGTCTGTGAAATTTGATTCTTTACACTCGTAAGGTTTTTCATCTCCGCAGGCCTCTTAACTGTACATCAGGGGCAGTTAGTTATTACTCATGTCAATCTCTCTGTTGTTTGTATTGCAGCCTGTTTTAAGTTCTAGTTTGGCTAAATGATGCCAATTTCTTATTGTTAGCCGGTATTCAAATACAGATCGTGATCTACAATAGTTTCTGTCATTATCTCGCTGAAAATCTAACGCATTCTTCCGGCACCATCTATTCAGAAACGCCTCGCATTAACAATCACATCCCACCATCCTGTATTGTTAAGTAAACGCATACATTCGCTACCTATAGTTCTTATCTCATTCAGAGAACATACCGTTGTCCGTTGTATAACTTGCTAAACTGGATCTATGAGTCTACTAATGTTGTCGTAACTTGTGCCGCCAGCATATAACATTGACCGAGAACTAACATGGCAGGATTAAGGTGTAAAGTCTATCAGGTCAACGCCCTTCTGCACTTTCGTAGACAGCATTTGCCAAACAAATTAAACCTCGACCTTGGCTGCTTTCGACTCGCTGATAATCAGTCATTGTTCTCTGGTTAAGTTCAGGGCGACATTGTGGAAATGTCAGCAGATATTAAGATGAGCCATGACTAAGATTTGCTTAAATTAGTTCCACTATTTACACCCTTGGCTAAGGTGACATTCAGCAGGGCCATCCCGAAACACGAACCCAACCTGCCCTTACTGATCCGTAGACGAATGCGGCACGCATCTTCATTCCAATATTTTACATTTTGCTTTTACTGAATACGCCACCGCATACGCATACAAAGCTTGTATTGGAAATAGTCTCACGTCTGAATAGAATTATATCGTATCATATTAATGAAAGAGCTTGAACCACACACCTATTAATCTGAAATATCGTATTCTCATCTGAACAAATCCTCAAATAATCAATCAACAGAAAAAATTGCCTCGGAACTTCCTTGAAGAGACTACTATAGTGAGCGTACAAAGGGTAAAAACAACAGTCGGCATTGGCCAGCAACTATTCAAAGCAGCGGGGGTTTATTAAAAACAAAGCTAGATTAAATAAACACGATTATGTCCCTGCCTGCAACGACTTGGCCGCATTTCGACGCCTGGAGAAAACCAGTCCGGGACAACCAGGTGAGGGTTCGTGATCCTGGAATCAGGCGGAAACTCGGCTACACGACATCGATGACTCTCGTAACGAATATATACAAGCAGCACAACCCCGATTTTCTGCCACTACCGGGTCAGCAGGTGTGGATTGTCTAAATTGCATGGCGTTATCAAAAATCACAGGCGTAAGCTAGGGGTGGCACAAGCCATCGGCATATAGCCTGTGAAAATACAGTGCTTGTTCATGAAATCTCTGGCTTCAAGCAACTTGTAAAAGTGAACAAGCCGAACACTATGCATCTTGCTGCTGCTATGTTCGATGATCTCAATGACCGTGCACGTGATTGGTACTGCCACACTAGTAGCCTCACTAGTAGTGTCTTAGGTCGTGGCAAGTTTGTGAGACGGTCGTTGAGTGGCTACAGTACGCGAACGAAAGAGGCCCGAACTATTAAAAACAGGGCTACTGCAGCAGCTGCTTGAACTTAGGAATGGCGTAACCAGAGGGACACAATGTGAAACCTCAGGTTACAAAAAGGAGACAAATCCGGTCACAATAAACCAAACTCTGCCACCCCAGCTTCGTTAATGAACACTTTGCCGACAAATTTAGTGACCCGTATTGAGAGATTAATTAAATGATACTTTACTGGAAAAATTTTCTAGTCCGCAGAATTGTCTTTCACGTACTTTTATGCGTATATCTAAGCAAAAGAGCTTTGTTACCCAAACACTTCAATGGACATATTTGACACCGGTAAGTATTCTCTCTTTTATGCATTCAACTGCAAGAGACAATTTCAAGGCTTCTCCCGTATGCACCTCAAACAAACATCTTTGGTAGTGAAACATCACGAACCCATTCAACACTGACGAGGGGTTTCTTTTGTATATGCCCGTATATGTCCTCGACAATCGATCATAAAGCAATTAACCGATCCATCGCTATTCGCTATACACTAATTTCTATTGAAAACGACCACGTTTCCACCCATCCAATTAAGAAAGAGCAGATTAGCGGATTGCGGGCAGCGGTTATATGAACACCCACGATGAGGTTAGAAATTGCACTAGAAATGTCATGCCATATTACAGCGAATAGATGCCCTATAGATACTACTAGTATATTTCCCGTTTCCAGTCATAATTACTTTTTTTCTTGAATTATTTCCTAAATGAGCTAATGATGTACCCGCATTTTTATGTGTCATATACAATAATACAATGCAATAAAATTTCCGTCATGAGTTCACTATTTGAAGGCATAAATTTGAGAGTGAATAATATCAATGGCAAAAATACCATAAGTGTTGGAGCATATATTAACGGACAAACGGTGGTGACATCTCTGTCGTCCAGTGATAGCATCTTGGTCTAACGATAAAATAATTTTCAATGAGTACCTATTTTCTTATTTAAAAAAAATTGTCGTAGTTCCTGAAACTAAAATAAGTTACCTAGGCTGGTGGACAAAACAATGCAATATGGTGTGTGCTTACTTCGTGATTTGTTGGGGTAAAAATTAAATTAATTTAAATGGGATTTTCTGATTTTATCACACCCAGCTGGTAGGCTATTACCCCCATACCTGAAATGAAAGCATATTGCAGGACAATCCAATTTGAAATGTAAAATTATCACTGGCCAAAATAGGCCCACTCGTACACAATTAATTTCACAGGTATTGCATTATTTGCCCATCTACAGTTTTAGTCAGATTTCCCACGAAATCGAAACCAAGCAGTAGACAGACCAAGTAGACAGAACTGCTAAGAAAAGTGAGTAGCTATTCTCGAGTCACGAAGGAAGAGTAAATAGTTTTCACTTAGGCAAATGGTACAGTTAGGGCACCTCAATACCCGCACCAGGTACATGCAGACGAAACACGAGGTGTCCTAGATAGCCCACAGTGACATTCCCAACTGGAGCGTTACATGACGATGCGAACTAGGCACCAAGGTTTCTGCCGTGTGGATGCCTTGGAAAGGTCATGAGGCAGCAGAAAGTTCCTCGTGGGTTGGAAGCTAGCACATAGATGAGCAACTGAAAGTTGCTATGATAATAAGGAACCACGACACTCCCTCTCAAGTTTACTGTATGATACATGAAACCGGTTTTGAATTCCGGACACCTGGCTTAGCTAAACTAGTAGGTAGATGTCTTAGGAAAGGGCCAACGTATTTATCCAAAGTCAAGTTCTGGTACATTTTTTATGGTTTGGCGGAGGGGGGGGGGAGGGAGCGGTATTCTTTCCATCCTTAGTCAATGATGAGTGTACAATGATTGTACTTATTGCAGAATGACCATACCACTCTTATTCACCGATGTGGCAGCCGAGCAAGGGCATGGACGGGCATCGTTCACACATTGGGTGACATTATTATAATTAGAAGTTAGAAATCGTATGAATATATAAATGGCAACTGCTATCTTTTAAGCAACGATTATATCAGTCGACCAATCCGGGCTGATGGGGCGTCATTCCACTGATTCATCATCAGACTGCGGTCTTGTAAGCCTTCGTAAATCGATCAGTCGATATTTACCCGACAGCACGACTAAAATCGGAAAAGATGAGACACATCCTAAAGCCACTTTCTTAGTTGGTGGTCGAAAATACATGCTAATACGGGTGATCTGTGCAATCAAGAGAATTCTACGGAAATGAGATAAACACAGTGTTTAGGTTTAAATTTAAAATTAGCCTACTCTATGCTCCAGGTCATTGAAACTCGTAGTCACAGACTCACAGCAGGTTTCCGGGCAATTACCTGTTGAAATCTCCGACACCATTGTTTGTTGAACCCGGTTGTTTATAAGTTTGGTCGACCGTAGCCATCTGATTGCTGTCAACCAGCACTATAGACATTACCTTTACATACTGCCAAATTTTTTCACCGGTAAAAAAAATATTGTAGATTTCTTGTAATAATAAGTTTAATAAACCGTAAGAACTTAGAAAAGAGGCTTAAAAAATTTACCTGCAAGTGGTGATCTTCTACTGTGGTTTATGTTTAACCACGATTTTAGCAAAGACTCACAGCGAAACTTTTATCCTTTTCTGCCTTCGGCAGCGTTCTTTAGTTCTTTTTTGTTGTTCCTTCATGCTCCATTCCGATAGATGTCTAATCCGACACGCCTGTAAATATATGAAATAGTTCCAGTAATTTTGAAGCTCTAACTTATTCCTACATTGCAACAGTGTGACTAGGAATTAAACGAAACACTAAGTTTTCATAAAGGCATTTGAAACGATTATGCATGAATTGGAATAAACAGTGTTTATTAATTAAGAATATGTACTGAGCATAGTCTTATAATGAACATGGAAGTTTAGCGTTTCCTGTTATAATGTCAGTATGAATTCGATAAATTTCAGTCACCTATCAGTTTCATGGAAAACCCCCTGCACCAACACTAAAACAATGCTCGTAGTATTATACAATGAAATGTCTGCTAATTGAACAGAACAAATCTTTATAACGTAAGTATTAAATTAAATATAAAACCTAAACCAACCTATTTTAGGGTGATGCAGGGGTGGTCAGTGTCAACCGCCAGCTTCCTTGTAATTTATTTCGGTCTTTAAATAAACCATAAAAACCATATAGCCGCGTTCTGAGCAGATTGTACCTGAACAACAAATTTCACTACAGGGCCTCTTAATGTACACGGTTGCTGCAGGGGAGTGGTGACATCTCCATTGCTCACTGCTCCTTTTTCAATTTACCTGACCTTTTATGGGCAGTTAGTTCTGGCGCACAATGTCAAAATCCATCAGCATCGTGTGAAAAGACCCTAAAGCAATCGATATATTATGAAGGTGACACGTGTGCCGTGTGGCACTTCCCCGCCCTCCGCGGAGGTGTTCGGCCTCACCTGTGCGATTGTCATTGAAATTGCTGCCCCACCTACCGTGTGTAACGTCTTTGTTACAGGCCATGCACCTCGGTCTCCCAAATGAACACATGCAAAAATTTTCAAAGAGGTTCTTGCTCCTCATACCCGCAATTGATGGCACGCTATTTATCTTAGCTTTAAGCTCTAAACAAATGGCCGGACACTTTATGTAGGTGGGGTTCTGAATTGACCAATTCGTGGAGCTATTAGCTGTCCGAATAGTGGAGGGGATTTTTCTTAAAGTTTGGATAACAATGAGGGCAATTTGTAAAAGCGTGTTCGTGTGTGTCGCACTAATGACAATAGTTGTTACAAAGTGTATGGCCCCGGTTAATGAGACTAAAGAACGGTAGGTAAGTACTGTATGGTCGGGAGGCCGCAGGTTGAGCACTGAATGAAAACGATGGGTTCCACAATGCACAAAAGTTTTGAATATTTTGTATAGATTTTGCATTATAATTAAGAAAAGTTGTGGGTGAATGACTGGAGCTGTAGCAAGTACCACGTGTCCACGTGCCCAATGCAGTATGTCAATTAAATTATATTATTTTGTTCACAGGTAAGAATAGCTTCAGAAATCAAGGGCCTCTCAGGAAGGTGTTGCCATAACAACAATCAACACCAGTTTAATCACAAAGGGTAAGAGTACAGTAAAGGATGCTCGAATTTTTATGCAACAGTCATCATAAGGCCTTATAGAACAGTATGCTATTGTATTTAATATTAGAACATTTGGTACTTCAGATTTCAATGGTTGATTAAGTTAGGTGTTCGTTTTGTTCAGAGATACTAACCATATAATTCCAAATAAGTACCTACGGTATCTCATTTACTTAATGAACTAAGTAAGATTCTATAAGTGACAAAAAACTGTAAAAAATTTTATTTTGGAAATAAATTTTGATTGATTGATTGATAACAAGCAGCCTGATAGGCAACGGTATTTCCTTTATGAGGGAATGCGTCTTTAAACTTTAACTGTTTCCGGAAGTTCGAAACGAAGTCAAAGACGTACAGTACAAAATATTTTAAACGTGTGATCAGTGAGAAAACCGATTGAAAAATTAAAAATTCACTGTCACATACTGAATATTTTTAACGAGTGCATGAGTACAAATACAATAGGATTGAAGGATTTAAATTCCTATTGATGCACCTGAGGGGAATTTAATCAATGGGAACTGAGAAGTGTTGTGTGTTTCCCTGGCAAATTCACCGCAGAGCTGCGTGACTTCATTGTTGATTGACCCTGGCTGATCTTCTTTGCACCTTGCTTTATTATTACAAGCTATAGGTGGGTCTTGCCAAGTAAAATGGCTTCTGACGAATCTGTGCTTACCTATCCAATATTAGTATCAATATTATACTCTGTATAGAAGACCTGATTTCAAGTATCACGTAATTGGATGAATTTTAAAAAGACTGACGGCAACTTCAAAGCATTAGCCGTTAATTTGTCCCTTAATAGATTGTGCAATACCATGTGCACTGAGCAATGAGTCCTTTTTAATTTAAAAAAGGATAGGGCCGATAGAGCCTTACACGAATGACGAACCTAAGTCTACAAAAAGACCAATACTGAATTTTCTGCATTTCCCGATGTGCAGACCTGCCTTTTTGGTTATACCAACTAAGAAGCATGAGCTTCAAAGAATAAGATCCAAAAGGAAATATGTATATCACATTATTTATACGCCACCGATTGAGTTGCAATTTTGCTTAGTAGACCTAAAATCTGTAACCTAAATATAGATATTATCCCCGCAACTTTCCTATCCAGCTAACATCCCCACCGATCCCACTCCATACAAGAGAATATGACGATGGCTTTCGCGAAGTTTAATATTTCATTCTATGACATTAGCCTGCTTATGAATGAATTTCGATTTCTACTTTATAACACATGTGCACCTGACAACATCTGTCAATATTGCTAACATCTAGCAACTACAAAGAAATGGGAGTACTTTACAGGATAGTCGCTATTGAGAGAAAATAAGGAAAAGTGGTAGGAAATTATGGATGAGCGTAGATGCCCCAGCAGCTCAGCAACCCAGATTCTTGAGGAGACATCACGATGTCGTAGTTGTGTAACACTAGTTGTAGATGCACCGTCTGGGGGCGGACAATGCCCGCAGTGACACGTAAAATTGCGCATTTTAGGTCATGATTATAATGCCGGCCGGCGCGCTTCCAACTATGTAGGTGACCGTCCAACAATACACTAGGATGACAACAAGTTCCGACTCCTAAGTAGAGGAGGTAGAACCTAGGCTCTTTAGGTGCCCTATGGATGATAGTGCCACAGTAACGGGTCTTGGACTCTTGGTGGGGACCTCTCGACCACATGCTATCCGATTTCAAGCAGGTGCGAGCCGGGCGGTTTACTTTGGCTTCTTTGCCTATATCAGGAACTATGCTGGTCATTTTACCTTGTTTGGCCAAGGAAATCCACCTTGTTCAAACATTGATAGTACCAGAAGAGAAAGACTTCTACCTCGGGAAAAAATTCTCTCCTGTTAAATAATTGACAGCCCAAAAGCTCCTTCACAAACACAGAAAGTGACACAATATCTACAGGATCGATTGCACTTGATTCAGCTCTGGGTGTTGGGGGATTGTCCAAGTTCATTAACTGCGCTGGCGCCCTCCGTAGGTTGTCTGAAGGGCATCGAATAATAATATATAAAAAAACAGAAGAAGAGACTAGGAAAGTAATAAAAACTGAAGTGCTTGACCTAACAATGAAAACGATTCTAAATGCTTGCTGCAATAGGCTGTAATATACCGAGAAATACCGAAACCATCTCGAATTGTGGTAATGAGCGGAAGATACTTCTATGATTCCTCGGTAAAAAGGCCCCGAATCCCAACGCCGAGTTCTTTGGGTTCAACGCCATTAGGTAATTAACACCTAGGTAATACTGCAGATAGACACACCTGTCTCCGCCTCCTCTTAGCACTCCCTCATATAAAAGTCTTAAAATTGTCGCCTAGGTGTTGATTTTTCATACTTCTGGGGCAAAAGTCATTCTTCTTGAATTCATAGTTTCTGATAGTTGTCGTTTCCTCATCTACACATCAACATAGCCCCATTTCGGCTTACATAGGTGAGTGTCGCGGCGATAGGGGAATAAACGATCTTTTATTTCTTACTTCAATTCAAAGCCAGACTTAAAATTACTGTATCAGCAATACTGCCAAAAAAAGCAATAATGATAATAATATGCAAAGATGTACTGAAAGTGCAGCTATTGCTATATATATTGCTATTTCCATGTTTCCGCTCTAATCTGTATTAAGAGAAGTTTAAGAGAAGTTCGAAATCTAACTACGAGGAGTCTGGAAATACTGCAGTAGGCTAATGAGCTAAACATCATGCACGCCCAATTTTTTGCTCTCCTTTCCATCCGTGCGTAATTGTTCACAAAAAGATTGGCCAATTAAGGACCACACCACCAGTAGTTGGACACGAATATCTAACTGGTTCTGAGATCTAAAAGTTGAGCTATTAGACCATTATTGTGAACGTGATATTTTGGGGGATTTTTCATGAAAGTGCCATCGGTGATGGTGACTTCGTAAAAATCGTGAGGAATGTAGTGAGGACCAGAAATGGCACAAGAGGATAATAACTTGAAGAATCAGCAGGCATTGTGAATGTACCGTGTGTACTCACTGTACTGTGTAATAATGTAACAAAAATAAAAATCGTAGAGCAGAAAACGAGCAACATGAATGGTTGAAGAATCAAATATTTTGAATGAGATTAAGGAAGTTTCGGCGCACCACTATAAACTACATAGAAATATTCCCGTTTTTAATTTAAAATTCATAGTTCCAATGTAATGATAGTCATAGGTGAGTGTATAAAACTGCAATTAGTACAGTTTCATAGTTTCATTATTTTCAAGTTGTGAATACACAAACAGCCCAGGGAACTAGGAGACAAAGGCCTGTTTTGCAAAACGTCCAAAAATAAATTGTTCTTCTACCTTTTTCTAATGACTGATTGAACTACCCTCAAAATGGTAAAAGATAAATTTGGTTTAAAAGTAACTTTGTCATTAGTAGTAGCAGTAGTAGTAAATTTGGCTAAGTCTCAGGCCACTGTGAGGTCCCACAACTCCCACAGGATACTAATTTTGTCATTAACAAGGCTACAAAATACCCTAAAATAACCCGGTCAATCCATTTGAACGGTGCATTTCCATCTTCACTGGAGCACAAAAAATTAAATCAATAAACGGAAATTATGAAGGTTTGCAATGACATAGTCCCGTTATGGTCGGACCTATGACGAGCCGATTAGTCTGCGGTATCAACACATAATAAACCCGTTGGACAACTTGTCCAATATTTCGAGTTGTACTAGTCACGTTAACCTACAACTTGCATAGGCCTAGCGCCACCGATTTTTTTTTCCACAATATTAATTACAACAGGTTACCGAATCACTAAGCAAATCAGGAAACGGCAATTCAGGTGGAATTCCAGTCAGAGTATTGTTATTTTTTAATTTCCTTACTTTTAATGCGGTTATCAAAGACGATGAAGCAGTAGAATCCGGGATTATAAGCCGTGGTCGATCTGAAACGGTTCTTCCATCGACTATGGCTTATCATTCCGGATTCTACTGCTTCATAAAGTAACTCCGACCGTGAAAGTCTGGCTAATTATATAGTTATCAAAGAGTTTTGAGCAAATTTTACAGTTGTGAATATTTAATTAAAGAATAAAATTATTGTAATATCCTAATTCATTATGGGAAGACGAAAGGTTTTTATTTTCATATTTAAAGAACCATTAAGAGCAAATCGGACACAGTGTTTTGGACAAAGTTGAATATATGACAGGAAATATACATATTTAAAAATAAATAATAAATAAAATTGGAATAAAAATTGTAGAGCTATCAAAATTATCGCATTCCTTAGAAGAAATAATCCTCTACGTTTTGAACCATGTTATGTGGCCGTACTAACACCGACTGGCCACAGTTTTCGAACTCCTCCTTCCGGACGCCCTCACGTCACAAATCGATTTCTATATAATTGAGGCAAATCGGTGTTAGAGAGGGGCACACACATATTGTATCATACTATTGTATATATCAAAATGCTTCGGAAAATCTCAAATAAGGGATGTGATATTTCTGACAGCTCTAAGATCGATAGTTGATGACACATGATTTTCGCCTCGGATAGCTTTTAATTTAAATATATTTATTGTACTACTCCTTTCAATATTGTATTGCAGAACTGATCTGTTTCTAAAAAAATTATTACTAATATCATCATCGAACACTTCCAGACTCCAATATTTTCTGAAATTTTATACACAAGTGCCCGTAGTGGATTTTAATGCTGAGTTAGACTCTTAAACTATAATTGCGAATTAATTGTAGAAGTCGATTTACTTACTTCCTTTAAGAACCTTAACGACTGTTTGTGTTCATAATTGGATAGTACCCTCAAATATTGCCAAGAAAAATAGGATCGCAAAAAAGAGAATGCACTCGCGAAACAGCTAGAAGTTGCAGGCGTCACTACAACCTTGAACACCAAGCGATATGATGCAGCAGGAGGAATTACATTCGAATTAACATATACCGTATGAAGCCTTCAAATTTTCCTCGGAAAATTAAAATGGACACAGCCCCCCGTATTCAGGAGGCCATTCCCCACAGGCATTCGTCGCAGATGTGGCAACCGCCTGCAGATGCATCATACCCACGCTCCGTAGGGGGCTATTAGGACATCCACGGTGAAATCGGCCACTTATTGCCATAATTCACCAAACTTGGCGAATGTGCTGACTAATATCGCTCACCCAACCAACCCATACTGCGAACTCCAGAAGCTATTGATGATTTGGGAGTCAATGGTAATAGACATGCTCTACTTACTCCGAATAGGACTTGCATACGAGGCCATATAATGTTTGCTCAGTTTCGAGCTTCACTTGATCTTATGGTAGAGAAGACGTGATGGGATTCGACTACTGTACCATTATCTATGTAGCCGCTTGCACTATTGAGTTCAAGCATCTTCTTAAAAGAAAAAATTGTAACTGGTAATGCAAATTGAGTTTAAAGATGGGGCTAGGCAAGAAATGTACCGTATTATCCAAGTCAAGTCCCGGTTTATATTCCCATCCTTTAAGAGAAACAACTACTAGTACATTCTATATCTTCTTCTTCTTGTTCTGGCTTTACAGCACTTGATGTGCACTCACAAAGAACAGTTCTCCAATCATCTCGGCTTTGTACGATGTTCGCCAGCTACGGACTTCCAACTCGCGGAGGTCGGTTTCTAGTTCGTCCTTCCAGCGGTTTCGTGGATGTCCCGGCAGCCCTCTTCTCGTCATGCTTGCCTTGTACATTTTGTTCGGCATGCGATCCTCTGACATTCTTATACGACGTGCTTTTACAAAACAAACTACCTACGTCTTCTCCAACGAGTAAATATTGCGTCTATTTCCAAATTCCTTCATTTACGCCGCACTCTCTGTTTTCGTACAGGGGTCTATAGAATCTCCAGTTACATTTACATTTTATAATGTATGCAAACTCACACTGGAGCTATCTTTAACTTGGGCAAAGATTGCGAAGGCGTATTACCAAAAACATTCGTCAAACCCACTTCGAATGCAAGACCAAAGCTTCCATAGAGAGACACTTTTGAGCTTTCAGAACTGCATACCCAATCAGATAACCTTCTATAATATCCAGAGTCTGCAAAATATTGCGGGAGGTGTCTTTTCACGGGGCAGTAGCTCTCCCAGAAAACTCTTTTAACGATAGGCTGTAATACCGACGCAAACCGGTAAATAAACGTCTGGAAATAATTGGAATAGGACAACAACTACGTTAAAGGGACAACAATGGGACAGTGATGGGACACTGACGAGACATTCCTCCTCAAGTCCAAAGTACGTGAGTGAAGGGCCCATTTGAATCCTACGCCGCAGTTTAAGGGCACTGCTCCATTTCTGACGGCTGATTCCGAACCGTAACCCTTGACTTTACCGATCCTTTGAATGTCAGTGCCGTTGACTTGCTTACTTGACTTTGAGTCTATAACGCTGGACGGAGCCCAAGGAGCAGACTGAATGACGGTTGAGGATCATTGGCAAGGTTGCGTACAGGTTCATTGCCATGATGGAAGGAAGTCACCCGGCGGCAATCTGTACCATCACTGTCTCTTCCCGTCGTAAGATGTCATCCTCCCGGGAAATTGCTAGAATTTGTGCAACGAACCCAAGTTGATGTAATGCACCAGAATGGTGTTTCAATTGCCCGCACCTGACGCATTATACCCTATGTGAGTGGGCCGCAAATTAGAGGTTTGCCAGTGCCTGGATATTATCCCACACCGCCCACTCTTCTTTTGACACGTGTAACGGTTCCGTCGTGGATACAGAACGTCATTATTCATAAATCCCCGGCATGTCATTTTTTTCTCCTACAAGTTAACACGATACCGCGAATAGCCCTGCAGATGTGACTGGCACTTCACATAACAGTTTGATAGCCGAACGCCAGCGCAAAAAATAATTGTGAATGGGTTCAATGTCACTAACAATGGAAAAATTTTAGCTTTCGTTCTGACAAACTGCTGTGAACCATAGAACAATAAACCAGCATTCTGATTTGAATTAGAATTGTAGGCTTTATTATTATCCCTACATATTAATTCACAAATTCAAATTAATTCCCAGCACTGGAATAACCAACCGGACTACTACCAGGTGAACAGCGTTCGAGTCCCGGGATAATTTTATCGCGCAAAATTGCGAGGCGCGAAGGCCCAACCTACCGTCACCGGTGAAGGATTTATGAAGTACAACTTGACCTTGTGTGCCTTAACTGTCATAACAATCCAAACTTCTTTACAACCCTGACCCCACATTCCAACCCAAGTATCATGACGATGACCAGTCACCAAAGATCTAAACGCAAAATAGACATCTACGAGGTGGCGGTGAGGTCGGGCAAGTTTGGATAGGGCAGTCGAGAAAGTGTCCCAAGTTAGAACTCAAGAGCAGTTTACCGTGTAGGCCGTGGTCAGATGATACGGTACCGATACCGCAGTCATTCAGCGCACTAGGTTGCATTCCCACAAGCAAAACCAAAGCCGCACAACTCTAAATTTGGCATAAACTGGCTTACTGGAAACCTGTTACAGTCAGTTAAGGGGGGTATTCCATATACGTACAACGTCAACGAAAAATTGAAAAATGACGTTTTAGCAGACATTAAAGACATACTAAAAATTCTGCTACCACGTCAATTTACGTCATTTTGACGTCATTTTTCAATTTTTCGTTGACGTTGTACGTATGTGGAATGGGCACCTAACATCTACTAGTAATTATTTCACTTGAAGGGTGATTGTGATTGTTTTCGAATATTGACAAAATTGAAAAATTTCAATTTTGACTTCAGACTAAAATCCACCAAACGTTACTTAGGCGCTAGTCTCACCATCGCTGGGAAATTATCAGTAAGTTAAGGAATACTGGACGGCACAGCTTTCCACCACTGCATAGATGTGCCAAGAAGATGATGCACAAGACCAAGACTTTTGAAGCGATGATGGGAACAGCCCTTAAAAGTACTGTAGTTTAACATTTTTCACGGATCCGCCAAACCTGAGCTAACAGTCATATACTGTAATTGCTTTAACCATTGCAATCGTATGAGTGGGACCCTGGAGTGGAGAAGGTGGAACAGAGTTAATTTGTTTACAAAACTGTGATGTGGTCATTTGGGCAGCCAGCACTCGAAAATAAGTCATCGTGGCCTTGCTATACTTTAAAGTCATTATCTCTTTTGTATGTGATGACCAAAACAATTAACTGGAATTATTCAAGGTCCTCTGAACAGACAAGCTCTAAATTAAATAAACTAATTGCCGCACTGAAAATGAATAGCAGCCCTAATGACCAATCATTTTGTATACAAACAATAAAGTTGTACAGTATTCGTATTTTACTGTTATATCAGATTTGAAATTTTATAACATTGTTTCTAACACATAATGGCTACAATAATTATTGAATTTGATTTGTGTTAGTGAAGGCTACATGTCATATATCGAAATGAAGAGCCGAAGAGGAGCATTTCTACTGATTTAATGGCTATTTTTAACGGCTCTACAGTCGATATTTTTCTGTGAAAGTAGACTTAAATAAACAAAAAATAACAAAAACTTAGAGTTTTAGAAAAACTTGTTATAACAACCCGAATTAGTAAAACCCAAATAATCGTTAAGAAATTAACTTTGTCTAAGAAACTCACTTGTGTTAGTACAAAAAGACTTAGTTAAAAAAAACGCGTAGTGGGTAGTAGTCCAATTCGCTCTTAACGCTATGTATTTAACGGACGATGAGACTTCAATTTAAAAACACTGACCACTGAGCAGGGGCGGATCCAGCCCATTATTTTGAGGGGGTAGTTGTGGGTGAAAATAGGAAAAACATATGTAGTATCGATTAAATCAGAGGGTAATAAATTAACTTACAATAAATTTACTAAATGTTGGGGGCAGCTACCCCCCCCCCCCCATGCCACTGAGCCGACCCACTGATATCTCATATAGGACAATGAGACAATACAATCCAAATTATATTCAAAGAATTTTGGCCCAGGTTACAGGTAGCCTACTATGGTTCAGAAGTTGTTAAGTTCAACCGTCTGAAACTACTACGAGTATTTCCAAGTCAAACCACGTCTCTAATTGGAGCTCGTCAGGCGCTCGCATGGTTGGTATTAAGGAAGGGCGTAAGCTATGATGAACGGCTTTCCTGATGGCCCCGCTAAAATCCGGCAAACCACTATTAGGACTATTATATATGAGCTTCATGTAAATTTGCTAACAACTGGTCGTGAGCCGCGGCACCTGAACAAATTACTGGCGACTTCTCATCACACCCGAATTTAAAAATCATTTACTTTGATAACTGATTATGACTGTGTTTATAGTGAAAAATAAAAGATATACCACGGCAAATAGAGTCGTGGTTCTCACACTCGCTTTTACCAACGGAACAAGCTATTTATAATAAATTATGGTGAAGTCGGTAGGTTTATGATTACAGAGCACATACGTGTGCGACCGAAACCGATGCGGATATTGATAAAGACGTCTGCGATACGTCAATGTGAAATGTATACGGCCAGGGCATGTTTTAGATGACATACCGTGAGTAAATTGACTGTCTAGAGTTAGCTGTAAACACTCTACACTAGTAGGAAATATCACTGACCTAACAGCACCACCACAAAAAAGAGTGACGACAAAATGCTCAGGAACAAGACACTCACGCCAGCTACGATAATACCTACGTTAATTACACCTGAACCCGTCGCTGCAGTGTCAACTTTTCAAGGGCGAAAGAAAAATGGGTCATTCCTCCTACTTAAAAAAGAATTATACTCACAGGACGTTTTTCTTCACGTATGGAAAGATTTCAAAAAGATTTTACTACGTCAAATCGGAAGATCCGATTTTGTCAATACACCACTTTTGGCAAGTCTGTACCAGTCAGGTACTTCCAAGAAACCGGGACAGTTGAATAGGTTATTATTTCGCCCTCGTGTTGGTGGAACACAAAAGTATGTTATATACACATAGTGACAATAAAAGTCCAGCAGGTTACTTGCTATGCGGGACATGTCCCGTCCGTCACTCGGCTAACCGGGCGGCTGTCAGGTATCTACGGCGTTGACAATGTGTTGGCACCATTCAGGTACAGAAATCTACTTCCCCGGCATCCCACCTTCAAAGCATACCTACAACAATGCATAACATATCCAGCCGTTTCACTACGAGGGGCAAAAAGAGTGAATGCGAGGCGATCTGCTATGTGCTACGGGGCGCCGTCCGGGTCATTGAACTCACCATGGGGAGTTCTCTCAGGATCAGGGGTAAAAAAACTGTCATGATTGAGGGAAAAAAAAGTGGGTTAGAGTATCTACATTCTACAAGGGTAGCAGCCGGTATTATTGCATATCACAAGTCAAACGACATCGCCATCGCGATTTCTGAGCGGAATCAGTTTATTGACATTAGAAAAAATTAGTGTGTGGAATAAAGACCTTCCATGGCTCCATACAAAAAAAGTTCTCCAGATTACATAATTAAACATAGCAATGTACATATATCATACAGCAATATTAAATTAATTGTGCAAACAAAAAATGTGTGCTCGGTTGTATACACCAATCGCAGGAAATTTTCACTAAGGGTTGCATTGAAAAGTCTATACGTGGCAAAACTCATCGAAGGTCATGACCTGACCTGACCTGACCTGGCCAAGTTGTAAGGTTAAACTTGGGAAGAGATAGAAAATACCAGCAGGCAACACACAAAACCGGATAAACTCCGTGATCTATCTCAATCCAACTCCGCCTTAACAAGGGTGGCCTCAGCCGGTGCGTCGGTAGCTCAGGGACGGCAGAAAATAAGGGCGTGAGTAATAGGGCTTCAATCCAACAATAAGTAGAGTTCCCAACCTTAAGAGATAAGGAAGAACCACAGAGAACAACAGGTTATTCATTCTAATTCAGTGGCGTTATATTGATACAATTCTTCTCGATATCACAATTAGACGGCTTCCGTCACAACTCCACCACCAAGAAGATAATGTCACAAAACAAAGCAATAAGACGGCGATCCAAGGAGAGCCTGAGAGAGGGATGTGGAGGACCATTCCCACCAGTACACTGGTTACAAAACTGAATCCTAGGCCTCCACCTCTCTCTCTCTCAGAACACCCTGATCAGCACAAAATTTGAAAATATAGACAAACAAAACTAGAGAGGTCCTGCCGGAAGGTCTTTTATAAACGAAATTAAATTATGGTAAGCAAATGGTGCCTACCGGACAGCCTCTCTAAATGGTAATTACAATTTAGTTCCCTACTGGGGAGGAACGAGCTCTTCAGCCCCGAAGACGGAAAGCAACACTGGGTCTAAGAATCAGGGCGGCGAACCCTTTTCTCGACCCAATCCTACTTTCCCCCTCCTGGACCGAATCACTACCCTCCCGATGAGATAATTCTCTTACAACATTTTTAAAATTGGAACGGTACATCAGAAATAATACTGGATAAAACTTACATAAAACCGGCAATCAGGATTACCCATACAGGATTAGATTTGAAGTGAAAGGAAGAACGTTCTCGGCCTAGGACATCGTCCTCTGCCCGTTTAAGCCTTTAGCCCATCGCAGCTGATACCACTGCCGACGATCGCGGATTCCCCTCCCGTTCCTCGCTGTTCTGACCCATGATGGTTAGGTCACCACCGCCCATAGCCATCCATAAAGCCATAGGAAGACTCCTGGGGTGACCTGACCTGGCCTGAGGACTGGCAGAAGATCCTCTCTCTTGCCCTCTCGATCATTGCCATATTTGGGATATTTTGGTCAGTAATATGTCCGGCCGCCACGTTTTCCTCCATCTTCTTCTTCCCTCTTAGTGCCCCCGTACGCAGCGTGAAGGGGTCGCCCGGACCCATTTCGCTGACGCCTTGAGCTCGGCCATTGTTTTTCCTCTTGTCCCGACGAGTTGTTCAATTCTTTCCTCGGGGGTCTTCTACCTTGTGATATTGTTCCACCAACCTCCTATTCTCGCGTATCCTTCAGACCTGACCAAACCATTGCAGCTGCTTGTTCTGCGTTTTCCCCTATCAACACAGGAAAATGTTTCCTTTATACTATCTACCCTCAAACTTCAATCTTCCGGGAGGTAATCCAGTTCTCTATCAAGTGGACTACTCCGTGCCACCCGTTCTGGCTTACCATTTCAATTCTTCCCTGGCTATCATCGTGCCATCAGGTCACGCTCCCCCCCCCCCCTCCCCCTCTTCAATGACAGCGGCCATCCTTGAGGCGACGCACAGTTGAACACGAGAATGCCAGCTGATGGACGCAGGCTAATGCATACAGATGGTGCAAGCCAAGCGCATAACCACATCGCACAACTGCTGTCTATAAAAAGTAAATGGGCATCCACCTGCAGAGAAAGCCTAATTAATGCTATTCCTACCGGCATCATCATCATCGTCATTACATTACCTTCGCTTTTTCATACGAGTTTAGATTGAATTTCCCCACTGTGAGATCATTTTTAAGATCTCAAGTAATTATTCGTAATAATTCCATCCGAAGCATATCGAGAATAACATGGCTATTTAGTAGGTTTAATAGCACTTTGATGAATATAGTCGCAGGACGCTATAGTCTAGGTTTCATTGTGAACAAGTTCCATGATAAACCGCCCCCGCCCTCGTAAACCTATCAATCTATCAATTTTAATATCCCAGTTACGCCACTGCCTACAGCTGAGATGCGACGTGGAAGATGGGTTCACTATTGTAAATACTACCCGAGTGACTTGTTAACGACTTCTTGATGGGGTCGGCATGTGGTGTGTTCGCCTAGATTTGGTGGTAGGGATGTAGTAGCTTTGTACATACAGTATTATATGATACATTCAATACATTATCATACATTCAAAGCTAGTAGGTAGTTTTAGTCAAGGTCGTGACTCATGTCACTCAGTATTTTTGAAGGGTGGGACTTCACGTTGACCCTTTAACAGAGACCCCTTTTTAAATGCTTACAATTCTTAAGTTACTATAGTCACCCCGAAACGTTTAGTTGAATACTCCCCACGGAACTAATAGAATGACGCATCAGTTATCCCCATAGCAATTTGCCAGCAGGCTCAACATTAAAATCAAGTAATTTTATTAATGATTTAAATAAAGAAACTGCGATTGACAGAATAGTCCATTAATTTTTCAACAAGTAATCAACGATTCATTATCTTGTCCCCGTGTCTGATGTAGTAAGAGGAACCATTGAAACATTTCAGGTCCTGCCATAGTAATAAATTATGGTAGTGCCGCATGAATCTAGTAGCTATGCAATAACAAATGATTAAAAGATTACACGATTGGGAGTCACTCCCCGTTAGGTTATGAGATTTGTCAATGCTACGGTAGGAATGAACTTCCTGCTTCGAATAATAAGAATGTTCTGTGAAAAGAAAGAAAATCGGGGGATTGTTCGGACGCAGGTGCTGCGTGACGGGAAGAGAGTGCGTGTTGTACTCATTTCGAGTCAAGTGCGTGCGCCAAAGAGTTGTCAGTTACTCGGTCAGGTTCCTCAATGCCTTTTGATTATCACTACATCTAGAAACCTGACAGACGTGAGTAACACAATTTTGTAATTCCTAATTCTGCAGCAAAACTGAGATAAAATATTCATCTTATTGTATAACTCCTACTTGTAATTTTTGCTATTTTTACTTGCCCCTCTTTCGTATTTTATTTAATCAACCACTGCGGCGAAGTATTATGCCATGTCCGAAAGCTTTTGTGAACATATATATTATTAAGAATGTATCTGTATGCATATTCAATTACAAGCAGTTTCGCCTCTTGCACCTGTCGCGGACTGCAACTCGAGCTCCCATGAGGAGTTTTTTTTTTTAATTTAAGATGTGGGATCCCTGCGGATATTTAGGGGGGGAGTTTATACTTACACGGGGTATTTATTTTAACAGAACTGATTGAATGATTGATTATTTTGTTTGTTGTTTCACATTCATGTACGTTTCACCCCCCCCCCCCCTCTGACAATATTTCCGAATGTTAACCAATGATGGATATGGATATTCAGTGTACCTCGAACAATGTCTTTCTCAATGAATTTCCAATACAAAAATTTTATGTACCTATCCGATATAGACGACGATGTATTATCGATGATTTTCTGCTACAACGAGTAAGTACTACAGAAATTGTCACGTGTTATAAGTAAACCTGGCATGAGATGGAATTCGAAAAAAATCGACATGAAACCGAGGAACCCCATGCTCGTGAGCTAAGTATGTGAAATTACATAACAGCAGCACCTATAAGACCATGGCAAGTCTGTTGTTTGCATTCCATCACACTCGGCTGCATCCCAAGTTCAAGGGGACGCATGAGTTACCACCTGAATTTGTAATGCACCTGCATCGTCCTGCATTTACATTCCAATCAATACAACGGATTCTTTCGTCTTTTCGACACTCACGCATGATGCAAGTCTAACCGGTAATACGGTTGTTTGTCAGACATAAAATAAGTGTTATGCCCTTTTGGGCTATCGGCCGCAGGAAAAAATCATTGTCAAAATCGGGGCACATTTATAAAATTGATTTTGCTTACTTCAAACTATGGCTGCATACAAGTTATCAAGATACATAATTTGTTCCTCACAACTGCAATCTTCCACACCTTCAACAGATTGAAAACGCCATGCCTATAGTATTTCATTAATTTAATCTTAAAAAAACACTAATTTTTTTATTATTATCCACAATTGACACAATTCGAAGTAAAAGGGGCTATATAATGATGGTTTCAAGGTCTTACGAAAGAAAACATTTTAATTTTCAGTATAAAAACCTCACATGAAAAAAGTTTCTAAAGCCGCGTCTGGCCATACCTACCTTAAAAGTTCATCAACGAAATTTAATATTAGTTTCGACTGGCAACCAACATGTAGGAAATAATAGTTAGAGCTCGCTGATGAAATAGTCAGTTAATTTATTGAAATGAATCAATTATAACTATCATAACTTGTAGTATTATCCAGTCCATATTTTATATCATGCCCATCAGTGATCATTACAATAACAAATGGTACCATTTCAGAAACGAGCAGAGTGAATCAAATCTCTGAAACCATTAGGTGAAAAAGAAAGCACGAAACTTGTATATCTACCCGTCTCATGAGAATCAATTGTAAAGGCCTCATCATCGAGAAATACTCAAGCCGGAATGATAATCTCTTTTCACCGCGATAAGTACCAAATCACTGCAACGATGAGGCTGTACGAAGAAGAAAGAACGATCTCGCCCAAGGCAAGGCTACTTGCAATGCTTTCGGCCATCCCATTGAGGAGAGCGGCAAGTTTTTGCGCCAGTCAAGAATACACTGGAACGATTACTAAGCCGGCAATGAAATGCGGTACACGTGGGATTAGAATCATTGCTGGCCAGATTTTATCGGACATGTGCCCGTGGGTGGGATTCTTGATGGCAATATTAGCAAGGGCTAATTATGTGGAAGCCCCCACTATGATATTCATTAGATAATTTATGCTACTGGTCTTGTTTGATATTTCCCGCCAGTTTTCAGAGTTGTCTTTGAAATGATCGCCTATATAAGCAAGATGGTAGTAAGGCGGGGATTCCACCGACCGGCTAGGACTAAATACAAAAACGGTAACGTGGTAGCAGACATTCAAGACTTAGGTGGGGTTTCCACCGACCTCGTATTGCAGAATGCAAATGACATTGACGGAAATGTTTGTTTTCCTCTATGTCATAGTTAAAATTGATCAATGATCGCACAGTAAAATCACAAACAAACAAATTAAAATTAAAAAATGGCGCCATGGGATATGTTAAGTACTAACATTTTAATAGATTCCTATAAAAAGAAAAATTCTAATTTCCGTCAATGTCATTTGCATTCTGCAATGCGAGGTCGGTGGAAACCCCGCCTAAGTCTTGAATATCTGCTACCACGTCACCGTTTTTGTATTTAGCCCTAGCCGGTCGGTGGAATCCCCGCCCAAGATTATTTCTTCGGAATATTATCTTACAAAATTGCATTAACTCTAAACACACATCGAAAACTTATAAAGGTCATCAAGGCCAAAGAAAAGAGCCAATTACATTTGAATAGTGTTTCGACACCGTGAGAACACCTTGGAAGGGACGGCTTGGATGAAAATACTTCTACGTAGGACATAGTAATTGTACAGGTCATAATAAAGGAATATTTTTTTTTTTTTTTTTTTTTTATAAATTGGGGTACAGGTGTTACCTGTGTGCACTTAAGCCTATTGGCCTATTGTGCCCCCTACAACAAAGTATCTACATCACTTCTACATCACTTTCTCGAGGCCTATCTCCCTCACAAGAGCCAGGATCTTGAGGGGATTCAGAAGTGGTAGGTCTTTTACATGTAACTGCAAGCTTTCCGAGCATGCTGCTCTTCTTCGTGCGATTGCATCCCATCGCATCGCAGGTCCTCCGCACCTTCATTGCAGAATCTGCAAGACTATAGTTGTCTCCCTAAGAGACTCCAGATATTTAACCCCAGGACCAAAGACGCCAAGGCCTGTTCTTGGTTTGGTACTTCCTAGCCTAGAGCCATCAGTATGCCACTTGATTGTGTGACTATTGAGAATTCCTGCTGATTCGCAGCATTCTTTCATTGTCCCTAATATAGTTTCGAATTCCCTCCTAAAACAGTATTTTGGATGGATTCTATCGCTTGGCATATCCAGGCAGTGGTCAGACTTAGTCAGAGAGGCTGAGTCTCTCTTAATTGCCCTTCCACTCCTAGTAATGCCATTTCTGCTGAAGTTTCCACTGCAACATGGAGGGGTGGGAAGTCCAGTACTATCTCCATTGCTGCAGTGGAACAGGATTACATAGCCCCTGTAAAGCATCATGTTAGAGAATACGGGCTTCTGAATGTAGCCATAATTTGGATTATTCAGAGAAAAATTCTCATGTGGTTTGATTTTGCCATGTCCATGAAGCCATGAAGGGACGGCTTGGATGAAAATACTTTTACGTAGGACATAGTAATTGTACAGGTCATAATAAAGGAATATACTTTTTTTTTCTATCCGTGCAGGTCAACTTCACATACTCACTCTGTACCCATTTCTCAACAGTCCAAATGACTTACACTTTAAGTCGTTAACACATTCCACTGCGTAATGTCTTACAAGAACATTAGTCTGCTTGTGTTCGCTCTCTTAAGGTGGCATCATGAATGACCATTTGGGAAGAATTCTGCTTCGGAACAGTGGCGGACACAGAGGGAGAAATTTTAAAAAAGGCGGCAAATGACAACTTAATTTTTTTTTAAAACATGATGTATGAAAAAAAAATTGATAATACATCTTTAAATGGGTTCATTTCGTTCTGCATGTACCAACCAGTATTTTTCGAAAAAACTAAATCAGTACTTAAATCAAATACGGTATTGTTTTTATTCTCATTTTATACCTGAGGCGGCATTTTGAGGGAAGACCCTCCCAAAATAAAAAGCTGTGTCCGCCACTGTTTCGGAAACATAAAATATCGGGTGTAATTATTTCCTAGTTACAACAATAAAACATTTATGATTATAAAATATTATGATATATATGTATAGCCTGGCTGCTGTACAGTGCAGCAAACCAGGTATGGCAGTACCCATTAAAAGACATAGGTACGAGAAAGTGGGGTCACAGAAAATAAATTTGCCGGTGCCAAGTCAAGGTGAGGCAGCGCATGAGGCGAGCGAGTACTGTTAGAAAAGAACAGGAAGTGCAGCCAAGCCGACCTTCCCGGCTCTCGTCTCACAAGAATGCGGTTAATAGCCCGATTACCATCATGTTAAACTCTGCACTTCGCTGTTTCCATTTTTATAGCACCATCAAATTTCTACAGCTCCCGAAATCGGGCTCCAGTTCAAGGCCGTTGAAAAGGGGGGACGAGAGGGTGGAGAACTTTTCAACAGCACTTCTCCTAAATTAAATAAAACCACAGTGGGCAACAGTACATCAATAGCAATCAGGACATGTCGAGTAGTGGTACAGACTCCAGCTATCATCCGAAACTTTGTTGGTCCGAGTCCCACACTTGCTATATTTTCTGGCCATGCTTCGGAGGGAATGTAAAACAAGCGGAGTGTGGCCAGATATACTCTTCTCAAGAGTATTTATACTGTTTTGTGTTCCAAATTCGACATACTCTTTCTTTTTGTACTTTTGATGCAAATATACTCTTTTTTAATCAGATCCTACTCTTTTACTCTTTTACAGAATTTTTTAATTTTGACGCTGGGGGAGAAGAAGAGGAAGTGCTCTCTTGAGCTAAATAGAAGTAACTTAGGTCGGATAAAAATACACAAGGTAGAATGGAATAATACAATAGTTTTATTATTCAAGTAGCTATTGCTTATAATTGTAAAATTTTATTTAATTTAATCTTGTTATCCTTTGATTTTTTGGTGAAGAAATAGGTGTACTATACCCCATAAATAAAATTGATTTAAGTGATTTAAAGAGGAGAGTGTGACACACAACCTCTCTTCTCTCTCTCCCCCCCCCCCCCCCGCCTCTTACGTATATACATCTTTTATTGTATATATATCTTGCATATATACTCTTTTTTCGTTTTGGAAATCTGGCCACCCTAAACAAGCGGTCCCTAGTTGAGTGTAAGAGAGGGCTTAATAGCCCTAACTCCGCTAAGTTGGCTTAGTAATAGAACAAAAAAAGTCTATATTTATTTATAGTAGCCCTCGTCCCAAAAGAATGCGGTGCATCCGTTACATGGCCTTGTTAGATTTTTATTAAACTCTTAACAGCTTTAATTCTTGCCGTATCGTAATAATTTTCCTCTCCCAATTGATAGTTTCATTCATTCATAGTCCAGTTGGTAGAGAACTAAACTTTGAAACGGGAGGTCGAAGGTCGAAACTCGACTGGGTCCACCCAACTATAGTACCTTAAGAAAAGACGTGCGGCTGGCGGGTATGCTCCTGACCACAGCATCCCAAAGAGAGAGGCCAAGACCCTTAATGGGTTGTCGTGCCACGACTCCCCTTCCAGACATTTTAATAGGTTTCGGTAGCATAGTGGTAGCGTGCTTATATTTGTGTGAGTCTCTACATACCTTGAGATCAAAGATGTGTCGTAAGTCGACATAAGTAACTATCCTATTAAGTTGCTTAGTGAGGTGACTGAAAAGGTCAATCGGATACATTCTTTAATTTTTTTGCATGCGATTAACCTCTTGGTTGAAAAAAATGGCAGTGCTGTTTCCGTAAGAATAAAATCTAATCAATTATTTCTCTTTTGTTTTAGACTGAAATAACAAGCCCGGTTTGCAATGGCCCAGTGGTCCACTGTTGCACTTCTAGTCCTAGTCAATGCTGCATTCACTCTAAGTAAGTAAATATTAAGTGAATGAATGAATTAAAATCGTATATTTATATACATAAATGTACAAGTGTACACGTATATGTGTGTTCTAAATTTAAGGACATTACACAAAAATGAAAGGGAAGTTTCTTACTAGGTTCTGGGGCATTAAGGCCCCGTCCCACGTTGCTGGCTGGGGTCGTCCATAAACGAAAATATTTTCGGTAAAAAAATTGAGCGTGATTTCACTCATGATGGTAACGGGTAACTGTGATAGGGTTCATATCTATTGATGCCTGATATTACACGCAATTCTAATCAAAATCACTATGTGCTCAGGCTTGTGCACCAACATGCATTCGTGGTTTTCTGCAACAAAGCTAAGGCGATCATAGACGATCAGACGTTTCTCAACCCATCAGTTTTTAGGTTGAAATGTTATTAACGGCTAAACCACATCGAAACAATAGAATCATGCTAGACCGATTATAGGCTTCTCATGCGCGATAATAAATAGTGTAGTTTCAGAAAACGATTACGAACACGAAATCAAATTTTCTGGATATACTAATAAAAATTTAGCACCACAGAAATTACCCTCTACATGTAATTTTCTATCCACATAGATTAACATCATGCAGCCTATCCGAATATACGGTTAGCCAAATAGGTATTGCTATCAGAGATAGAACCGCCAAATCAGAGTGTGGAACCGTTTTAGTCGGCGGTTTGCGACTCAATACCAATGTTTTCTCACAATTGTCTGGTTAATCTTTTCAGGTCGAGTGGCATTTGAAAAACTAACGGAACTCGATTACCGGGGGACCACATATTACACAGTTAAGAATTTATCATTATACGAATGCCAAGGATGGTGCCGAGAAGAGCCCGACTGTCAAGCTGCAAGCTTTAGGTAACACTATTTCCAATTGTTTGCCATCGAATTTAAATTTAAATAGACAATAAGTCTGCTGGCTAATTGTCGGGCTGCTGGTCGACTTACTATATTCCAAAGCTTCGACAATGCGTACGAAAGGATTGTCGGAACGATTTACGACACTTCATCAGAACTGCCCCAGGCGATTTGGTGAGGGAATACACTTCAATCAATCATTCATGGAATCTACTCCAGCAGCTACCCCCCCCCCTGCCCCCCCCCCCTATATCCGTCCATGCACTCACCCCGATTGACCACAATTATGTAAATTATTGATTAGTATAAAAAATTGCATGAGTGTAGTGTCCCGCTTCAAGGCCCAATAAAATAATGTCGTGAAGGGCTTCTTATGAACCTACCTGTTCTAGATCTACTTCTAGTGCTTGACTTGCAAAACCGGATAGCGCGGCCCATGTATGGTGTCCGGTTGTCTGTTTGGAACAAAATCAATTTATAAAAATGATCCTTAAACTCGTTTTTGCTTACTAAGTCCCATGGCACCCCTCAGAGTTTAGGGCATATAAATTTAATGAATAATACCCGCATTGCTTTTAAATTTTCAGTTTTGTACTAAATCCTTTGACACCGACACAAGAAACAGTATGCATGCTTCAGAATGAAACTTCAGCCAATAATCCTGCCGCCACACCACAGAGAAGCGTCAATCTTTACTACATGGTCAAACTCCAAATTCGTTCCGGTAAGTTATACAATAGAAACAAATAGTACAGTACCGTCCAACCAGAAACTTATAAAGTAATTAAATGTTGTGTTTAATCCATACTTTATGATCAGTCACGAAATCGAGGAATCCGGCTAATCTCCTTCAATTTCTGGTCGCATTGACTAAGAATTATAGGAAGTATCAGGCTCCCTTCTAAGGGTTGAAACGTGGGGAAACTATGGTAATTTTGAAGAGGAATACAGATTCTAGAGTATTCATCCTAAAATTTGTACCTTTCAGGCTTTGCCTGGGCGAAATTTCCTCATAATGTATATTATTATATATGATTAAGTATACGATTTGAATCTGAATTTAGATATAACACGTTCCAATTTTTCTTAGATCCATAATTTTATTTATTGGATCAGTGAGATTAGGTTAATATTCGAGTGTAATAGGGGAGAATGGAATAAAAGATAGTTGTACATGTCTAGTGGGCACGTTTCTGGTTAAAGGCCACAGTATAGAGGTGAAATGGTATACGGAAAACCGGAAACAACTTGCAACACGGTTCCCACAATGTCATGGCTAACGCACGTAAATGCATGCATATAAACCTGATACAGGTAATAACCATGTCAACGGGTCATCCTCCCACACAACGCCGCACCTGCTAAACATTGCTAAAAATACCGTTCAACTTTATTATGAGTGCGCCGGCTCATTAGGAGGGGAGCCCAACGTTCCCAAGACAACAATAACAACTCGGGGAGACTGTGCGCAATGTGGGTTAATGGTATGCCCGTTAGACAGCCACATGAAATTGTCAGCGTCATACCGCATGCTGCTAAACACTAATCATGTCCATGACGCCTCTCGGCCACGAATGGGAAAGGGACAAGAAAAGACTTCTGCTCAAAGACTAATAACATTATCTGTGGAAGTCAGTGTACCAGATAGACTGCAGCAGCCGTGGAAGTCTTCATGTGAGCCAGATCGGAAGGAATTTTCACGAATTGGAAAGGGACAAGAAAAGACTTCTGCCCAAAGACTGATAACAATATCTGTGGAAGTTAGTGCACCAGATAGACTGCAGCAACTGTGGAAGTCTTCATGTGGGCCAGATCAGAAGGAATTTTCAGGATAGGCCCCTTCCCCTGACAATGGGCTCCACCCGGATTGTTCGATGAATGTGAGACCCCTGTCTCTAATGACTATTAACACAGCAGGCAATATAAGTCCAACTAACCTTTTGTTGAATAATATTACACCATTACCATTAACCTTTACCAATAGATTAAGATTAAAGAGCATACAAGGGGAAAGCTGATGGCGGAAGCTCAATGCTATGGCGTAATTAAACAATGAAAAAAAAGGGGGAATAGGCAAGCCTGAAACTACTTCCGCTTTGCCACAACATACAAACATGACAGGACATTCTTTTGATTTCCATGATTTTAAAATGTTACACCTGGTGGTAAGAGAAAATTGCTGGACTCGAACCATTTTTTTAACATAATAATTTAAGTCGTGTTGTTTATGTCAGTACTCCGACGAAGGTCAAGCGCCGGAAGCGGTCGCTTATATACATATATTTTTTATAATACTTGACAAAGTTACTCTACTTTATACTATGACGAAATATTTCAATGAGAATGTGGAAAATATTACTGAAGTAGTCAGTTTTAAATTATACAAATTGTTTTAATTAAACAAAAGCACTGAACATGATGAATAATGAACCAGTGGTTGAAAGAGAAAATACAGGGTAAATGAAAGAGCGAATCAGAACCCAAATTGAGGAAGATCGCAGGAACCTGCGGAAGTGCTGACTGATCAGAAAAGAGTGGAGGAGGCTCATATATACACACACACACACGCAACGGGAGCGAACTAGTCGCAGGAAATGATCGGTCCTGTTACATCAACGCTACATCACGATGCATGACATCAAGGGGGTTGGTTTTTAAGCTGAACGGCTGAACACTGACAAGTACACAGTATTGTATTGCTCCGCCGAAGTTGCGGGTCGAAAATTGACTTGTATATTATTTTTAAGCCAAATGCAAAATCGAGGGCAGTTACCGGAAAGTAAGCCTTAGACTACTTGAACGGCTCACTTTGGTGTGAACACTAATAACAATGTCATTAGTGTCACAAAAACAAAATGTGGGTCAAGTAACTCAGGGCGGATATGAACATTAGCGCAAATCACAGGTACCATACAAAACAAAAATCGCGCGAACTGCACCTTCTGAGCTCTTACATTAAGCGAGGCTATGAGGTTTGAACTTAAATAATGAGGTTTAATATTTTCAAAAACAGAAGCAGAGAATTGGAGGGAAATCGTTATGTCCATCTACCAAGCTGAAAAAACAAATGTGCGATTTCTTGACACAGAAGATACGTTTTCCCACTGAACAGGTAGGCCGAGTATGGCTGCGACGGTATATTATGTACTGCATACTATATTAAACATTTACAGACAGTATAATGAACATATAGTAATTAGATCATAACGGACTATGCAGCAGTCCACCAATGAAATACGCTAATAAAAATATATTAAGAACGAGAACACAGCAATATTTTCCCTAATGAAGCATTCGTCGGTCATACGAGGAAGCCATAAAAAGTAATAAATACTTAATTGAAAGCGTAAGTATGTAAAAACGCAATGGGCCGCGCAATTAATGGGTAGCATCCAGCATTCTTCAACTCGTCTTCCATTATATTGGGGAGACCGTTAGTCGATCGACCAGTTTACACCATACAATGTCAATGATAAATCTAAATCGACGAAATTCAATGAACTCTGAGGTAAAGTCGATAATTTATCTTCTGAATGCTACTGTACGCATACGGTATTCTTACTACTCTACATTAATATCTGTTATCTGTAAAGCACTCTAGTTGCCTAGGTGTGGTATATGAGCCTCCTCAACTTCTCATCACTCATGACTACCTCCGGGTAAAACACTACTCTCCTAAGACCGTCTTCTATTTGGTATCTCTTTATCAACGAGGTCTTCCTCTACTTCGAGAACCGTCTAATCCCCCTTCCAGCTACCTCTTCACACACCGCATCGGTTGTGATTGTTTTTCATTACTTTTATGTAACCGAGCATTATCATATATATATATATATAATATATATATGTATATGTACAGTATATACATAATTTCTGTGTCTTATAATTGATGAGACTAGTAAATAAAATTTGAAAAAAATGGGGTAAACAAGTTGGAAATACCTTTGCAGTCGAAAAAGAAGGGTAAACCAAAATATTCTGGAGCATACCATTTTGTTTTTCATTTTTTTTACATTTAGACTATAACAAGGTTCGAATTTTGTCCCTTCCATAAACGTCAGATGAATGGAAATCCAATTTCGTTTTACAAATTGAATCCTGCAAAATCAAACCCTGTTGTTTCAGATAACGTTTGCCTGAGACCATGGGCCTTCGAGCGAGTGCCAAACAAGATGATACGCGGATTAGACAACGCTTTAATTTACACCTCCACCAAGGAAGCCTGTCTAGCTGCATGTTTAAATGAGGTAAGTAGCCCGAGTTAGCAAGAAACCATCATTCCACGACAGCCAAAAGTTGACCTACAGTATACCTACAATACAATTGCAGTAGAGCTATTGTATAACCGAAAATTTGAAGCCAAAATATTCCCCCTCCCTGAAACTTCTAATTAAGCCTGATAAAACGGTGAGTACCTATAAGGTTACTATAATTTTCAAAGTTACGATACCCGTTTTTACGCCTATACCTGTTGACCTATGTCTTATGTTTGAACTTCTTCTTTGTGCGTAACCCTATGGGTTGGTCAGTAAAACCAATCTCCCCAATATCGGCCATGGTGTATAATGTGTGCTTTACAATCATTCCCGTACGTCAATAGGCACCTGATGGCCCCTTACCCAAGTGTATTTAAAATTTCCAAAATATCTTCCTCGAAATATGTCTGAAGTCTTTACTAGTAAACCAAGTACCACAACCATAGTAAAAACAAGATAGAGGTTCCAGTTAGATGCAATTACCAATGCCCATACAAAGCTAATTGCTGTACGTAGAATCGTTCCTCAGAGGTTCCATCTTCACACGGTCATTTCCTCCGGTATTCTCGTCAGTCAAAACCGTTTGAGCTCCACATGGTACTATTATAGGATAACTGGCTGAGTTTTGTTAATTAAAGTGACCAGCACTGTCCTGTGCAGTAGCGGCACAACAGGTGGTTTACCTTTGTTCACAAACTTCTGTAATTTTTACTTTCTGGGAACAGTGGGCGTTAGGAACAACACAACTTCTTTAGTTCGCATTGAGTAGGTACTTTCAAATTGTACATATTCAGAGTTAAGAACTCTACACATGGATCCATTTGGAAAAAGGTATGGTATACCTTTAAGCACGCTAACTGGCAGATTCCATGTTGGCAACACTTTAGCGCGTTCGGTGTTGTAACGTAAGCTTCAGGTAGCACAGCGTTTACATTGCGGTTTATCGTATTTGACAAAGCTGCACATCTCCTATTCAATTATCCTTGTCTAATGGAACATTGTGATTTCAGCACCGATTCACGTGCCGTTCTGTCGAGTATAACTACATCACTCTCCAATGCCACCTTAGTGACGCTGACCGAAGAACAGTAGGACAGTATGTTCAATTTCAAGATGCGCAAGGAGTTGACTATTTTGAAAATCTCTGTCTTAAAGGTAATAACAATATATATTCACATTAATCAGACCTGAGACAGGACAACAGAACAATACTTGTGCTTTAGACGTGGCTTGGTTCAATACTGAATTCTCGTCAAAACGCATCAATAACCAATATTATGCAATTATAGCAAAAGTATTGTGATTAACTGCAAGACAATGTCAAATTGTCACAAAGTTACTATGGAAACAATTCCTAGCACCATTATTAGGCAAGCATTAGTCGCTCTGATGTTGCTCTGAATTGACAAATGACATGGACGATTACTAGTACTAGTATTTCAAAGGACCAAATAGTGTCAACTGTGGACATCAATCATGTCAAAACATCGGACATGATGAATTCGGGGCAGGTTATCGCCGCGTCGGCACGTCTAATCGTTGGATTAGGGCTTACACCCAAAAACACCCATTCAAGAAATTATTGTCATAATAATGAACGCGAGTCTATTTGAACGTTCAAACCAAATTATTTCAACTCTAACATCTCATTTTTTCTCATCCTTCCAGGCAACCAAGCTTGCAAATCCAACAGGAACTATCAAGTGCCCAGAATAGGAGTCGCAGATGACAAGGTGGCTCAGTACGCCAGTCTCCACTACTACGTCGACAAGGAACTGCAGGTACCGTATGTTACGATAAGCAATTCATCAAAATTATCAGAGAGCGAAGAAAAAAATATTACACTTAACCACTTAGGTGTTCATGGTAACTTTGATGTCAGGTATTTCGTCACTTTAACGTAAGTATTCTTGGCATCTTAGTTAAAATTAGGTCTACTCTAATGGTAACTAATTTATGGCAAACCGTTTGCATTCGGGTACCACCATAGCACTTAGAATTTACGATATTTTTACATGAGATTATGTATATTAATTATCTTTAAAGGTGACAAGTGAATCGGCCTGCAGACTTGCCTGCGAAATCGAGAATGAATTCCTGTGCCGATCATACCTGTACAAGGGGTCCCCTTCCGGATCATCCTACAACTGTCAGCTCTTCCATTTGGACCACAAGACGTTGCCCGAAGGACCCAGCACCTACCTCAACGCAGAACGACCTCTCATTGACAACGGCGAGCGAATCGGTACCTACGTTGAGAACTACTGCGAAAGTAAGTACAAGTTAGACTTACTTAGGGAAATATGATTCACCGTCAAGAAGAAAGCATATCTAGTATGTTTATAAATGAACTGGAACTCCAATTAATTCAAACACAAGGCTTTACCAGTATACAATACAGGTGTGGATAAATATACCAAAAACGCAATCGTTTGATAACTTATGAGCTGCGGGGAATTGTGACATTGTGCCTAGGTATACATTACCAGCAATGGTACACACTATTCGCGTTGCGGCGTTATTAGGCATAATTTTGTTATTAATTAAATATTGGGATTTCAGAATCGCCAACCAGCGAGCTTCCAGTCGTTTTCGACAGCACAGAAGACCCATCAATTAATAACCTGACCAGGGCGGACGTTAACTGCGACAAAACTGGCACTTGCTACGATGGTAAGTACCATTAAAAAATTCAATTACGTGAATTTAACAAGCTTTTTTATAAGCAGCAATTGAAGCAATGCCTACGAAATAGAGGCTAAATCTCAACTTTAAAGCGGCAAAGCATTACAGCGATAAACGCTGCAGAAATAAAACATTATGATGTGGTGTTAAAAATCAAACTATGACCCCTAGTTTTATTTCATCAATTTATTAAACTTGCAGTATCAGTGCATTGCAAAGACACTCGTATCGCAGTCCAAGTCAAGACAAACAAGCCATTCAATGGCAGAATCTATGCTCTTGGGCGGTCAGAAACTTGCAACATTGATGTCCTCAACAGCGACTTATTCAGGCTGGACCTTACCATGACTGGACAGGACTGCAACACTCAATCTGTGGTAAGTTCACTTTAGCTAAATTAGATAAATGTAACAAATGCGTTTATGCTGCGCCTCTGACTAAGTTTGAGAAATCTTGCAGTCACATGCCACATGCTTCAGCATAGGGTGAAACGTGGCAATAGACAAGTTTAACTGTCGGATCCAACTATCAGCCAGATTTCCGACAATCGCCGGAGACGTCCTAAATGAGTAATAAGGAAGAATTTAGCAGGACGCCCGCAACGGGCAGCGCCCGTGAATTCATGATTATGCAACCGTGCACTGCGCACTTATTCAGTGGAAAAGGGGACTAAATTCAATAAAATAGTGTCTTGTAGTATATACTGTACTAGTACGTAGATGCTTTTGAATTAGATTTGAATAGCGATAGACTTTGCAAAATACAGTACGTCGAACACGTGGTGCCTCATTCAATGAAAAGCAAACTCACCAACTTCAGAAGGTAGCTTAATTATAAGGCCGGGTACCATCAACACTTCAAAAGTCTCGGTAAGGAATACTCGACGGCATCGCCACCTTCCAATGCATAGCGGTAACGTGCAGTACATCTTACGGAGTCTTTCGAATCGAAGTGGAGGTTACATATTCTCCTTGTTTATTTATGACATTATTACCTGACACTAAATTCCTCATACTGATCAGTTTATACGGGAGCTTGTGCTTAAGACTAACATATTTTTCAGACATTTCTGACGACTGATCACTGACAGAATGACATATACAGCAGTGAACTATACTAAACATGACAATGACACATCAAGATGGTAAGCTAAACTGTGACAAACATAGAATAAGATAACTGCTTAATGTAGCTATCAATCACAATGTGATAGATTTTAAAGTGGAAATTTTTAGAAATTTCATACACAAGGCTAAGCGGTCAAACCGCACTTTATATTGTGTGGACTGTGGAGTAATGATATTTATCTTAGTATTCAAAAGTGTATGTACATTGAAGATGACATTTTCAATTCCAGACCGGCGTGTATTCGAACACAGTGGTTCTACAGCACCATAGCGTTGTTATGACCAAGGCGGACAAAATCTACAAAGTCAAATGCACCTACGACATGTCATCCAAAAATATAACATTTGGAATGATGCCCATCAGGTAAAAATACAATTGATTAAACATTGCATAGTCGACAGACAGACGATACAGGAACGAATGAACCAACGCCAGCAACTAAAACCTAGGCCAGGCACTGGAAGTTAGTGAATAAAAAAGGGCCAAACGCATTAAAAAAAAATCTAGACGCGGTATTGTAAGAACTAAATAGACTAATATAACAACTCGTTTTACAGGGATCCAGAAATGATCAGCATTACGTCAGCACCTGAGGCTCCTCCTCCAAGGATTAGGATTTTGGACTCCAGGAACCGAGAGGTCGAGACTGTCAGGATTGGAGATAAGCTTACCTTCAGGATTGAAATACCCGAAGATAGTGAGTATATAAAATTGGAAAGATCACTGCAGCGCGAGCCACTTTTTGGCTTGTGGGAGAACAAAATTAATGATACAAACCTAAACGCTACACAAACAGAAGAACCGGTCCGAGTTTACTCGAATATGCTTTCCAATTTATTGATTAGTAGAGAGAGAAAATGATTATTTTCATGGTAAATAATTTTCCTATGGTTACATTTCGGATATCACGGGGGGGGGGGGGGGGGTCCACCACCTGAGGGTGACTTAAATTCTAGATAGGTCAGGCCTACACATTACCACACAGCAATAATGGCAGGTCACGCAATGCATTTGAGCGTGAATTTGCTTTCATTTTTTCATAAAAAAATTTTTTTTTGCACAAAACCCAATAGTTTTTTGGAAACCAAACTATCCGGTTTCATTACTCAATTTAACACCTAAAACATGCTTGAAGTTAGAAATCATCGATAGAAAGGTTTCGCAGAAAAATTATTTTTTAGTCATATTTCATTCAAATTTAGTCATTTTTATTTTTTTACCCCCAGAAGCAAACTATCAAGGGGCAAGCGACCCCCGCATTTTATCAACATTAACAACAACTACAATATATGTGAATTTAAAAGAAATCGTTGGAGCCGTTTTTGAGAAATAATTTTTTTAGACGTTTTTTTGAAGTTTTTTGAAAATAAAAACCCCCCAAATTGAGTTAGCCCGAAATAAAAAAAAAATAGTCCCGAGGTATGATTTTTGTGAACCTACATGCCAAATTTCATCAAAATCGACCGAGTAGATTGCCCGGAAATCGACGCACAGACAGACAGACAGACAGACATTTCGTAAAAACCACTTTTTTGGGTTCCTGGGACCTCAAAACGTGTAAATCCGTTGAAATCTCGGAATCGAAAATTTCGACCGTCACGAAGCTTTCCTTATACTACGTATAAATTGGAAAGCAAAAAGGATTCCTGGAAGCTTTGTGTAGAGGCTTATTTGCTAAGTTAGCGATGCTTATCATTATATACTAATATACTTCGTATATAACACGTCTTATGCATTAAAATTGTAAAATACCGTAAATGAACTTAGTTTGTGTATTTTTGCTTTCCAATTTATACGTAGTATAAGGAAAGCTTTGTGATGGTCGAAATTTTCGATTCCGAGATTTCAACGGATTTACACGTTTTGAGGTCCCAAGAACCCAAAAAAGTGTTTTTTTACGAAATGTCTGTCTGTCTGTCTGTCTGTGCGTCGATTTCCAGGCAAACTACTCGGTCGATTTTGATGAAATTCGACATGAAGGTTCACAAAAATCATACCTCGGGACCATTGTTTTTATTTGGGGGCTAACTCAATTTGGGGGGGTTTTATTCTCAAAAAACTCCAAAAAACGTCTAAAAAATTATTTCTCAAAAACGGCTCCAACGATTTATTTTAAATTCTCATATATTGTAGTCGTTATTAATGTTGACAAATGCGGGGGGTCGCTTGCCCCTTGATAGTTTGCTTGTGGGGGTAAAAAAATAAAAATAACTAAATTTGAATGAAATATGACTAAAAAATAATTTTTCTGCGAAACCTTTCTATCGATGATTTCTACCTTCAGGCATGTTTTAGGTGTTAAATTGAGTAACGAAACCGGATAGGTTGCTTTCCCAAAAAAATATTTGGTTTGGCACAAAAAATTATTTTTTGAAAAAATGATAGGAAATTCGCGCACAAATGCATTGCGTGCCCAGCCATTATTACTGTGAGGTAATTAATGTGTTGGTCTGACCTATTTAGAATTTATCTCACTTCCAGTGACGTCAGGTGGACAACCCCCCCCCCCCCCCCCCCCCCCACGAGATATCGGAAATTTAACCACGGGAAAATTATTTACCATGAAATTACTCATATTCTCTATCTACGAATGTTGATAAATTGGAAAGCAAGTTCGGACCGGTTCTTATAGAAGTGACAGCCTGCTTTCCCAAAACTAGAGCTCAGTCTAGAGGCCTGCCCAAAATATAACGGAAGCTTTAAAAATCTCAATATAATCTAAACTGATATTTTTTCAGCTCCTTATGGCATTTTTGCTAGAAGTTGCGTCGCTATGGCTAAGGACTCCAAGAGCACGTTTCAGATCATTGATGATGAAGGGTATGTTAAATTCACAATATTATAAAAATATAAGAAAAAACCACAATACTTAATTGTCAATGCTACAACAGATACTGTAAGTAGAAAATACAATGTTTTTCTAGCATGACGTGTTACTTGTCTAAGACTATACTTGTACGTCTTATATAAAAGATTGCTCAGCAGTTACTTAAAAACAAGAAACAACGAAGAAGATGAGCCAATGAAACATGAGGAGCTACATATGCAGAAAAAAAATTGTTACCCACGATAGAGTGACGAAATATTTACTATATTGTATTTTGATGGATAAAATCTCGTCAACACTTGAACAGGAACTAATAAAGGAACGGGCAGCGTCCACGCCTCCAAGTAGATATTAAAACAATGCCTAGAATTCATTCAAGCCAAGACTGAAGTACACTATCCCAATAACAGACAAAACTTACACTTTTTTCAGATGCCCTGTCGATCCTACCATATTCCCTGGGTTCACAGCTGATGGAAATGCCCTGCAGTCTATCTATGAAGCTTTCAGGTTTACGGAATCCTACGGAGTTATATTCCAGTGTAATGTCAAGTACTGTCTAGGACCCTGCGAGCCGGTAAGCAACCAAAACATTTCTGATAAGAAATACAGTCCACATAGTAGGTGTTGAAATCGTAGATTGGGTTTAATCGTAGATTATTTAAATCACATTAGGCTAATAATAACTAAATGATTCAAGCTGCCAAGAAAAACAATAAATTTCAATCTATCTATTAAAAAAAATCATTTAAAGATGTAGGTACACGTAGCAACGGATAAATCAGCCCAGAAGGGTAATTAAAGCGCCTACTTAGTTTTTTTTGTGATAAAGTGAAGCTAAATGCTTCAAATACTGCATAGATGGGCAACTTCACAAGCTATGCAAAGCATTCTAGAGTTTTCAATATAAAACTAATCAATGAGTTGCATATGTTTTAGGCTGTTTGCGAATTCGGTCGGGAATCCATTGAGTCATTGGGCAGGCGGAGAAGGAGTCTTGCGGCAACCAACGTCACAGAATCAGAGGAGGACATGACACTCAGTCAAGAGATCCTTGTCTTAGACTTCGGTGATGATAAACAGAGCGAGTCCCTAAGACAAGAAACAGCATCGGCTGATTTTGGCAAAGGTGAGTATCACCTTATAAAATTCAACAGATAGTTGTCAGGAAATTAAGGAACGGAATAAATTAATAGATCAGCAGATACATAAAATAAATAGCATGAATATATTTTAAGAAAATATCCCCCCAAGTGTCAGCCGGCATGAGAGGTCGTGATTATTTGAATATATAGATAGGTAACCAACGTTAAGCCACACACGGGCTAGTGCCCTGCGGTACATAAATTGTAACAAACTGTAATTGTCATATTGTTGGAATTAAAGATTAAAGATAAAAGATTAAAGATAAAAAGTATATCAAGCTATGTGCATAGCTACCTGGAGGAAACCATCTCTGAACTCTTGAACTTAAAACCACCATGACAAAAAAAAAAAATTCTGAACGTTATGGCCGTCTGAGCTCTCAAAGCCGCTCAAAAACGTTTTACCAATGGAAATTAATCTTGATTTAAGATTATACTGACGTGCTATAATGATGGTTTGATCTAAATTTTCAGAAAAAACAGTAAGGATAGTAGAGCCTTGTCCGACCAAGACGTCAGTACTCGTCCTTGGCATCACATGCGCGCTCTTATTCTTCGTCTACCTGGTGACCTTGATCTCATACTACATCCACAAGTGTGTAGGACCCAAGAAGTTGGTTGCATGAGGACAGAACCTTCCTAGCCGAGCATCAAACATGGCGCAGGATCCCAGGCAGTTGCACCACGCCACTGCCCGTTCCTGACCTTTAAGCGTCGTAACGTTGTACAAAATACAAACTTTGCCTGTAAGCTTAGTTCGGAAAAGGCGGGGACTCTCATCTGAGATCGCTTGTACAGAAGTTAAAACGTCGGGCGTGACTCCCAACTTGAAAGTCACCATCGGCAGAAATGTGATGTCTGTTAAACTGTTAGTTAATAGTTAAAAGGCCGACTCATAGTGAAGACGGAGGCTAGCCTGGCTAAATTTTAAGGCGGGTAGCCATCTCCTATTTTCACGGTGACTTGGCCTTGCTCAATAGTCATAGAAAGGTTATATACAAATAGTGATAATATTAGTCAAGTTAAGATTAAGAAAGTGGTTCGGTTCTGCGCAGTGATAGTATTTAACTCATTTTTATTGTTCAACCATGGCCATGCAGCCGAAGAATGACTTGGTTCAGTTGTAAAATCCAAAATCTTTGTTTCACACTGTGATAAATTGAAATGGCTGCATCCCATAAATATTCAGTTGGTATCGCTAAGCATTTACCTACAAGGTCTATAATTAAACAAGAATCCCTAATTTTTTAGTTTGTTGTTTGTATTGGAAGGATTCAGTTGAGACTGACTATTTCTTGTCGCAATTTAAAAGGAATGAAAAAACAGCAAAACTTTTAAATGATAAAAACGTTGCAAATTGGATGCTGACGTGACTCATTTTACAGTGCGATGATGTAGTCAATAAACCGAAATCAACTTTTTTTCAGGTACCTACATTATTGTCGTGATTGTGAAAATTATACAAATCATAAATTAATATAACTGAGAAAGAGTTGAGAAATTTGTTAATTAAAGGGTTTAAAAATGTTATGCCTGAGCAATACCTAGGCCTTTGTTGGGTGCCAAAACACTGGCAGAATCGAATACCTATCTCAACTGTGCTGTATACTATTTTTCTATGTTTCTAACATACCGCTACTAAAAGTGGGGGAAATGGTGAAAGGGTACATGGTTAAGTTATTGTAGTAGCTGCCGCAGCTGACAAATGAAATTGTACTGTCTTATTTATTTATTTTAGATTATTCAACAGACTCGGCGGCAGCTTTATAGGCATTAGATTCTCGTCATTGTTTCATTTTGTAAAAAGTTTCTATTATACAACCTTCCCAAGCCAATGTTGTGCATTGTCATTTGTAACCTCCTTAAAATTAGTTTTGACTAGGTGTTATATTTGTCCATCCTGGAAGTTCAATATGCACAACTTCAGAGTCCATGCACCAAGTGCCAGTGAATTTCACCAGGCGTAGGAATTTCAAAGACTACCATATTGTACTGTACACGTGTGTTCTTTCATACTGGCGTCTCAATGGAATTGAGTAAAATAAGTACGCTGTATATGCAGTATAGTACCTTGTATTGTGTAGTACCTTGTATTGTGATCATTCTGTAAAACACTTGAGCTTACCTTCCATGACGAAGATTTCCTATTCATCTTCTAACATCTGCAATCGCTGCTGAGTCAATATGGCAACATCCAGCATGGGCTCCGGCTGCAATAGCTCTGACACCTGAAAATTTCATAAATTGACGAATTTTCTAAGAAAATATGAGAGGGCCTTTCCTGTCTTGAGGGGTAAGGATAGGCGACTGAAACGGTGGCGATAGTGGGAATGTCAACAGCCAACAGTAAACAATAGTCTCAACAACTACGTTACCGGGTATAATGATTTCTGGGCCAAACAACTGGCATAAAGAAAAAAATAATTCAGATCAGACTACAACGGCTGTACAGGGACGGATCCTTGGGGGGGGGGGGGTGAGAGAAATAGCTTTATACTAGATAGAATGGACTTTTTGAAGGAAATTAAAAAAAAATTATTACTCAAGTAAAAGAATCGTGAAATTTTTCAGCCACCCCCCCCCCCCCCCAAACCTTTATCTGAAACCGTCCCTGCGGCTGTTAGGTATGAGACAATGCGCAAACACTTAACATTCAAAGCAAAAAAATTACCTACCGTGTACTTCTGGGATTCTTCATAAGCGTAGAGAATACTTGAGTCGTATAGAAGCATTTTGGAAGCGGCAAGAGCTAGAATGCAATTTCGTAACCGGCTTAACACTATCCGATCTTGTTTAGGGACAACATTTTGAAGATCTTGCGTGAAACCACCCTTAGCGTCTTCGGCACCAGTTGGACAGACCCAGACATAGCCGTTGTTGCCTGCAAGAGGAAACAATTATGGACAACTATTTGATCAGGATTAGAAAGTAAATAAAAATAATAATACGGCTGGCATAAACCTCTTGCTGAGACTTAACAAACAATGGTCTCAACCGCCGTCAGGCATGGTCCCACCATTGCTTGAAAAGTATAAGGTAAGGATCACTGGACGGCACAGCCAATTCATAACGGCGCCGTGCGGTGCAGTACTCCCTACTGATGGGTTTTCAGCGATGGTGGGAACCTCCCTCAGTCCTGTTCTACAGCGAACCACCGGGCAAGGATGGTAATTTGTCCGTTGACACGACGCCTTATCCCAAAGCTTCGTTGGTGGAAGGATGGTCGTAGCCACCCAAATTACTTATACATTATGTAGTTACCTAAAATAACACTAGCACCACACGGAAGATTATGAAAATGAGTTTTTCTTCTCTTTACTAAAGAAGGAAAAACTTTGATAAGTAACCCTTGGGCGAGCTTTCCATATTTAAGACTTCTTGTGTGAAGTTGCAAGTCGCCATTTCCGGACACATTTTGAACTTCGGCGGATATTAAGTCTCCTTCCTAAAATAAAAACCATTCGCGTTTTAATTTGAAAACTTACTTGGTGCATAACTGTTTAGCAACTAATAGGCCTACGTTTTAATACTACTCAATGAAAGTGTGAAAGTTTTTTAGAAATGAACAAAAAGCAGTATACATATTTAAACCAGTCCTTTTCTCTAATTTCTTGCGTTTCAAGAAGAAGCGTACTGTTGATACTGGATCACCCAAAACAGGTTAGCTTATATTTTTTACTTAAGTTATAAAGATTTCATCTGTTCAATTGATAGAAGACTATTTCTTACGCCATTATATGAGACTTGTTGTTCATCTTTCTTTTTTTTTTAATTTCCATTAGTTTAATAATTCGGTAAATTTGTTATGCCCCGATCAGTTACGGAAAGCCCTCAACACTAAAACAAAAACAATCTTCGCAGTACCATGTATGAAATAGTCCCCAACTATTGTGATTGGAGGGATCAAATCTTTATTGCTTAAGTATTAAATTAAATGAAAAATATCAACTAACCTACTTTGGGGTGATCCAGGGGGTGTCCGATGTTTCGACCAACGGCAAGCTTCCTCTTAAGGTAAAGTAAAAAAAAGCATTGAAAGTATAACTCTTTCACTTAATGACCCGTACTTTCCATAATTTACACTTTTATACCATAATACTTATACTTACTTTATACTTTATACACAAGAAGTTAAATTCCAAAAACTCAATCGGTTTCCACTTCGGCCATTGTACACCTATTATGTTAGGTTTGCTTACCTGCAAATATTTTCTCATCAGCTGCTCATCTTCTTCGGACCTACGGCGGAGCTCCCCACCGGGCAAATTAACTGACGATAACAAGAGGTGGGCGTCAAGTCGCGAGTTGATATCAACTTTCCATCTCTTTTGTTGCACTTCTGTAATTCTTCCAACGACAACATCTCCAACTTCCCCAAAGTATCGAGATTTTAATGGACGAACCGAAATTAATTTGTTTACTTGTTCCACGGTTCCAGCAACTGAAGCTTTTAACCCATCGTTTTCCATGTATGTTCCATGCCCCCTAAAAGTCATACGAATAATTTAAAATGCTAATACCAGTAAGTTTAAATAATAATATTGACTAAACTTCTTGTAAGGACTATTGAACTATTAGGCTACTTATGGGTGCATTTAAACTAGTATCCTAACTTGATGAAATCATGCTAACCCATGTAACACTGTGTCAATGATAAGCATGGTTCAGCTTATCCATTATCGCTTGTAGATTGACATCGAGAAGGTGTACCAGTTTGCCAATTCCCAAAAATGAATATGGAAACAGTATCAACAATGTCTATGGGGTCTTTGGGCAAGGAAATTTTGAGTAGGCCAAGCTCTATAAAAAGCCCTTGAAGACATTAATGTAGGAATTGGGTGCATTAAAACAGATAAAAATACTATAAAAATATATAAATACCTGCCCACCTAGTGGAGGTCTGTTAGGCTACTTTTTAGCAGGTGGATACAATTGTATTTATTAAAGTTTTGAAGGGAATTTTCACAGGCGTAGGTAGATTTCGGTCCTGATTGGTACGCTTTATTCTGCCCACAATCATGTCCCTGTTGACTGTTATCAATCGACACCGCACCGGTTGCAATGGCTATAGGCAAGCAGAGGCTTCTTTACCATGTACATAATGCAACTTAACCAAGTGAGTCCAGTAGGTATGAAACTTGTCAGCTATCGCTATTAATTTCACATGAAAGGTTAAAAAAGAAGGGTCAGGGTTTTCAGGGATCACCTACCTCATAAACCCAGGTTGGCAAGTTATTGTTTGCCCAGGGGTATATATTTCTGGGTGTTCCCTAGCTATTCCACTTTCAGTGCTAATTCTGTGCGCTGCTAGCCTGATGATTACGTTTTCACCCATTCCAAAAAGTATTCAGTAACCGATAAGAACCTTTTAACTTAAATTAAAATCTCGCGCCCTCGCGGCACTTAAGTTGTTGTCAGTCAGTAAAGTAAACAAAAAAATAAGAAACATGGACGACGAGGCCATTTTTATCTGTTGCCACGTTTTTATTAAAAGTACTTCAGACTTATTTATAGTACTATTTTATAAATTATATCAGATAATTAATTAAATTTTATTGTGAAGTTATAACTATGTTAACGGCTTGCTTCATCTTATGACTATTTATGCAATAAAATACTAATTTCCTTACGTAAGATAGACATAGGATGCATGTGGCATTTCGCGCTATTAGTAAATTTTCAAACTGTCTGAAAGCAGAAAATATACTATTTAATTATTTTTTAGATTATTTAGTAGGATATAAACCAAATCTCATTATTTATAATGCAGTTGGAAGAACATGATTGTCAGTTTTACATTGTAAATCGTAACTTTCCTATGGCCTAGATGGTAGGACACTAGCCTATGGGCCTTGTCACTTGTATCTAGCGGATAAAGCCGAAAGATCAATAATTATCTTGCAAATGGACTATATAACGCGTAACTTCTAATTTGAGATATCTATGACAAAAAGAAGCCAACCTTGCCAGTTGCCACCTACCCTTTGTACCTACTATAATTTCTAAAATGTCTCGACTACTTATTCCGCACTATACTCGCCTATTATAATTATAAATTATTATCGTCATATAATGCATGCCTGCCTGAAAAAAAGTAATCATATTCTAACGATTAATGCTTCCCTATTAATGCAAATCAAGTCCATGACTACTAGTATCACCATTTCGTATACAAACTTGTTTTTCCATAAATGAGGAGGCTATTTACAAACATGGCCAGCTCAAAGTTGTAGATTTTTTCAGGAGAGCGGATTTACTGTAGAAAATTGCATTAAGTTTATAGCTAATCCTAGACTTCTCAGCGTTTCTGTGCGCAATCTGGCTACTTTTGTTACTTAATTTTCAACGTGCAGGTGGATAATTTGAAAATGGAAATTTTCTGCAAGGTCGGATCAAAACCCTATTTTTTTTAAAAATGGAGTTGGCCACGTTTGTAACCAAGCTCCTCAAATGATTAAAATACTAGTTTACCATAGTTAAGTACATGTGCCTAAAAACATTAAGCTGGAAATTTACAAACATTTTTTAAATGAACGAGCCTTGGCTAACTACTAGTAATACTACGCTCTTTGGCTTGGATTTTTTCGATTATATTAATTTCTGGTGCCAGTCGCTAAAACCCCAGTTTTCGTTGCAAAATTGCATTTTCCCACCTCAAATAACATTGCTCAAGAAAAACACGTAACAGTGCGTTAACAGATTTTATAGATTAGCTGCAATCGGCTAAATAGTCTGCCTCTTTAGAAACCTTGTGTTTGTTAAATAAATTAATAAGACGATTTTCTTTGCGACTGACAAATAGAGCGAAGACTTTAAATTAATTTTTATTAATTTTGAAATCTTAACCGCAAGTTTTGATTCAATTTAATTTCTTATAGAGCTGAAGAATCAGCTATATGTATATGTGTTATTTAGAATCAGATTCAAGTGGGCAAGCTGCATTCTAAAGAGGAAAATAATTACATAATTTTATTAACGTTCTAAATGTCTAATTGGATCAATTTACTTTGAGAACTCATGCAGTTTTTCTAACAAGCCAATATAACTGCTCTGCTCGTGGGCTGTGGCAATTTCAGATAACTTATCAACAAACTCGTTTGATATACCCTTTTCCTCAAGAATAGTCATGAAAAGATCATACAAATTTCCATCCAAAACATCGCCAGCTACAGCATACGTTTCCTCCTTCCATTCACCCTCAAAATATGTTACTTCATCAATGCAAAATGCGTCATCTTCTGCCGCGCCTTCGGGAGGCGACCCGGGGGTAAATGAACACTTGAAGCTCAAGGTCTTAGTGCCTCTCACCAGGTCAATTTCAAAGCTTGGGCGAGACTTCAGTTCCCCAATGTCAACGTTGTCAGATCTAGGGTCGATTTCCTCAGACACGTCGGCGTCAACACTATGATTTACATTGAGACTGATCTTTAAAGTTTCACCATCTCCACTCTTAGTTAGGGTCATGTCAGCTCCATCTGTAGTTATGGAAAAGCCTGCAAGTTCTTTCGGCAGTGATTTTATCTTTAAACTTCTACGCTCGGCAGCAATTTCCTCCTTTAGAAAATTTGCAAGCTCACGCTCACCATTTGTGTGTAATAGGTTTCGACAACCACAGTTGCAGAGGTCACTGAAGGGGGATTTATTCGTTTCATTTGAGATGCGAGAGGACATGTGCCATACCGATCGTGAGTATGCCGGTATGACGGAAAATCGCTTCTTGCCTTTGATAAGTGTGGGCACTGCTCGAGAAAGTACAGATCTTACCACCGAATTCATCATGTTCAGCACAAAACAATAAATACTGCACGTACAATTATAGGATTAGATTTTTCTTTAAAACAGAGGATAAATGCAAAAATGCTCTGTAGTTGAAAACCTTGAAAATTGGAATAAAAATTCAAAATGGCGGTCGGTGGATAGTTAAATCTCGAAAGCTTGAAACGAAAATCGATTCTCGAACTTAAAAAGAGCGCGAAAATTGAAACACTTTTTTAGTTGAGAACCAAAGATTGAGATTCTCACCGTCGCGATTTGCCAGTCTTTTCATCCATTGTAGCCATAGGCTATAAGAAGATTTCCCGACTTTTCGGAACCTGGCGTGAAGCCAACCGAACGAAAGTCATGGTTTTCCCCAAGACACTTCAGATCACAGAAATCTTCTGAATAAGATCTTGTGGGTTTCCACCAACCATTCACCACGCCCTATTCCTACAAGGGTTTAAGACACAGCAAATCAAGACTGCGAGAATAGGCCGCAAACACCGCGCATAATATTGTTTTTCCTTGATATGTCTCATAAACCCGAGCTGCACGGTAACATTTTAGTAATACTCCCTTCATGATGTACATACTATAAGACGTACAGTTCAAAGTTCGTGCAGTTGCATAAGCTTACATAATATCTTCATGAGAATGTTTTGAAATGAAAAATATCCTCATTAGAATTAGATTGTATCTAAAGAAGTATAACTTCTAATAGGCCTATGGCGCATATTCCACCGACGTCTATAGTGATAGTGACGTGGTAACAGACATTTTTAGACTGTCTTTAATGTCTGCTACCACGTCAATATCACTATCGAGTTCGGTGGAATTTGCGCCTATTGATAAGTTGATAAGCGGCAGTGGCGCCAAACATAAAAAAGAGATTCACGTTCCTACAGCGTCGCTATGGAAACCTAACAGATCACTAGGCAACGAGACTCACTCCTCTCCCGCCGGCGTCAATTTTATGGGTTTTTCGTCACAAAGTCGAAAGAGCTGAGAGCCTTCCGTGTACGTAATCTAGAATACGGTACTAAGACGCAGAGAATGGAGTCCGAAGCAACGCCTGGTGAGTACGTTGCATATGAAGACTTGGCTGTAGATAGAGATAGGCAGATAATTCGTATACTTATTATTAAAAAATTCGATACAATGTAAATTTCCAATCTATGTGTGCCCCATGAAGCCGGAGCTGAGAGTGACAGCTGGGAGAATTAGTATAGAAGCACAGTACCGGTAGGCTATACCTATATTATTGTAAGTAGCGCATGAGAGATGTTAAAACGTTTACGCTTAATCAATTAATCGTAAAGCATTTGATGCCCATCTTTGTTACATCTTATCATAACAATAATTGCAGTCATCTTGCGTCCAGATATAGCCTACCGATGCTGTATTATGTTATGTTGGTACACTAGTATATGTATATCAGTATATGATGCCTATCTTTATATAGTAGCTAGACCAGCCAATAACAATTTTAATTTTACGATCCGGTGCAATTCAACAGCAGGCTTATATAGCTAAAGTCCGCCTCCCACGTTTACGATATATCTTCTGTAAGTAAATGTTGTAATTTGCATTTTGTTATTATTATTATATTAATTAATTTGATTTTATCTGTCCTATACATATATATGTTTTCCTATTTTGACTCACAACGTCCCCCCCCCCCCAATGGGCTGGATCCGTCCCTGTGCCATGGTGCTTGCATACACAGTACCTATCTAATTGAAGACGGATTGATGGTTTGTTTGCAGGTATAGGTAAGCTACGTAAAGTGGTTGAAAAGTAGTTAGCTTCTGCACTGCAGAACTAATAACAGAACTGAACGATATCGTCGATATTCCCTTTTACTGTAATAAAAATTTCAAATATGTTATCTGAGATAAAATGGACGAGATAAGCGTGCGTGTATAAACCGCATGATAGGATAGTGCCAATTCCTATCAATCAGTCAGTTTATTGTGACAGGCTGATAGTAAATATAGGTTATGTCTAACACTAAGTCACATAAAAGTGAGTAAACCTTAACCTATACCTAAATAATACACTGTAGCCTATAGATATTCGTGATGGGCAAGGCACTTAACCAAGTGCTGTGTTCCTTAATGAATTTCGCTAATTGAGGTGAGTTAACCTTTCTTTGACTTAAATGGCATAAATTTACATTTTAACTAGATGACGTAGCTAGCTAGGTAAGCTAGGTTTAGGCCTATGTCGGTATAAGATTAGCAGCGATGGTAGCCCTCTTTATGGTGAAGTTTGTATATTGTTGATTATTTGCATATTTCCGGAAATTTACAGAAATGGCAGAAGCGTAACGGGGGAGGGGGGGCACCGGGCGCCGCATCACCTAGGTCCTAGTGGCGCCAACTTGAACAAAAATAGTCAGCATGCATATGATAAATAACAAAATAATTACAACATTAAACTAATTAAACAATAAAACTTAAAATATCAAAATATACTGTGTAATTATTTGGATTTCATGGTGCGGTGGGGGAATATAGACTATACTGATATATAGGCGGCAGCCAACAGCCATAACGCTGTTTTATGAACATTTTGACAATTTCTCTATCGTTGCCACATGTGAGAGCTGTCTTCTCTGAATGAAAATTATTAAGAAAAACTATTCAAGAGCTACAAATGTCCCAGGAGAGCTTAAGCTTTTTTTTTTTGTCTGGGGCGCCACGTCCATTAAGCGCGAATAAGGCAAACACTTGAAGCCCCGCGCTTCAGTAGAAAGTTTCTTCTACTACTACTACTACTACTTTCTACTGGAAACTCACTATGTTGCACCTATTTATTTTTTTTTTTAAATCTCTCGGAGGAGACCCCCCTGTTTCCAGTTTTCCTAATAAAGTTCTCGTCTGCAAAATTTTAATTTTTTTGCTGACTATAAGTGCGCACAGGCCTAACCCCAGTATTTCTTTCAACAAAATTCCCCCGAGCCCCCCTTTCAGGCCTTGCGCCCCTTCGGGAGCCAAATGAAACTCCCCCTCGAATTTCGAGCCTCGAAAACCTATCGTTACGCCACAGAGAAATATGGAATTCCATGCAACCATGTCAGTATCCTCTCAATAATTAGCTTAAGTAAACTTTAATCTAGGACTCGATGGCTTCCTGTTCCGCGGCGGAAAATAAGAAAAATAAGACTAATAGCTTAGAATTAGATGGTAAACTATACGGTATATTAGTGGCAGTCAGGGCGCTTATTGGCACACTCAAAACCTGCAATAATTTGTCCTTTCCATTTCAATTAATCCTGAATCGAAAGAAGCCATTGAGTGCAACTCTGTCCGAATCATTATCACGGAAAACCGAATTATGCAACTTGTGGTAACACTCGGTATAGGTAATCCACGCCACCAGTCACCACTCACCGACTCACCAGTCTGCACTCGGCACTCGGCAGTGTACCACGAGCCACGACACAGTGGAGGTGCCGAAAGTTAAGTCTTGACTCTTGAGTGGACAAGATCAGTAGTATCAGTAGCAGTAGAGTGGACATCAACTCCGTTGGTGCTGTTTTTACTTCGATGTGTACCGTGTCAAGTGTTGATTTTATTAGTAGTTTACAACGAGTTGAGGTATTCGTTGGTGCGGTTGTGATGAGTTCGATGTGCTCGTGCTGAGAGGACAGAGGCTATTTGATGAAAGGCTAAGTAATATGATTCTATAATGAAGCTTTGTACACTCTGAAAGTTAGAAAATGGTGAAAAGTAAAAAGGAGAAAACAATTAAGCACGATGAGGTACATCCTGATGATGATGATGAGGAGGGACGATCATCTTCTCCAGAACTGGAGTCCTTGAATTGCTGTCAACTGAAAATTCATAGGAAGAAAATCATTCGCGAACGTAAGATCCTTTATTTAACATCACGACAATTTTATAAAAAAACATGATGCAGATTACATTATATTCTACATAGATTGTAAATGCACCGCAGGCTGGTAATATGGCAGTTTGGCTATATCGCATGTACCTAGTTTTGCCGAATGGGGAGGAAAAAAACAACAAATGACCAGCAAGGTGCCAAAGGGCAGGAAGTCAGTTTTAGGCTAAGGCCAACGCATCATACATGGGCCTGCGATCTGCTAGCAACCTACAGCCTAAATGCTGGCACTGGGGTTTTAGAACCTATACCGACTGTAGAAATTTTTGATTTGTTAGCTACAGTAGTTAGCTTACAAGCCTAGACCTCAATACTTAAAATTACAGTCTTCACCAATCGACTAAGCCTACGGTAAGAAGTTTCGTGTACCATATAGATTATAGGTATATTCCTGGACTAGATTCTAGACTATTCAGAAACACCTCATGTTGGACATTAAATTATACTATTTTCGTACAAAAGATGCGTCATTGCGGACTCTTGCCAACATTTTATGTTTTAAATGAATGAGGAGGGAGAACAAAGACATTTGCTGATAGGCCTATCTGCTATCTTAATGAATGTGCGGTAGATGCATGTTATCGCTATGAAAACCTATTAGCCTAACCCTAGGTCTAATGAGAATTCCCTAATACTTTGATTTGGTTTGCTCTAATCCCAGCAGCCAAGTACGATAGGCTATAGTCGCCACAGTGATTCTTAGGCGATGCAACATACTTTCCAATTATGAAAAAAAGGAATATGGCAAACATCAACCCAGCAACCGTAGCCTATACGTTATTTAAAGTAGGGCAAGATGCACGGATTTTCATTTTAGATCAGCAGTTGAAATTTTGCCACATCGATGACGACGATTTTTCATATCCAATCAACAATATGACGTACTACCTTATATCCTCATATATATATATATATATATATATTTCAATCAATATAATATAATCATGCTATATGTACATTTGAGAGACAAAAAATACTGTGGACCCGATAGTATATAGCCTATACCTTTCAAATTTTTCATTTAGATAACTATTGACGTTTTGTTCTACTACCTAGCCAGCCTAGCGACTCGGTATCCGTACTTGGTTAAGTCATGCTTTCGCCTGCGTTTCATTAGGTCAATGGTAAGCTTGTAACAGCTTGTCCATTATCGCTTGTAGCCGGTGTAGGCTGACATCGAGAACCTATACCAGTTTGTCAATGGCCAAAAATTCATACGGAAACAATAGAAATAATGTCCAAAAACCATGGGGTCGTTGGCATTGTGTCCATAAAAAGTCCCTAAAATAGACTAACTGAAAATATGTACTAAGCATGTTTTTACGACATTTGCAGCATTGCTGTTAGGTTTCCATATTTTGCAGTTACCTTAAGAATAACAGGACAAATAATAACAAATTTTAAACGTAATTTACTGGATAAATTCTTCAAACCATACAGGTTTAAATACAAAAATTTATTTCGGGGGAGGGGGGTCCGGACCCCATGGAACACCCCCTGGGCACGGCCATGCCTGTACATAGTATCATGTATCAAAAAATACTCAGAAGAATTTCTTGTGTTTGTACTGATATTTTTGACAATTCTACAATTAATTGATGTTTCATGAGATATTTGAATTTTACACTTATAAGGTTTTTCCCCCTCCGATTGACTCTTAAAACTGCCAACCGCCAAGTAAAGGGAGAAGTTTATGTATTTTTTTTTGTTGTTGTGATAAATGGTCAGCAATGGTGAAACCATCAAACAAGCTAACAAAAAACCCATTTCGCTCATTTATACATTGCTTAGGTAGATTTTAGCAGCAGCATCTTCTCAACGCCGAGATAAAAGTTTAAAATAAGTTCCAAGGATGTCTGTCATTTAGCCAGACACATAAAACGCATACGGTACACTCTCACAATTACTAATTATGTCTGTTAACATGCACAATGTCATTTTACGACTTTCCAGCCGATGTGTCCACGCCTATAGGAGAACGTTTTACCTAAACTGGTGGCTTCATTTTAGAATAGAGGCCTAGAGACATACAGTATATTGCTGGATGTCATTGCAGATATTGATGAGTGAATGTTTGATGGAACAATCAGGATCAATTAAATTGCCTACCAAAAAACCAGTATGACTTCTCCATTAAAACTTTGAAATAGAGACACAGTATAGGCCTAATTCAAAAATGGGACAATACTAAAGACACTAACTGTAATAAAAGGTTTCACAGCCGGAGTCGTATGATGAACCAGTAGAATTATCGGCCCATTGGCCCGGATTCTACTGGTTCATCACACTTAAGACACTGCTTAGTTATAGTAGACCTACACATCGTCAAAGTAGGTATCGGACGGTGGACGATAAGTGATAAATTTGGAAGAGTTAATAGCCCGCCGGGTTCCCATCAACAATAGCTTGAAAATATTAGCATTATTAACGTGTGGGTTCAATATTAAGCCAATTGACCTCTTGGCTTCTTTGTAGTAACATTTAGGCATGGTGGGACACAGTCATTATAGTTTGGTTTCAACTTTCATTCAGTGGGGAGGCAGACAAAGCGTAAGCAATCGCTCTGGCCTTCTGAAAAAGACAAAGAAATAAAAGGGCAGCCAATTAGGGAAGTTAATAATCAAAGGGATTATATTAACGACCCAATATTTTTCACGCCGTGCTCTGGTAACCTTTCTTTGCTGACAACTAAAAACTTTGCCCAGAGCAAATTGTTTTTCTTTCTGGGTTATATCGTACGCTATAAGGTTTGCCAATTTGCCATAGCGACCTTACATCGTACACACCGAACTCTACATTTTTATAATGGCACGTAGGTATAGGGGAAACAGATAAATGGATTTTGTAGCGATCAGGGCTTTGTACTGCCGAAAATCACCCTCCGTAGTTCTTCCAAATGGGAGACTGTTCCGGATCCCGATTCAGTTCGGTATTGTAGTTTAGACAATTGACTGTTGAGTTGGCACAGTTGGACTTAGTTGGGGACTGGCAGGGGCGGATATGGCTTTGTGCGGCACCGCCCTTGTCACGGACATTAATAATTATTGTATGTATAGTGGGCGCGGGGGGGGGGGGGGATGTTCACTAATAAAACCACTATCTTTATTTATTTATTTTAAATATGATTATAATCAAAATAACCTACTTTCTTATCCTTAACTATTTTTTTTTTGCTTTGACGTCAGCAAACTGTGTAATAATGTAATCGTTTGCCTGCGTTAGGTCTGCCTCAATAGACATTTTACAAAATATGTCCACAAAAAAATCTTTAATATACGCGCGCGCGGATATATCTATACATGGCATTTGCCTTAGTTGCCTATTGGTATATCCACCACTGGCTGGACTGGGGTTGTCTTCCACGATTTCATTGATGCATTTTTCAGAGGTACAAAATTATACTGTAGGCCCCACTCATTGTCTTGCATACCTATAGCCTACATACAGTATGCGGTATGCCGTATAAAACTGCAGCAGGTAGCCCACTAGTTGTGTAGAAAATTATTGGCATTGTAGCCTTGACTTTTCTACTAATAGGTCGCAGGAACACAAGCACCAGGAGGCCTGAATGAAAAATATAAGGCGTAAACCTGGACAGGTCTTCGCAATTTAATTATTTATCTAAACTCCTTTAGGACGTATTAGCCTATATAGTAGCAATTTCAAAAGTGTAACATTTCCTGTTTTAACCGTATAGTACAGGTAGTACAATGATGAAGGTCACAGCGTTATATTGAGTCACAGGACATTCATTGTGCTCTTACATAGAGACTCAGTTGGTAACACAAGTACACAACAATGCATAGAAATGCGCGAACTCAGGCGAATCCAGAAGCCAATGAAGCAATCGCTTCATATGAGAAATTTCATATTTTCACTCAAAGTGGGATCTTAATTCACTTGTAACTCTAGCTGTGCTATATGCCTGCTGAGGTTTTTTTGTTCACCAATAGAAAGAGAGGCTTCCAAAACCAAACAGGTTCTCCGGATCAGTAGCAGAGCAGTACCACATGCAATAGACAATAGTCTTCTAGCTTCTAGCGTACTTGGCTATCAACGTTTTATGGTTCAGAGACTAATCAGACCACACTTTACTTTTGCTAATTGGCTGGTGTATAGTAGCCTACTAGAAATAGGCCTAGCCTACTCTGAAAATGAGAATAGCAAGGAAAACATTACTTTAATGTTGAGAAATTACGCGAGTGGGTATAAATGTAGTTACTGCCATTATATACGTAGATAGGTAGTAATATAGCCATTTTTTTTTAAATGTGCAGTAATTAAAAGCATATTGGGACACCCACGTTACAAGTTTTTTGTGTAGTCAGTAGAAGTCAAACTTCACAGTCCATATTCATTGTAGAGCTAAAAAAAATAATTGATAGCCATTAGAAATATTTCTCTCGATTTTGATGCATGATATGTGGCCGTCACTAACGCCGACTAGCCACAATATTTGTACAAAAACTATATTGGTAAGGCGTCCGGATATAAGGTGTTTTTAAACTGTCAGTAACGGCCCCATATCAAGCATTGGCGGAAAATCTCAAAAAGTCTTATAAAAATTTAAAAAAAGTTAAATTCGTAAATCTTCCTGAAGCCTTCACCCCTTCTCATTAAAACAAAAAATTTAAATGTCCTGGTAAGTTCACGAAAGATTAGCAATGCATAATGCTCAGGGTTTCGAAGGGGGGAAAACCGTTTTCATACATACAGCTTTAAATTAATAACCTTAGTGTCCTTTGTGTAGGAGCCATATGGTTCAGGAGACCTGAAGGGGGGGGGGGGAGTAAACAGACTTGAAATAGTTTGATTTCCCGCTAGGCCAGATCTGGACCTGGAGGGGGGGGGGGGCCTTGGTCAGACCTGGCGGTGCTTAGCCCCCCCCCCCCAGGACCCCCATTTTCCGCCCATGATATCAAGACAGACTATCACGTATCAAAATGTAGACAACAATTTCTTCTAATTATTATGATAAATTTTGTTTTTCAAATTTAGCTCTACAATGAATATTTCTTGTGAAATTTGACTTTGTATCAAATACGAGTAGGCTACCTAGCGAGGATGTCCGCTTTGCTCTTAACCGTGTGAATTCTTATTATAGGAGCAACTTCAAGGTGACCAACGATTCACCAGGAAGCAAGTCACGTGTGTAGACCTAGAGACTGCATCAGGTCCTAGCGGTTGCAGAAACCTGAGAAACCCAATAATTGCACAATAATAAAATAATTATAAATGTTATTTACGAATAAAGGCAAAATAAAGGTTAATTTTAAAAAAAGATCCCAGGTTGCATAGGTACCATATATTTTTTCGCGACAGTAGGGGAGGACTGAGGACTAGAGGAGTGGAGTGGCCACAGCAGTGACTGAGCAGACTGACTGAGCAGTGACAGTGAGCACTGAGCAGAGCTGCAAAGCCGCAGAGGTCCATTATCCAGTTTTTTTTCAAAATGTCCAATCCTTCCTTGCAGTACCTGTCCTAGGGAGACTTAGCCCCATAATCTCATTTGCCATTGGTTTTACTTTTAGTACACCTGGAGCGATAATAGTAATATAGTTTGGGCGGGGGGACCCAAAAAGGTACCAAGCAAATAAAAAACCATTCAAAACAGGAACTCGCGAGTCTTCAGTCTTTACAAAAGGAGTCCACCCACACAGGCAATAGGGTCTGCGGACTTCTTTGTCCTCGAACCTTTTTCAACCCTCATAAGTTCCGAATCTCGACAGCTGCGAGCGTGCAAGGACGCCTTATAATTTATAATATTTATTTTATAAAATTAGACACATGTCAGAGTGCAACAACAACATCTATATAGTACCGGCTACATGGACGGATTCAGGGGGGTGGCTGCCCTCTCCCCCAAATTTGGTAAATCTATTGTAAGTTAATTTATTACGCTCTGATTGAATCGATACTGTTGTATTATACATATATTTTTCCTATATTCACCCACAACTACACCCCCCCCCCCAAATGGGCTGGATCCGTCCCTGACCGGCTGCCTACCGTATGTAATAGATTTAAAATTTTTATTTGCAGGGCAGAAGCATCATATGGATCCGACATATAATGGTCCGCTCCACAAACGTTCATGCACTGATGTCATATGCCTGTTTCTCTTCGTCGCCTTTCTAGCAGCATGGATTGCATTGGGGGTGTATGGTAAGTTTAAGCCTATTTTGCTGTCCTGCTAGGGCCGTTGATAGAATCAGTGGGACTCAATTTGCCCCTCCCCACTCGCACACCAGGACTTCACGATTTTTTACTTGTCTCCAATTAACAAACTTTGACCCGAAAGTCTGTCATGAACACTAAAAAGTTATTTAGTCGTTTGATAAGTTTAAAATGGACCTATAGACACAATTACCACTAGGAGATCAGATATATGGATGAGGCTTTGCCTATGATGCACACAGCTGCAATATTGTACAATAGATAAAATATGCCACTATAGTAGTTGTAGCTTTATACGCTGTATTATATTGCCACTATTAAATATTCTTCCCTGTAGAGGAGCTTGCCACCAATTTGCAACCAATTAACTGGTATTATGGTAGCTTACAAGTACAGTACCTATAAACTAGCCTACTCAGTTGGATACATGCCAAAATGGTTTGTAACGCACAGTATTAATAATTTTAACATCCTAAGAACTTTATTTATTTTCAGCATTCAAATCGGGGTCACCCGATGAAATTTTTGCTCCTAGAGACTCGTCCCACAAAATCTGCGGCTACGATGATACCGTCACCGATAATCCATTCCTAGTCTTTTTCGATCTCACAAAATGTCTCCTCCCTTTCAAGTGCAACACACCGCAGGTACAGCTTATTTCAGATTTTTCTTCTAGGACTATACGGTACCAACATTTTCCTATTCAACACTAATACTATTTTTACAACATTTTACAAAGGAACTGCCGTCCACATATCTTATCTTATATTTTTAGGATGTTTGTTTGGCGAAGCATTATTTCTGAAATGTTTTTTTTTTAAATGACGTTTATGCAATTTTTGTATGAGATTAAAAATACGTATCATTGCATATCAATTCACGTGATATTTGTATCTGTTCCTATAGCAACCTAAGCGTCTATAGCAATACACTGAGGAAACACTATCTGAACACTCGACTGCCCCCTACGGGCCTACTATGGCGATTATTTCTTATCCTAACCTGGGATTAAAAATGTAAACAACATTATTTTACAATGGAAAGCAAGGGCGGATTTTCGGGGGGGGGGGGGGTCAGAGGGTCCAGACCCCCCCCCCCCCCCCAAATAAATTAACTTACACTAAATAACAATTGGTTTACAGTGGGAATTAAAAATAATTTTGTTTTTTAATGTTATACTCCACTGAAACTGCCCGCTGACCCACCCCCCTAAATTGGAGGCAAAATCCGCCCTTGATGGAAAGTGATATTCAAAATTGTTTGTTTACATTTTTAACCCCAAGAATAAGTTAATACTAAACGGCATAGTAGGCCCGCTGGTCCCAGTCTACGAATATAAAGCCATGTCGTAGAATACTCGTTAATCACTACGGTCAACCGAGTTTGAGTACCGAACACCCGAACGGGCAATTTGATTCGGAAGCTGAGGCGAGCCACGAGGCGGCGATCTGCCGTCTTACAAGAAGGGCTTGTCATGTTTATATACTGTTCATTGCATTGAACTCACTTCATTATTTTATATTTTGTAAATCAAAATGTAGCCCTATTGTAGGTGCCCATTTTTGTAATGCTCTCCTTCTAAGTCTCTTTGTTTTCTTTACTGTTGGTCATTAATTGAACGACTTCAACATGTTCGATTTTTGTTTGCTGCTAAAGGAATGCACAAACACGGTGAATAGACTGCCAACAACAGCTGGGATATGTTTAACACCCAAGGTAAAATTTGTTACTGAATGAATTGTCTTAACGTTTGCTGTTTGACTTTTATCTTTTATTTTGTTTAATACCTTATGCATGATAGTAAGTTTTGTGAATTAAAATAATCCTTACAAAAGGTAAACCTATTGAAGTTGACGTTATTAACATGGGCAAATTAAATTTATGGGCCCGTTTTTAGATTTAGACATCTCTTTCGCTAACTTTTTCAATTCGGAACGGAGAATATGGGGATATGTACAGTCCAGCTGGAAACGAAGCGGACTATGGGCTAGAGAGTAGAAGTTCGAGACGAGACACGAAAGGAAAGGCCTGAGTCCACCCAGCCCTAATGGGAATTATAACTCCCATTGACGATTTTACTTTATACTTTCTTGTCAATTACTTGTTGACTACTTGCATTGTATAATTTAACAGAAATATGTATTTACTTATTTATTTATTTAACTACACCGTTAGGGGAAAACGTGGCTACCAAGCATGTCGCTGACCACAAAACCTCAAGAAGGAGGATCTTTCACCAGTTCTCATGCCTACCTATATTTATGCATTCTCAATGGATTGTCGTGCCGCGGCGTTTATTGAATTGAAAACGACTTTATTGAAAAAACAAAACAAAAGGCGAACAATAAGACTGTAAAGTCTTCTTTTCATGCTAACCTTAAAAACAAAAATATTGTATTAATTATAGATAGATGCTTAAAATTAAATAGAGAAGAAATAAGAGAAGAAGAGGGGCGGGGGGGGGGAGAGAAGAAGGTTAAAATATTTATTATTTTGCTAACGATTTTGCTTTCCTATTTATACGTTGGTATAAGGAAAGCTTTGTGATGGCCAACATTTTCGATTTCGAGATTTCAACGTATTTACACGTTTTGAGGTCCCGAAAAAGGTTTGTACGAAATATCTACCTGTCTGTCGGTGTATCGATTTGTGAACAAACTAACAGATGGATTTTGATTAAATTCAGCATTTAGGTTCATACAACAAAAATGGCTACAAAATTATTTTCCAAAAACGGCCCGGACGATTTCTTTTAAATTCACATACATTATGCATTGTATATTGTAGCCATTATTAATGTTAGCAAAGAGCACTATGTGGCTTCCTTGATAGTTTGGTTCAAGGCGTTAAAAAATATAAGAAATCAATTTGAATGAAAAATGACAAAAAAAGAAAAATCTGAGAAACCTTTCTATTGATGCTTTCTAACTTCAGGTAAGTAACAAAACCGAATTGGTCGAATTCCCAAACAAGTTTTTGGTTTTAAAGAAAAAAATATTTTTGAAGAAATTATGAATAATTCCAATGCATTGCATATCACACCATTATCATTGTGGTTGTATTGTTTTATTGGCCGGCCCATTCTAGACTGTACAATTGTCCCATTCGCTTTAGGACAGGGAAAATATATAGGCAGTCGATATTTAACCATGGGACAATCATTTACAATTGACAGTACCTACGCATACTAATTAATAAATAGGTAAGCATGTACGGGTTCACTAGTACCGGTTTTTCTATGGCGAGGTCAATGGAAACCCCGCCTAAGCAGAACGGAAAATACACGACGATACACATTCAATGGCCCAAAGGTAGCCTATTGTAAAACTTAAGCCTCGTATCAAATCCCATCCATGGGTATATATTAATCCCTATAGAAATATAGTAGCATACAGTATTTTTATTTTATTCTTGTTAAATACAATTATTCCCATTTCAGGTATGTGTAGAAAAGTGTCCCGAAGAGAACTTTTTCTACGACTATTACCAAGAGATAGGCCAGCAAGGCTCAGTCACTGTGGACTTTGTCGCCCAAAAAATGATTTGTGTCGCTGGCGTGGATGCCAAGAATAAAGACTGGAAGGGGATGCAGGCATTGGTAGACAGCAACAAATGCGCAAGGTGGTACCTCTCATCTACCCCAAGTAAGTAACTCAAAATACTCAGCGGTTACCACATGCAGCCAGAATTGGACGTACACCAGACAAGACAATCACGCCCTCCTTTTATTTCTATCAATCTATGGCTGAAAGTAAAATATTCTTTAGGTGCCCATTCGATTGACCGGCTAGGGCTATTTCCAAAAACGGTGACGTGGTAGCAGACATTCAAGACTTAGGTGGCGTTTCCACCGACCTCGCATTGCAGAATTGACGGAAATGTTTATTTTCCTCTATGCCATAGTTAAAATTGATCAATGATCATACAGTAAAATCACAAACAAACAAACTAAAATTAAAAAATGGCGTCATGGGATATGTTAAGTACAAATATTTTAATAGATTTCGATAAAAAGAAAAATTCTAATTTCCGTCAATGTCATTTGCATTCTGCAATGCGAGGTCGGTGGAAACCCCGCCTAAGTCTTGAATGTCTGCTACCACGTCACCGTTTTTGTAAATAGCCCTAGCCGGTCGATGGAATGGGCGCCTTATTGCATGGGGCTTGAACCCTCATAGCCTTCTCCTAGTCGCCCAGATGTAACTCTATTTTATATTCTAAAATGTACATTTACATTGACTAAGGCTCAATCAGGGCCTTAATATTAATATTGATCGTTTTTTATATTTTTATTTTGACCGTAAGTAATTGTAATTGTTCTCTAATAAGCCTTTAAAATTTAATGTATTCTTGAAATTACCCCAGTGATACAAGTCTCTTTGAGTACTTAGTACTGGGGTAGACTTTGTAAACTGCACATGAAAAACTAATATACTATTTACTTACTTACTAGTTCAATCCACAAACAAGATATGGAAACCTGAATAAAGCGGAAATTTTCGAAAACAAAATTTGATTTAATATTGACATGCTTGAGTTGGCGGCCATATTGTATAATTAGCGTGCATTCGCAAATTTCAGTAGGAGGCGCTGTTGATTAGCACTCTGCGCCACACTCAAACAGGAAAGATGATGAGGATGCCCTCGTAGCATTGTCTCATTGGTTTCTTCGGTTGACGATTACCGTACTGCTGCTTCTTCTTCACGAGTCGCAATCTAGGGATTGGTTTGCAGCGAATGTTGTATTTTTCTCCTCCACTCTTGTCTGTTTTGTGCGGTCCTTTACAGTTCTTTGTAGGTGTCGCACCCTAGGTCCTTCATGACATCCTCTAGGTACTCCTTCCTCTGTCGTCCTCTTCAGTTGGTGCCTTCACCCATACCCTCAATTATGTTCTTGAGGAGCCCCTCGTGCCCTTCGAACCCTGCTGCTAGATGTACTATATATGTATACTATGAAGATAAATGATGGTGAATAATTTATTTATTTATTTTTTGCCCTGGAACCCCCTTATAGACATAGGATAGTAAACGAACTCAATTGCAAATAGTCAGGGGCAAGGCCGTAGCCAGGATTTTTTTTCCGGGGGGGAGGGGGCTTTCAGAAATTTCATTGGATATTACATAATAGTTTTTATTTTTCCTCTCAAACTCCGATTCTATCTAGTATCAAGCCATTTCATTTCAGGGGGGGGGGAGGGTTGAACCCCCCCCCCTGGCTACGGCCTTGGTCAGGGGTGTCATTTGGCTGAAAGAAAATATTTTGTTAACAACAGACAAACGAATCTTTTTTTACATAATTAATTAATTCCGCAATGACAAATTCATAAGAAATATACAGTATATTTTAACATTTTCTCACTTGAAATATTTCCATAAAAACACGATTAAAGTACTTGACAATGATTTTATAACATCACCTATAAGTAATTCTGTCGGGTGAATTGCCTGCGTTTTGAGAAAGCTTGTATTGATTCCTAAATTTTTCATTATTATAATTATTATAACAAATAAAAAGGTTAAATCGCATACAAACAATTTAATGAATGTATCCGATTAACCTCTTCAATCGCCTAACTAAGTCACCTAATAGGTACTTGTGTCGAGTTACGACACGTCTGGGACCGCAAGATGTGTATATCCTCGCACAAGTACAAGCGCGCTACCACCTTGCCACCAAAGTAGCAAATCACACGATTTAATTAGTTTTGTTAGGAATTAATTAATTCCGTCAAAAAAAACTCGGTCGTCAATTGTTTACAAAATATTTTGATATCTCAGTCAAGCCTAGTAACCTTCCCACCAGCACTCACCCTTCGACACTACTCTTCCCTCCTACAAGAAATTGAAATGACACTACTGCCAATAGTGCTGTGGTCTGGTTTAGTGTAATTTACTTAATGATGTAATAACAGGTGTGGGCTCACAGTACTTCAGAGCACTCACTGCTGATTAAAGAGGGAAGGGAAGTCCTGTGAACTCACGAAGGCATTCTGTGACTGTAGTAGGCCTAACCAAACAATGATAAGACAATGAATATGCTATCGCATTTTGTGTACAACACTAAACTAATAGAATAACCTTGGAAACGAGTATTTATCACTCTATTTAAAGAATGAAAGAATTTACAATGTAACACATAATAAATAAGGGTTTGACGACCCTAAGAATCAAATGGCCAACAACTTTTTTTGCGTATAGAAATAAGAAATCCATAGAGAAGTCATGTCAATTCCCAATGTTTTGATAGGTTGAGAACGGTTGGGCACACGGTCTTATCAAGGAAAGCGATGGTTAAAATTTTCGACTCCCACATTTCAACGGATTTACACGTTTTGAGGCCCCAGGAACCAGTTTTTACGAAACGCCTGTCTGTGTGTTTGTCTGTCGCTCTGTCTAGTCATTGATTTCCAGGCAAACTATTCGGTCAATTTGGATGCAATTCGGCATGTAGGTTCACAAAAATACTACCTCGGGACCATTTTTTATTATTTTGGGCTAACTCAATTTTTGATTTCTCAAAAACGGCTCCAACGATTTCTTATAAATTCACATAGGCCTACATTGTAATCATTATTAATGTTAACAAAACACGGCGGGTCACTTGCCCCTTGATAGTTTGCTTCTGGGGGAAAAAATGAAAATGGCTCAATTTTCATGAAAAATGACAAAAAAATAATTCTTCTGCGGAACCTTTTTATCGATGATTTCAACCTTCAGGTATGTTTTAGGTGTTAAACAGAGTAGGTACCTAACAAAACCGAACAGGTTGCATTTTCAAAACAATATTTCTTTTTGTGGAAAAAATTATTTCTTAAAGAAATTTTGGAAAATTCACACTCCAATACATTATTCTATAGCGTGCCTGCCATTATTACTATGTTATAATGTATTGGTCTGCCCGTTCTAGAAAAAGCAATCCCATCGATCAAATCAGGGCTTTCGGATAGGGGATATCCAAGGCCGTTGCAAGAGGGGGGGTCCAGGGGTTCCGGACCAGTTGAGTGCTTTGGGATAAGGGATATTGAGGGATCCGAAATTTAACTACAGGAAAATTATTTACTATGAAACTACTCATATTATCTATCTACTAATTGATAAATAGGAAACCATGTTCGAGTAAAGTCGGACCAGTTCTTTTCTTATACGAAGGAGGTCCATTGTGACATGGGCACTGGAGGAAAAGTCAAAAATACAATTAAAATACACGTACCTATATATATTGTATGAAAGGGATAAATGATAAAGCGCGGGGTCAGTTGCTGATAAATTAGTCCATTGGTAGGTATCATTGACGGAGTCTCCCTTAGTCTCAAAAGCAGTATAGTTATAAAAAAGCAACCGTTATATCAAAAATACCGTAGTTTATCATAAAAAGAGGGGTTTCTTCCCAAAGAGGGTACTTTTTTTTAAAATTGCGCCATAGCGTTAGGCTTCCGATATCAGCTTTCTTGCAGCCCAATACAACACATAATCTGGTGAACACGTTGCTTTGCGGTTGACGAGAGCAGGGCACGTCTTAAGGTGTTTTCTGTCCATTTCTTCCCGAGTGTCGCCAAAGAGGGTACAGTTGTAGCGAAAGGGGAACATTCCCTGATAATTTGCCAATGATAATGGTCGTATAGACCGTTATGTTGCTACTTGCTAGCCACATTCCAAATAGAGCAGTGGTCAAGAGAGAGGATTCTCTATACCGGTACTCAGACCAAGACCCCACTGGGTTCTCGTGCCACGACGTTCTTTATGGTCACACATAGTATACACTATACAGGGACATTGACATTAATACGGTCGTTTTTGTTTTGCAGTTGCTAAAAGATGTCTGCCGGACTTATCGAGCATTTCTGACCCTGTGGGCAGTATTAGCATTCCTATGGACGACGGCACAGGACAAATGATTACTAACACAATAAATGGCGTTACTGGCAACGCATTGGCCGAAGGGAGCGTCATTGCCAACGCCTTATCTCGAGCTGGCGAGGCAAGTATACTCTTTCCGGCACTAATTAATGAGAAAATATGGAACAAGTAGTCTGGACATGTAGAGTAGTGGTACAGTCTCCAACTTTCACCCGAAAGGTTGTTGGTTCGAGTCCCATACTTGCTACATTTTCGACATGGTTCGGAGGACATCAGGCGGTCCCGAGTCTTCCTAGTTGAGTGTAAGCGAGGGCATTATAGCCCTAACTCCGCTAGGTTGGCTTAGTAATAGAACAAAAAATCAATATTTATTTATTTAACCAGTAAATATGTGCTACGCCTTCAATATGAGAGGGGGGGGGGGGGAAGGGTTTCGGGGTTCTAGAATAATTGTGACTAATAAATGAGTGCCTATCTAATAAGCCAGTCGCACAATTTTACTTTGTTTCTAATAGGAAGATAAGGCAGTTATGAATAAATAATACATACACTGCAGATTAAATAACAATCCAACTTTGTAGATTGACTCATTCTTTCACTAGGTACCAAATACATTCAAAACGGTATTTTGACCCATGAACGACGTCCAATCCTTTGTAAAAAAAAAAAAAAAAAAAAAAAACACGCGTAGTATAGGGGTACTCCAATTTGTTCTTAATTGAATTAATTTATAACAATGTGAACGAGTGCTATTTATAACGCCCTAGCGCAGCTTTAATTTTTACTTTTAGGCAAATTGTGAGAGTTAAATTTTAACTTGGCGAATCTTGTCCAGGTGATGGAAGACCTAGGCTTCATAAATTGATATGGAAATACGCACTTTATAATTAAGTAAGGCGCCCATTCCATTGACCGGCTAGGGCTATTTCCAAAAACAGTGACGTGGTAGCAGACATTCAAGACTTAGGTTGCGTTTCCACCGATCTCGCATTGCAGAATGCAAATGACATTGACGGAAATTAGAATTTTTCTTTTTACAGAAATCTATTGAAATGTTTGTACTTAACATATCCCATGACGCCATTTTTTAATTTTAGTTTGTTTGTTTGTGATTTTACTGTATGATCATTGATCAATTTTAACTATGGCATAGAGGAAAATAAACATTTCCGTCAATTCTGCAATGCGAGGTCGGTGGAAACCCCGCCTAAGTCTTGAATGTCTGCTACCACGTCACTGTTTTTGTAAATAGCCCTAGCCGGGTGGTGGAATGGGCACCTATGAAATAATAATAATAATTTATGTGAATATTGTTTTTTTGTTGTTTTGCAGTTTTGGACGGATGCAGCCCAAGACCTTATGGAGACGTGGCCGTACATTGTTCTTTGTCTAGCCGTTGGCACAGTGCTGAGCTTTGTCTATATATTGCTTATGAGGTGGATTGCAGGCGTAATGGTTTGGTTCTCTCTATTCGCTTGCATCGGGCTTTTCGGATTCAGTGAGTACAGCAGTAGGCGGGGTTTCCACATACGTCAATGGTCAATGAGAAATATGGTTTTGACGTGGTAGCAGACATTTTTTGTATGTCTTCAATGTCTGCTAAAACGTCAATTTCATATTTCTCATTTACCATTGACGTATGTGGAAACCCCGCCGTAGCAGCACTTCTTAGATTGTTGAATCCCATCTATATCATTTGGCTATGGTCGTTGAGCGGTATCGCACCGGAAATAAGGTCCTGTGTGCACCAAAATACACATATGGGGTGTCAACAATTACCTTAGAACCCCCAGGAACTACCGAACTACACTCATGTCCTAATTAAATCGCTTTTATAATACGATTGTTCCCACTGACATGTGGCCGTTATTTACTATAGTATCCTCACGGGACTTGGCGAGAGTTATGCGGCTATTCCACCGACGTGGATTTTGAATATGAATGTGTCATGACGTGGTAGCAGACATCATTAATAAGTCTCTATCATATTATAACTTAATTTATAATATATATATAGTCTCCTTAAAATATGGCAGAGACTTATTAATGATGTCTGCTACCACGTCATGACACATTCACATTCAAAATCCACATCGGTGGGATAGCCGCCTATGAGGGCTTGTCTACTCGGCTAAGCCAAACATTCTGCAAATGTTCGCATTGGCCCACTAGTATCTAGGCATACTGTATTTTGTTAGCATTACACAAAGTTAACTAAGATATTGGTCTTTGTTCTGAGTTGAGAACTGCAGAATCATTTACAAATGTTGATGTTGTAGTTACCCAGGGGCTATGGTATACTTCTTTACGTTCCTTTTACAATTTATTTCAGCGACATATTTGTCATGGCAAAAATACGACGAGCTCCGCAATGACAACTCAACGACGACGACGACAACAACCCAGTACATGGTGAGAGGAGGCAAAGTAGAGCCTCCAAGTGGGGGGGAGATAATAAAAGACCTCGCCCAAGACCAACTCGACGCTATACTCCGCAATAAGGACACTTGGCTTGTGTTTCTCATCATTTCGGCTGCTATTTTAGTTATTCTTTTATTAATGATTCTATTTCTGCGCAAAAGAATCGTCCTTGCAGTTGCTCTTATTAATGAGGCAAGCAGGTATGTGTAAGGCGGGGATACCACCGACCTCGTTTGTGTTTGGCAGCGTGACATTGACGGAAATTTTTGTTTTAAAGACAGTCTTTAATATCTGCTACCACGTGAATATCACGCTGCCAAACACAAACGAGGTCGGTGGAATCCCCGCCTTACTTCAGGAAGTAACCCTTTCAGGCACAAGCCTACCCACAAACTCTTAGAGCCAGCTTTATGGCGAACTACATTGTTGAATTGTAGTCGTCATTATCATTAATCAGGGTGTGATATGTCAGTCCCCTCCACTCCCTTCTGTCTTTCCATGCACTTCGGAATATTAAGTATCTCTATATCTATATTGTACTGTATGTTGTTATAATGGCCTAATATATCATTTCATTTCAAGCACTATCTTGGGTACCAGTCCTACTCTTCTGAGTTCGTCGTCAATCTGGTGAACTGGTGTTGTTGTTTCTAACTCCTGCTTTCAGCATTTCTGCTTTAAGCAACCCTGTCAGTCTGGCGGGGGGAGTGAGTCTGTTTGCTAACTTGAGGCACCCCAAGGGGAGACTCTCACCTCGGGGAAAGGGGAGTTGACTGACAGGGAGGACCTCCTGATTATAGTGGATTCCGAACCACTTGCGGAACATGGTAAAGTCACACGATTAAATCGGAGGTGATCAGGACTCAACAAGCACGTAGACTGACTGGTATAGTCTCAGCGCGTTATCATGTCCCACCATGTTCCCCTGCCAACGCTGTGCACACTACCAAGTTTGTCACAGTTTGAAACATGCTCTGCCCTAATGGATTCAATATGGTAAGGCCGTTGGTGAACTGAACAGTGGAGCACTAAATATAAATATTTCAAATGTTGATTGGCAAATTCTCCCAGAGAGGTTTTGCATTAACTATTGTTTAATGTTTCAGGGCTGTTTCCCACGCATGGACCACACTAATTCTTCCAATATTCCCTTGGATCATTCAAACTGGCGTCATAGCCTATGGAATAACGATTTTTGCGTACCTTCTTACTGCTGGAATTTCAATATACCGTGTGGTAGGGTTAGATGGCAGCGACTGTTTTTGTTCTAACGGTTACAAGGTAAAGTCGTTCTCTGATTTTTCGTTATTATTATTAGGACATTTTATCAAACTCTTATAATGTAATCCACTGAGCTCAGGAAGCACGATATACGAGCTCAGGAAACTAGGGTGCCACATGGGCACCTAAGTTATAAGCCGTCTCTAGGACTAGAACCTTTTTCTTAATTTTACATTTGATATACTTTTAGGAGAACGACACATGCACGAAGGAAGCATTTGCGGAAAATTGTAAGATGACTAGCGGTCTGGAATGCAGCACTGCTACCTGCATGTTTGCTGAAAAAGAATCGGAATCGTTCACTGTTTACCTCCACCTCTACAATCTTTTTATGTCCTTTTGGGCTTTGTTCTTTGTCTCAGCAGTGGGACAGTTAATGTTGGCATCTACATTCGCTACTTACTATTGGACTTTCAAGAAGTCAGACATTCCATTGTTCACAGTAGCGACAAGCGCTTGCAGAGTATTGCGGTAAGTTAGTATAGCAACGTGTACAAGAAACAACGCCGAAATAGAGGCAATACTCAATGGAGAAGACATAGTCCGGTTGATAAAAGCGCAATACATAAGATAGCTGGGGCACGTCGTAAGAAAGTCAAACGACCGCATGCCGAAAAAGATGTACAATGCAAGCTAAACAGAAATAGACTCTTTCTTTTTTGCACCAATCACCAACCAACAAATTTCCCAGCTTGCATGCCACGCTGCGATCGTCCGCCTTAGAACTTCCAGTTTATTACACTATATCCACTAAATTATTCTAGTAGCATCATATTAGGCTTGTTATAGTTTCGGGTGTCAACAAGGCTATAGTAATTGAGCACCAGAGCTACAGTATTAAATGTCTCTGATATAACCTGGCATAAGAATATTTTCAATCTTATCAGCATGAACTTCATTCGAGTCAGGCTCACCAACTAAGACGCTATTTCACTTAATTTCATAAGAATCGACTCTTTTCATCAAATGACAAGTTCTACAACTTTTATATGGGATAAACGGATTCTATTTTGTTTTCCAGGTATCATTTGGGAACGGCAGCCTTTGGATCTCTATTACTGGCATTCGTAGCTTGGCTTCGAGCCTTACTGGAGATAGCTGATAGTTACCTCAAGAAATACGACAATGCTTTTGTAAAAGCAGTCAAGTGCTGTTTACGTTGCTTTTTTTGGTGTTTAGAAAAGTTCCTAAAGTAAGTCACATTGAGTATAAAGTAGAGATACTCATTGCAGGAAAAACTTAACATCTAAATGTAACACCTACCCCAAAAGGATTTACATAACTATCTTACTAGGAATAGGAGTGATATCTCTATACTTACGATAGAGATCAGGATTCAGCAAAGAAAATCTACGAATATTTACAGTATTTACAGGGAGTTTCCGATTTTATCAAACTGCATAGGGATGAGAAGAATGCGGCTATTGTTGCAATGTTTAAAGGACAATTGATCAAGATACTCCAAGGGATGTGAGAAGTGACAAAAGGTTTAAATGTGGTTATCGAACTTGTAATAAGTTCTTGCACATCTGAGAAGTTACAACAACAACAACATTTGCTATGACCCCTGGGTTATGATGAGTTTATGATGTCCATTGGAAACAAAATATAATGTTACAGCGACTGTGATACGTATACCTACAGTCGCACCAATCGTCTCCGAGCTGTCAATTAATTAAATTATGTTTGTTCACAGGTTTTTAAACAAAAATGCCTACATTATGTGTGCCATCCATGGATCCAACTTCTGCGTTTCTGCTAAAAATGCATTTTCACTTTTGCTGAGAAATATATTGCGAGTGGCAGTACTTGACAAAGTAAGTTTCCTAATGCTTAATTTCCGAATACGCGTTGAAGAGCGCTGGATCAACGAGAATTAATATTGTCCCCTATCAATGTTGCATCGGATAAGGATAGAAGCTCTTCTAAGCTGCATAATGTCTCCAATATAGATTATAAAATGTTCACATTATTGAGGCAACCTAACCAGGGCTAACATAACATGATTAATCATAGCTCGTTTAATTTATCATTTTAGGTAACAGACTTTTTGCTGTTCATAAGCAAATTAGTGATCCTAGCAGCTGTGGGAGTTGGTTCATTCTACTTGCTCTCAGAGCCCTTGGTTCAACTCCAAGACACGAACCGTTCCTATCAAGCAACTTATCCGTTCGTGCCAATGATTTTCGTCATCGTAGGGACCTACTGTATTGCCTCTGTCTTCTTTAACGTCTATTCAATGGCCGTTGACACTCTTTTCCTTTGCTTTTGTAAGTCCACCTGCCTTATTAGTTAAAAAAATAATCCGGGAAGTTAAAATTTCCCAACCCAGATGTAGGACGTTGGAATTTGTGACAGAACATGACTCCGGCATTAAGAGTAGGCGAAGGAATAGGCAGAATAGTTAAGATAATAGACACGTAAACTATACTTTTCGAGCAAGGCAAATTTCCATTCATAGCAAAAACGACTTCATAAAATTATCAAAGCTGGCAATCGTATGGAACCAATTTCCATACACGCAAGTTTCATTTGCGACCCAAAAACAAATTATAGTAAATGCATCTTTCATAGATTCAGGTACCTAACATAGATGTAATATTTTTACTTTTAATTGTAGTGGAGGATTCAGAAAATAATGATGGATCGCCGGAGAAACCATACTTCATGAGCAAGAATTTGATGTCCATCTTGGGCAAGAAGAACAAATGAGCATATTAAGGTAACCTCAAGTAAGGGCTGTGATTTTTGCCAAAGAACGGAGTAGCCTACAATTAGCTAATTTAAATGTGTAACAAAAACATGCTTAGCATTATTGTATTACATTGTTGACATTGTTTACGCTTAAAATTTATTCTCAAATTAGCTCTCATGTAAGCACTGTTCTGTCAGATGTAATGGCATTGAGTTATATTTCAAAGGGCCGATAAAAATTTACAAAAGTTAGATAGTAAAATTAAATCTTGCCATTTGTAAGAAGTAGCAGCAGCTTAATCCTCAAAAATAGTATTGTTAATGTATTCTGTGCAAGCCTAGCAGCTAAATTTTACAACACTTTGTTAAGCATTTAAAAATATTATTGTTCTATGTAAAAGTATAAGGGACGCCTAAAGACATTAAACGATGATTGTGATATTCTCATCCCTTCCCAAGTAATTTAGCTTAGTTCACAAAAATAAATAAGTCATGGCTTCCCTGCACCTAGTACAATATTGTATCGTATGATTAATATTTGAACTGCCACCGAATTAAGATTAAAATATTATTTAAAATATCAATTTTTTTATTTAATTCAATAAGTAAAGAGGCATTCTGTTTCCACTTCTTTAAGACTTACCCCTTTCCATTTCGGAATGAGATTTCTATACCGTGCAGTAGATCCAGTCTACTATGACTTAGTAGGCACTTGAAGTGTTACCTTGACCGGAAGTCCTCGAGTGATCATGGCGGAACTTGTGATGAACTTCTTGCACGCGGCTTTTCCTTTTAAAACAGCTAGAAGGACATCGCGCTCACCTGAAACAGTGGAAAATGCTACCTATAGGCGGAACCATAAAAGGTTGCACCAACACAGAGGTAAAACCAAAGATAGTAGAATAGATGGCGCCTTACCATAAGCTAAATAAGACCGACAGCGGTGAAACGTAGGGGAAAATGGCGAAGATGGTCAAAAGAAATGTGACACAGGCCTTGTTTGTAGGGTTTCAACATAACAAAGAAAATACTGTAGCAAGTGAACAACCCAACAGGCAGGGCTGCCTACATAATGCAGGTGCAGATAGTTATGCGCACTTGACCTTGGGTCCCTGGCAATTTTAATAGCTTTATTTCACATGTAGCACAGGTATTAACTACAGAAGTGACTTAAAAGAGGTGATTCATTCGATTAATCTTAAATGGTTATTGTGAAGTTATTAGTGACTGATTTCTTCCCGTAAGTAAAGCAAAGCGAGGCTTTTAATACTGCCTGGTTCAAAACGAGCTAACGAACTTTTACTAAAATATACAACTGGTTACAAATCTTGAATGATTTCATAATCACGTTTTTCATTCAATAAGGTACCGTTTAGGTAGGTAATGATCATTAGATAACACAGGATGACTGAACAAAAAATACTAAAAAGCGCTGGCCACAAATTTGCCATCCAGCAGACCTAGCACGAGATGAAAAGAATACCTCAACGGGGAATTGTTTAACTTTTTAATACGTTATTAAAATTAACCTACTCCAAAGTAGACATGTCATGCTTGTACCACTAGACCACCCAGTTCCACCAACACCTGACAAATACAAAATGAGAAACAATAATTAATCTCTGTTGGCCTACAATTTTTTAATTAATTATTATCCAGTTGCTTAAATAATAAATAAATAAGTATATATTTCTGTTAAATTATACAATACAAGTAATTGACAAGAAAATATAAATTAAAATCGTCAAAATCAGGTAGTTCAGTCATTGTCATTGTGCTAGTGCCTCAGTGACAGTATAGAAAGCTTTCTCTAAGAGATGGTCTCTAAGCAATTTAGGGAAGTTAGCAGCATTTCTCGCCGCTCTCAGTTCAATGGGAGTTTTCTAAGGTAGTCGAAACCTTGTGATATAGGATTCGCTTAGGCTGTGCGTGCCTTACAAGGTTTTAATTCCCATGCAATTTATTGGGGGTTATTTAGAATAATTTAACATTATCCCCAGTTAAGATACTCGTATTATTTTCAACTCGTACAATGCCTGCTGCTACTATATTGAAAAAATTGGAAATAGGAAGGAAGTGATCTGCTGCATGACTTCATGTCAGTCCAAAATTGATTGTAATAAAAAACGTGTACACACAAAAGCAGCCTACCTTTATTTTCAGACTTTTCACAAAAGAGATAGGACAATGTCGTCATGCAGGCCATGTCAGCATCAGTGGAATTGACATCGTAAAGAGCGCCCACGATACAAGAAGCGCCATTGAGCAGATATGTGTAGGTAGAGTTTTGGTAGGGCGTGCGACCACCAAGCCCCTGAGGCAAATTTGAGCAGCAGCCATAGAGGAATGAGATCGTGCTGACTTGAGTTTTCCCAATACAACCCGAAGGGAAAAAGTTCGTCCCAGCCCCATGGCCACAATATCTGAAAAAAATCCAGTGTTCAATTTTAAGTATAATTTAACATTTTTGTCGAAAACTACTAGGCCTTTATTGGCTAAACTCTTCCACAAAACAACGGATAATGATAATAACCGGACAGGAGTTACAAATTCATGGCTAAAATATGTGTTGCAATTATTAACTTTTATTCTTTGCTACTTGAATTTTTGCCGAGCGAGGCAGCTGTCATCGGCTAAAGCATAGAAATGGTAGATAGCTAATTAAGTCGCAGTCACAAATAATAACGTTTCAACTTTAAAAACAAGCCACCACTATGGATTGAGCAAATGGGAGTGTTGCATGGCGAGGTTCGGAGTACTCCCAAATATGGACAGTTCAACAAGAAGTGCACTACCAAGTTGCCAACATCGAATACATAACTATATACAACAACATATAACAACATATAACTACGCATTAGGTTATTCTATCAAGACATTCAATGCATTTAGGGAACAAACGGTAAGAAAAGGTGTTATTAGACCTAAGGCGCCCATTCCACCACCCGGCTAGGGCTATTTACAAAAACGGTGACGTGGTAGCAGACATTCAAGACTTAGGCGGGGTTTCCACCGACCTCGCATTGCAGAATTGACGGAAATGTTTATTTTCCTCTATGCCATAGTTAAAATTTATCAATGATCATACAGTAAAATCACAAACAAACTAAAATTAAAAAATGGCGTCATGGGATATGTTAAGTACAAACATTTTAATAGATTTCTATAAAAAGAAAAATTCTAATTTCCGTCAATGTCATTTGCATTCTGCAATGCGAGATCGGTGGAAACGCAACCTAAGTCTTGAATGTCTGCTACCACGTCACTGTTTTTGGAAATAGCCCTAGCCGGTCGATGGAATGGGCACCTAAAGAAAATGAACGTACAAATATAAACGGAAGTCCCGCAGCTTAGCAGACAGTTCTTCTGGCTCTGGTATTTTGGATCCACTAACTTCCACCCACGGAAGATTATCCTGCAAGAACTTGCCGATTCGCTCTTCACACTCCATCAAGTCTTTGCTTGGATTTAAAAGGCAAAAGGCTGAATCCACCAAAACTTCCCTACAAAAAAGTAAAGAAGAAATAACACCGGATGCCCTATTTTTTTTTTCTTCCAACTCTCATGTGAACTATGCCCATGAAGTCTTGGAAAAAGTCAGCTCTCGTTTCTGTTTTTCTTTTTTAGTGTTCAAGCAATATGAACCAATTTTATTAGGAAAATAATTTTGATAGCTCCGTTATTACAGTTCAATAAAAGAGTTGCTCAAGTGGGTATTTGGGCATAAATGACCGATTCCGGAACTAGAATTTTGTTACAGCCTGATAATTAATAATAATTATGATCATAACAGTGCCCAATGAAAATGAAAGTGAATACAAAGTTCAAATGCCTTCTGACCTTAATTACTAGTAAAATGTCCACCAATCATCAGCAGTCGTAGCACCAACACTAAAGGACAAACTAACCCAGAGTTAAAAAATACCCAGGACGTTCGTGAACTCACAAGTCTAGCATACATAATTACAATGAACAGCAAACAGTTTCGGCAGACAATTTATCGATTACCTCTGTGTTTAAAGCTGTCTTAATTAGTGATATGATAAGTCAGGTATTTTTAGGCGGGGCTTCCACCAACGTCAATAGTGATAGTAAATGTAGTTTTGACGTGGTAGCAGACATTAAAGACATACTAAAAATGTCTGCTACCACGTCTAAACTACATTTACTATCACTATTGACGTTGGTGGAATCCCCGCCTTACCACAACCCCCCAAAGATACATCCGAATAACCTACACCTGCAGGCTTTAATAAATTAATGAAAAATAATGTCATACCTGTATCCATCTTTAATTTTAGACTGATGGTATTTAAAAAGGGCATATAAAAACGTCACAGACGGCACTCGAGTAACAGGGTTCCCAGAAAGAACTGCCGTCATTTCCCAGGGAACAAGCTCGAAATACTGGAAAACAAAAAATTACAAGCTGTTAACGTCAACCTTCTGACATTTTTTTTAAAATCTGACAGGAAATGTTAGTAATACAGAAATAGGTAGCAGAGGAATTGAAAGTGTTAATAGACAATCGGAGGGAGAAGCCTTATAAGTGTAGAAATCAAATATCTCATGAAATACCAATCGTAGAGTTGTTAAAATATCACGACAAACAGAAGACATTTTTCTGAGCATTTTGTTATATGATTTGTACCTCTTTCTAATATACTAGATGGGTCACAATTGACTCCCATTTGTTCTTAATGAAATGATTGACTAGTATCAAATAAAGTAACAATAAGTAATATAACAAAAATATATAAATATAAAAATAACAATTAGTAGTGATAAGGAAATTTTACTGTCAAACCTCTGCAAACAGCGCCAGTGTGACATACTCGTTATACAAGAAACACACAGAGGACCGAAAGACAAGAGACCTGTCATTGAAGGTATGAACCTGATCCTCGAGCGACCACACGCACAATATGGCAGTGCGATTTTCAGCAAGCCCGATATCTCATTCATCTCAACGCACCTCACTGATACCAATAACGTAGAAATCCTGACAGTGGAATTATCATCGTGCACAATAACATCCGTTTATAAACCGCCAGGAGTGGACTTTAAAGTCGATCCACCTGACAACTTTACGAACCGGAAATCCAAAGTGGTGATAGGTGATTTCAATTGCCACAGTATAAATTGGGGTTACAGCTACACGGATACCAGTGGGGAACTACTGGAAAACTGGGCAGAAAACCAAAACCTCACTCTTATTCATGACCCTAAACAGCGGCCATCTTTTTACAGCGGAAGATGGCGAAAAGGGTATAATCCTGATAATATTTTTGTGAGTGATCGGATCGCCAAAAACACAGTCAAAATGATAGAAGCGAGCCTACCCAGAACACAACATAATCCCATCACTTGTATCGTATCTAGTATCCTACAAACGGAAACAGTTCCTTTCAAGAGAAGATTCAATTTCAAAAAAGCGCGTTGGTTATCTTTTACGGAGGAGCTGGAGGAAAGCTTGGGCAACCTGGAGCTCTCTACCAGGAACTATCCAAAACTGATCGAAATTGTACAAAGGATTGCTAGGAAACATATCCCAAGAGGCTGCCGTACACAATACCTCCCAGGTCTGAATTCTGGTACAAGTGCTCTCCTGAGAGCCTACCAAGAACAATTCGACAATGACCCTTTCGCCAAGGAAACAATTGAAATGGGTGAAGAACTAATGCATTGTGTAAGCGAAGGAAGGAAGGAAAAGTGGTCAAAACTAATCAATGACTTGGACATGAAACAAAACAGCAGGCGGGCCTGGAAGCTGATAAAAAACCTGAGTAACGATCCCACTCAACCTAAGCCTGATTATAGCAAAGTCACTCCAAACCAGATAGCACACACGCTACTTTTGAACGGGAAACCCAAAACGAAGGTGAAGAAAGAAAGGTTTACTATGCCCAAACAAGACGTAACGGAAAGTGCGCTATCCACCCCTTTCAGCACAGAAGAACTTGTGGAAGTCATAAGAGGAATGAAAGAAAATAAAGCGGCCGGTCCTGATGGGATTCGTACGGAACAGATTAAGCACTTTGGTACCAAAGCCCTCACATGGATTGTAACAATAATGAACGAATGTGTCAATTCCTGCAACATACCACCTTTATGGAGAAAAGCAAGTGTGTCAGCACTGCTGAAACCAGGGAAAGAACCAACAGAAGCAAAGAATTTCCGTCCGATCTCACTGCTGTGTCACCTCTTTAAGGCATTCGAGCGATTGATCCTAACAAGAGTAGGCGCTATCGTAGACAATAAGTTAATACCTGAACAAGCAGGCTTCAGATCAGGAAAATCTTGTAACAACCAAGTTTTAAACCTGACGCAGCATATTGAAAATGGATATGAGACGAACTTGTTGACAGGAGTTGTTTTCGTAGACCTCTCGGCTGCCTATGACACAGTTAACCACCGTAAACTAATCTCCAAGGTCTACTCTATGACAAAAGATGTTGCTTTCACAAAGACTATTCAATCGATCCTACAAAATAGAAGATTCTACGTGAACCTAGAAGGAAAAAAAAAGCAGATGGAGAATCCAGAGAAATGGTCTGCCACAGGGGAGCGTCTTGTCACCGTTACTGTATAACATATACACCAACGACCAACCGAAAACCCGTGATACTAGAAGTTTCATCTATGCCGACGACACCGCCATCGCTGCTCAAGGCAAAACTTTCGAAGAAGTAGAAACGAAGTTAACCGAAGCTTTGGAAGCCCTGTCAGTATACTATGAAGAGAATTTTCTCCGAGCGAATCCCCAGAAAACGCAAGTTTGCGTATTCCACCTCAAAAATAGGGAAGCAGACAGGAAACTCAACATCACCTGGGAAGGCATACCCCTCGAGCATGAACAGTATCCGAAGTACCTAGGTGTTAAACTCGACAGAACTTTAACCTTCAGAACACACTGTAGGGAGCTTAAAGGCAAAATCAGCGCCAGAAACAACATTTTACGGAAGCTGACTGGATCGTCTTGGGGAGCACAACCTGAACTTCTGAGAACCTCAGCACTGGCACTATGTTTTTCGGCAGCAGAATACTGTGCACCAGCGTGGGAAGCCTCCGCGCACACTAGACATGTGGACGTTGCCCTGAATGAGACAGTAAGGATTATCTCTGGCTGTTTGAAACCAACGCCAACCTACAAAGTTTACCCTATAGTAGGTATAGCGCCCCCTCACATCAGACGGACAGTAGCCGCAGAAAAGGAGAAGACCAAACAGGAAAACGACTCCAGGCACCCAATGTATCAGCAGGAAAGACCGCCAGAACGTCTACGCTCCCGTAACAGCTTCCTCAAAAGACGAAAACCACTAGAAACTAATGCCGAAATACGGAGAACTAGTCTATGGGAGGAGGAACTCCCGATTATCTCCAATTTCAAAGCCAATGAAGAAATAGCAAAGGGAAGCCACCTGCCCTACGGAGAGTGGAGAACACTAAATAGGCTTAGAACTGGAGTCTCGAGATGCAGATACACGCAGAAGAAATGGGGTTACATTGAGGACGAATTATGTGACTGCGGGGAGGTCCAAACTGCTGATCACCTTCTCGTATGCAGAGACATGGGCACTGTTTGCAGTGTAGCTGACCTTTTTGTATGCAACGACAACGCCATCAAGGCCGCAAAGTTTTGGAAAATGATCTGACGGTCCGGACACGGAAAGTAAAGTAAGTACAATAAGTTAGCTGGTAGAGTAGCCCTTCGGGGCTAAAGCTCGCCTAACATAAAGACGTTTTTCATTTCAATAGGCAATAGTCACTAATACTTACACTGTCTAATACTAGGATAACTGGATACCTCTCAGCAGTCTTCAACTCGTCCGCAAATTTCGTATTCACAGCCTTCAATTCATCTACAAGTATTTCTAAATCGGACACATCACCAGAATAATTCTGATCGTTATAAAAGGCATACTTTAAAGCTTTCAGAATTTCATTGTTTTTTAAGTGGTGTGCGGACTTAATTATCAGGAACAAAAGTTCAGCACATTTATCCCTGTAAATAAACATTTAGTCAGCAGCCATAAGGCGCTTATTCCACCTACGTCAATAGAGCCTAGTAAATGTAGTATTGACGGACATTTCAATTTTACTCTATGCCATAGTTAAAATTGATCAATGATCATAGAGTAAAATCACGCGCTGCAAACAATAACAAACTAAAATGGCGTCATGGAATATGTTAAGTACAAACATTTTAATAGATCGTTTATACAACCGTTTTCATCCATTAAACAGATCGGTGAAGGTCGATCTTACTTCGGATCTCCTACTATTATTAGGTTTTATTAAAAATAATAAGTGTACGAAGAAAACAAATACAAACAAAATTTCAAAAAACAAATGCAAACAAATTTAAAAAATTTGGCGCATACGTGTCATTAGAAGAAAAGTGATCTATAGTTGAAAAAACAAGTGGAATGGCGTGTATCAATGAAAAATTGAAATATCCGTCAATACTACATTTATTATGCACTATTGCCGTAGATGGAATATGCGCCTTAGGTGGAATAAGCGTCTTATAAGCGCCACATACGTCAATAGTCAATAGTAAATGTGGTTTTGACGTGGTAGCAGACATTAAAGACATACTAAAAATGTCTGCTGCCACCTCAAAACCACATTACTATCGTCTATTGACGTATGTGGAAACCCCGCCTTAGCGACCAGTAATCGCAAATTAGAAGGCAGTGAGCATTCGAATGTAAGGCGGGGTTTCCAATGACCTCGCATTGCAGAATGTACATACCTTGACGTGGTAGCAGACATCATTAATAAGTCTTTAATGTCTGCTACCACGTCGACGTCATGATCATTCTGCAATGCGAGGTCAATTGAAACCCCGCCTTACATGGCAGATGGCAATTCAAATATAGAGCATCAATAGTGACGGTTATTAACAGTTATTTATTTGAAAGCAATATGAATAATAACTCACCTATTTATTGCATAGCCAAGCTTCGCAACCATTTTTGTGGCACATTGTTTAAGCGACCTTTCAATTTCACAATTTACAATACGACCACTTAGTAGGCATTTCCATTCCCGCAGCCAATACAAGTCGACTTCTTTGACATAAGCCTGAAAAATAAAAATAATTATAGCAGAGGTCGCCCTTAGTGGAGAAAACACTGGAGACCAGCAGCTACAGTAGCTCGGCCACGTCCCAAGACAATAGGGAAGAAAGGATCAGTCGGAGGTTGGTCGAGGGCAACTGTCAAATAAAGAATTCAACAACTGGGAGAGAAAAGAAAAGAAAACGTAAATGAGCTAAAGGCGAAGACAAACGACCGGGTGGAGTCAGGCGGGTAAGGCGGCCATCCACAGCACATTTAATGAAGCAGCAAAATTGTGAGCGAGCGTAAGCGGGTGGTTCTCGCCATAAACCAAACACAGTCAAAATTAAGCTAATAGGATGGCCAGGGACCCAGGTCAAGTGTACAGAACTTCTGCACCGGCGATTCTCTTGTCAGTACTGCCTCTTCAATTATCATTTGTTTTTCATTCTCCAATTTATTTTATTTATTTTTTTATGATGCAACCCTACCACTTGGTGCCATTTCCTTTGCCCACCTTCGCCATTTCTTTAGACATTTCTTCCTACGTTTCACCGCCATCGGCCATACTTAGCTTATGGTTAGGCGCCATCTATTCTCTTATAATATTATTGGGGGAGTATAAGAAATGGACACGAGGCGACCCCCTCACGCGGCGCACGCCACAGTTGGGAGTATATACGATAGACGTAATAAGTATTGCCATGGTCCAGCGAACAGCCGTATGTTCCTACGTACGAGTAATTTAAGTTCCTATAACTTATATATTATATATTGCTGTAGCCTAGTAAACTTAGTAAACTACTAAAATTGAAAACACTAACCGCAAGCGTGGAATCTGAAGATCGATAAATACTAGCCAATTTTCCATCTCGATGATTCTTGTAATAAGCTCTTCTATTTTCTTGCAGTTCCTCCAAGCGCATTATAATATTTCCATCTGAGACTATGTTGCCCTTCGGCGGCACGACAACACTCAACGTGTTACATCTAAAACCAAGCATTCACATTCTTACAATTCATTCAAAATATCCACCTCCAATTTCCTTCCCCGCCTCCTAACCCACCATCCAATATCTGAGAGTCATAGTGATATCACAAGTGCCACGTATTTTCAATGGCTGGTCATAGGAAACGTGGCAGGAATTCAAAAACATATTTTTGGCGGGAAGCGAATGTCCCATCTGTTCTATATAGAACTCAATCACAACAAATTAATGTACAATATTCTTCGATATTTTACGTTTGACTTACCCCGAATAGTTTCCACAGGCTAGACGAGATATAATACAAGTTGGGTCATCCTTGCCTTCAGACTTGCTGATGGCGAGATTAGCAATCGGGTCGAGCGCTTTAGTCACTAAAACCACTGTCCATTCTAAAATAAGTAATAATAATAAAAAAGCGTGAAATTAGACATGGTTAGAAGAAAAGTTTGAGTTAGAAAATGTTGACTAAAAGTAAGGTACTATATAATATAGAGCCATACAAAAAGTTTTATATAGTATATACAGTACATACTATAACTCACCTGCCGGCATTTCCTTCAGCTTCGCGTTGACTTCTTCGATATCATTGAAATCTTGTAAATGGACATTGCTTAGCACTGGAGTCAGTACATCTTGCTTGCCGTCGTTACATCTGCAATACAATTTTTTTTTTGATAAAACGTCATCGCATAAAAACAATTTAATGAATGTATCCGGCTGACCTAATTAGTAACCTAATAGGTACGTCGAGTTACGACACGTCTCCGATCGCAAGGCGTGCAGAGATTCGCACAAGTACAAGCACGCTACCACCATGCCACCGAAGCCGGTGGTAAATTTTTCCATTGTGATGACACACTAAAATTAGCTTCATAAAAATGTTATGGCATAAACAAAAAATAACAAAAACTTTTTTAAGTTTTAGAAGAACTTGTTACAACAACCCGAATTAGTAAAACCCAAATAATCTTACTACTAATTTACTAATTCGGGTTGTTATAACAAGTTTTTGCTATTTTTTGTTTATAAAATGAAATGCCACGAAATCTAATTATTAATGTTATGGCGCCCAACAATTAGCAATATACTGTATTTATGTGTAGAATTTTCTCAATGCCGTCAAATATACAACAAATTTACCCATATTGGCCCTACCGAATAAAACTACACCGTGACGAAACGAATAGGCAGCTACAGCAATGGAGAAAAAACAATCGGACCAACTAATTATCGATTCAATCGATAGAACACATAACATCTTCAATATTAAACTTACTCCATTAAGAAGGAGCAATACTGTCTTAGTTCAGAGCCGTTCGAATTGCATTGATTGACAAGGCTCGAATCTTCTTTATTATTTTCCAGGTCCCATTCCATACATTTTTTCCGGAACTCTGGAAACAAGGATGCATTCATCATCTCGCTTTTGGTGAGAAAATAAAAAAATAATTTTCACTGTAAACTACCGCTTTTCTCGAAACAATGGAAAATTAATTATAATTAATTTTTGGTAATCGCAATACTTTCGTACTGTTTTTCATGTGGTCTGGTGATTGAATATGTACAGGCACACAGTGGCGTAGCGAGGTCATTTTCTAGGGGGGGGGGGGCGGATGACGCTTTTGGCGCCCTTCCAGAACTTGTCACATATACCAACACGTATATCATGCCTGCCGGCGGCCATAGAGACTTTTAGGAAACTTTAAAAACAATATGTGGAAGGTAGCAAATACTTACATTTAATAGGAAATGAGTACCTACCAAACATTACAAGTGAAAAATTCAAGTATTTCATGAAATATCGAGTTTAGACCTGCCGAAAATATTAGGACCAACGGAAAAAAGGTAAAGGAGCATTTCTTAAAATAAATAAATATGACGGCTGTACTATTGCTATTTACCGTGAAAATCGAAATTATAATAACCAAATTATTATAACCAATTATAATAACCAAATTATAATAAACCAAACGGTTCATGCGGAAATGTTGCTTCAGTTGCTTCCTCTTACTAGCCTTGCTTCCTTTGGTAAGACTTAATTCTCTTTTCTGTGGTCTGAATGCCCTTAACTTCGATATTAACTGTCTACTTTCAAATTGATCCATTTTATAACACAGTATGGTAAGATGAAAATTTTATAAATTTCTCAAATTCAAGAAACGCACTAATAATATTTATAACAATAAATATTGCTTTGATTTTGTTCTATGATGATCCTAAAACCGTTCCACTAACGTTGCTACAGTAGTTGAAGACAATTAACTAACATTCAGAAAATTTTAATTTTGTTAAGTCGTGAATTCGTAAAAAGTGCAACAGATGGACAATTTTAGCTAAAAAAATAAGCAATGTCCACTTGTGACGTTAATGCATTAAATTTGGAATGGAACCCCCGTAAGTTTTGTGTATACAAACACATGCAAAGTAGTTTTATCTGATTTGAATATGCTGCATAGGGAATTTACATGGAGAGGCGAGACTTGCCCCCGACTTGGTACAGCATTAAGGGATATTTTCATGTGCATTTGCAAACTTTTCTGGGCGAACAGTACATTCATTGAATTGTTCGTATGCGATTAACCTTTTTATTAAAAAAAAACTTACGGTAAATGGTTATTTATATTGCTGGAGACAGGGGGGCCCGGGGGAAAATTTTGAAAATATCAGTTCAAAATAATGGGGTTTTACGACTTATACAGCAGTAAAATTTATAATTTAAACATATTCATGTTACCATGGCCATCGTCCATTTTCTTTTTCTTTCTGATCCTCCTTTCAGTGGGGAATTCAAAATTCTCTGCTATTGCGGTCGCCCTTGAAATTGAATCCTCGACTAGGACAGCCCGCTTTTCCAAGAATAATATAAAGGTTCAAGATGAGTAATTGCACTGTCAATGGGCAATCCTGGTTTTTGGAGCTCATTCATGTCCACCTCGCATAGAAATTTTATTCCATGCAGTTCATCACCATTATTGATTAAATTTAAATAAACAAAACAGTAACAAACTAATCGTCAAAAACAAAACGTGTCATTAATCAGTATTGCAGCAGAATTGAATTTTACTGTCAGGACCAGCCAAGCCATAATTTTCCCACGCCCCCTCTCGCTACGCCACTGCAGGCACATACCTACCTAAAACTTGTGGTTGTGGTGTAAAGCTCCGAGCCAGTAGCATCTCCAACCTCCGTTTTAGTTCAGCCATAATAACTGTAAGTATTACAGACGGTTAATGTTAATGTATCGTCACCGCCATTAGCATTTAATAAATTCATTGAAATTATATATCTATCTACAGTATATGCTGTAATAGTATAGGACTGTCATAGGCTTTCTACTGTTCTATTGCCGATTACAATAATGTACGCATACAGTATGTGAAAATTTGCGTGAGATATGTCTAGCCAATTTTGCTATTTATGATGAGGTGACCATATACAATTCCTAATGTGATTCAAATGTTTTTTGAATAGAGACATTCTATAAAACATCAAGAACAAAATTAGTCATGGTAGGTGGGCTGTATATGAGGCTTGGACTTCACCATTTTCAGCAGTTTTTGGAGTCTTGTAATATGGATTCTTAACTTTTCGCGTGACACAAGAGCTGAATAATTTAAAATAGTATGTACCAGTTCACTGGACACCACGCCGTCTAGAGCCGATAATGATCTTGTTTGATTAGCAGAGTAACATTAGAGGTATACTGGTGCTGTCAAGAATCAGAGCTCTACTGAGTACTTTCTCAACAGTTATCATTCAATTAATGTAATAGTAAACTGCATACAGCAAAGAAGTAAGCATTACTAATGAAGGTATTGTCTTTTTCATTAAATATCCTATAAAATAATAAAATAATTACTTATTTTTTCTTTCCACGATTGCCGCGAATATTTTTACTGTTTGCAAACAAACCAGACGATACTCGAGAACGAAGGCTTTCTAGTGACACGACAAAAATGAAATCCAGCTACAAAACATAAAAAAATATTATTTAATTATATCTAAATAACCTTTGTTTTTCAACCTATTACAAGGTTTGTAGTTTAAAACCGCTCTAATAATGTTCATAATGATATTCCGAAGTGCATGTCAAAAATTGATCAGTCCTCTCGCTTATATTTGACTTAAGAACCGTGATGCCTCAGGACTGTATGTGTAATATGCTAAGGCCTATAGTTTTGTTCAATATTGCGCTGTATCTATTTCTTTTAAAATAGTTAATTACAAAGGGAAGTAGGGCTTGGATTTATTTCATAATGGGTTTGATTTGATTATTGCCACCTTGCTCATCAGCATACAAATATGTTGGCAAATAGCTTGGGTTTGCTATGCAACTTACAATCTAGTTTCAAGACATGATCTTGAAATTGAAACTTTACTCCGTTTTTATTTAATTTTATTAATCGTTATTAATCTCAAGATGAGCCATGAGCACTCGAATCCAGGAATGCACAAGTTGGGTCTGCAAGGGATAAGCACCGGAAACTGAAATGTCAAGGTTAAACGCACCCTTCCCATAATTCTTGCTATTTCTTATCAAAAGTCTCTGGAAGCCTTATCAATATAATAATCTACCTATGTCAATGACTATATATCATAATATTTATTTATCGTTGCAAGTTGCTCTAGCAATCAGATAGGAATCCACTGGGCAGGTGGTTGACTTAATTACAATCAAGGTAACTACCTTGCAGAAAGGTTAATAGGCTACGTTTTTTGTATTCCTATCTAGCAAAAAAACTTGTCATTGCTGTGATTGAGATGTTATGACAATAATTATGGTCTGCAGCACCAGACGTAATAGGAATAAATTTAATAATACCTATGGTACAACCTTGTTAAATAGGGTTTCTAAACTTTACTTGTATTTTCTTTTAGAATGGGGGAAGAGTGTCGTGTAGCGGACTACTTCGTAGTCGCCGGGCTCCCTAAAAATGCAAAGCCACTAGGCGACATTGCTGATGCTCGATCGTCTCATAGGTATAAAAATCCTTTCATAGACATGTAGGCAGCACCGACCTTTTAGATAAATGGGAAAATTAATCAGTGACGTCTTGATAAAGCAGTAGAATCCGGAATGATCTGAAAGCGTACCTACTTCCAAACGTTTCGTCAACATCTGCGGTCGACATCTTCATCGACATTTGTAAGTACGCTTCCAGATCGACTACGGCCTATCATCCCAGATTCTACTGCTTCATCAAGTAACTCCGGCCGTGAAAGCCTTAGTAATTATATCAGTGGAGTCTAATTATGGAATTTGTTTCTACAATGTATTGTACTTTATGGTGCTAGCTGCCTTTTATTTGGTATATTCTTAGAATTCTCCTAATTCATAGAAACGATTGGTGTATATAAATATCGGCTTAGCTGCAATCCGTTAATCCGTGAAATAGAAATATCGAGGTTGTGGGTGATATGGAGTACTTTCATTAATAACTCAAGGCCCAACAGCCCGGTCGTGTCTGCTTCTCATGGTACCGCTCGTAGTAAAATATTTGAAAGATTAAATTGTGTCGCGTCTTCCAGCTAGCCTCAGAAAAATAACAAAATTCAATCGTCATTGCAACCAACGTTATACTCTTCTTAATAATAATGACTGCGTCTACTACATAACCTGCTTTTTACAACCTATATTTAGATTTAGTTTCTAGTCAGTATGTAATCGTTTCTTGTCGTTTTTCAGTATGGACCCAATCACTGATATTACTGTAATATTTCCGTCGCTGGGGGAACGGTGCCCGGACGGTTACATAGTTTTAGAACATACACCCACCGGTACCATCGCAGACTTGAATAGTGGAAGCATCCACAGTCCTGAAGTTTTTATTTGCTATCGTCGTGGGCGTGACAAACCGCCGCTTGTAGATATTGGGTATGTATATTAATTTTAGTATTATTAATGCCATCTTTATCTCAACTCTACTCAAGACTGTCGTAACAGTGCGGTGGGACTTCAGTCCAATGTCGATGGAAGCTAGTTCTAACTTTCTTTGCAATTTTCCATACACTAATACATTACCAATAGACTAATTTGTTGGACTGATGTAGTGTCAGAAGTAAACAACGACACTTCTTGAAAGAATGACTTATGAGTCTTAACTCCGATACACTTGACACTAAGCTGACACTACAGGAGTGGGTGCTAGGTATCCTGGCGTTTCAATTGGCAGTTAAATGTAGTTGGTTTTAATTTAATTGAGTATTAATTTAGGTTAGACGTAGGCATATTTTTAGGATTTAGTTATTTATTTTTTTGTTCTCAATAGATTATTAGTATTATTAAATTAACGCATACAGTACAAACAAGAAATGTATACTTTTTAGATTTGTTAACAATAACGGTTTACTTACCATGGCAAGGAGCAACTGATTGAATCAATGCAAAAATAAAATATTGATTATAAACTATGTATCTTTAACAAACCTTCAGGCATAAATGGTGAGATTGTACTATAAATAATTACTTGTAGCCAATGCTGCATTTTAATTGATAAGATTATTTGCTTATCTGTTGCCAGATAAAATGATTATTGTTAAATCAAATCAAATCATGCATGATCTTCCTGTAATTCTTCCTGTAAATCTAATGTGGTTGTAATCTGTAAGCCCCTAGTTTCGTAGTCATTCAACTATTGAAGATACACCAGGCGGGGTTTCCACATACGTCAATGGTTAATGGTAAATATGGTTTTGACGTGGTAGCAGACATTTTTAGTATGTCTTTAATGTCTGCTAAAACGTCAATACCATATTTACCATTGACCATTGACGTATGTGGAAACCCCGCCCTATCATCACGTCGTATTATTAATCGTTTGGTTCTGCTACCAAGGGTGTCACAGAATAATTTCGTAGATTTTGGAGAATTATTACTAACGCATTATTATTATTATTATTTAGAGGGTTGAGCTGACATAGGTCTGGGGACCCTTTGAACAGCATAATTATTGGGATCACATCCCAACCATTCAAACTATGCCCTTAGCCAATTAATTAACTGTTGAAAAACAGCAGCTTAACCTTGTTAGCGAAGACAACCATGTCCTTTAATGGCAAGTCAATCAGATCGACTTGGTCGATGTAGGCAGCCCCATACTAACGCATTAAGCACCGTAGCTAATTCCAAGGCATTTGTACAATTAGGTCTGATTCTACCTCCTCGGCTTAGTCACTTTACAAAAGTTACGCGAATCATTGGTCCTAAAGCAGTATTCTCCATTTGCAGTCGTATAATTTGTGTTAAAGCATCGGCCCAGTTGACTCCGCTACTCCGCTAGCCGTTTCAGCTTCAAAATTGTTTTGCTTATAACATTTGGATGTTTTTCAGGGTTTTGTATGAACATAAAGAACGTGTGCTGGAGGATAGTAAAGTGGTGTTGTACACGCCACAAAAGAGGGACGCCAATGTTAACAACACGACGGGGTCGAGGACGTATCTGACCTACAGGCGCGCTCCGGACGACATGCCTGCCAACGAGCTTGTCGTCACTGACATCTGCGTCATCAACGAGACCAAGTACGAGAAGCCACCGCACGCCTTCTGTATGATCAAGAAAAACCTCAATAAAGGCACTGTGGTAAGTTACTTTGAATAGCCATCAGAGAATGTCATTTTATAACTGATAACCAGCGATAAAAAATAGAACAGATATTAAATAAGGACTTTTTTGTTCTATTACTAAGCCAACCTAGCGGAGTTAGGGCTATAAAGCCCTCTCTTACACTCAACTAGGAAGGCCCGGGACCGTCTGCTTTACATGCCCTCCGAAGCATGTTGTTCGTGGGTCGTCGTAGCCTCTGTTTCCAAACTGATCGTCGTAATTGGCATAAAGAACGTTTTGAGCTTTGGGAATCTAGAACCACAAAACTCAAGGTGCAATAAATGAGGCATAGCGAGGCAATGACGCCAAATCGGGTACTTGATCATGAATACTCCCTTCTATGTTTCTAGTTTGGAAACGCAATTTACCTGTGTTACAAGAAATCGGTGCAGCGGGTAAACCTTGTGACTTATGAGCCGATGTTGCTGAGCAGATACCCGGCCACGGACCATGCAGACTGTCCGTTGCCTACGGCCGTTCCTATGTTCTGCATGCCCATGGGTGTCTCGGTGGAAGTATGGCCGGCGCAGGCCTCCCAGCCTCCTGTGCTATTCTCCACCTTTGTCCTCACAGTTGCTGACGCTTCGGAGAAGGTGAGTAGAGAAGCCGTCATTTGACCCATTTGTTTCTTTGCTTGTACCTTAGGGCATGGTGTTATGTGGAAACTACTTCTAGGTTTGCGTCTCACTTGTTCTACAGCCTTCCCGATCAAAGAAGTCCGTAACGGGGCATAAAGGGTTTCTGCTTTGTACATTATGTCAACTTGGGCAGGGAGCAAAAAAAGTAACATCTCAACGCAAATGTCTCTTCTCGCAAATTAATAGACACCTGAAGCCATTTAAAAACTAAACTCCATTGCTGCGATTCGATACACATCATGCGCGCTTAGACGATAAACAAGTCTCTAAGCGAATTTCTAGTATTGTGAAACATCCTCAAAGATACCTTGTTTTTCCTAATTCAGGCAGTGTCTGAATGAAGAAAGTTCGCATAGCGCACATTGTATAAGTACGGTCCTGTGTTTAATGTAATAAAATATGGATCAATTCCCCTTAGACCTAGTATTCTGTTTTGTATACTCTAGGAATATATTTTTTTAGGTTTATGGAGCGGCAGTTACTTTTTATGAACGGTGTCCCTCGAAGGACCTCCCTGCCGATCAGAGGACAGCTCTAGTGAAATCAGTAATGGGGAGTGGAGGGGGTAAGCGGAAGTCAGAACCAAACTTAGATTCTGAAGCAGTCACAGTCAACACGAACAAATGCATATGTATTTTATCTCATTGGCCATTCTTCGATTGTTTTGAAGGATTCCTTCGATTTATTTATAATTTGTCGCGGGAAGACCCAATTCCCATTCCAATTGAGAGGTATGTATTTAGAAAAATTGCCATTATCAAACCTAAAGTTCTACTATATATGGGGCATTCGCTTCTCGTAAATTTTTTTTTAATTCTAGGGCCACTCGCCACGTAGCAGGTGCAGAATTCAAAAATATTTTTGGCGCGCTCGAATGTCCCATCTCTCCTGTATAGAACTCTAGTCAAATCATTATAAATTTATTTGAACTCTTTCACTCGAAGCCACAATGCTTATAAATCCTCATCTAGCATTGCACTGTCGAGGTATTCAACATTTTTGTCACATGGATTACTGTTTTCTGGGTTTAGGCGGGGTTTCCATATACGTCAATCGTCAATGAGAAATATGGTTTTGACGTGGTAGAAGAATTTTTAGTATGTCTTTAATGTCTGCTAAACCTTCAATTTCATATTTCTCATTGACGATTGACGTATGTGGAAACCCCGCCTTAGGAAAACTTCGCACAGCATAATGTCAACTGTACCTGTTGCGCAGTTAAGGTGTGATTACGGTAGACCATGAGCCAGTAGACGCGATAATACTAAGAATTGCACAGCGGTAGTGTTTTATCTCCCCTAAAAGATTCCTTTTGAAATTTAGAAAATAAAATGAAAATCGTATTTATTTTCCATTTGGGTGAATTTCGGCCCACTCTTACAATTAACCCATGATAAATAATACAATTAAATAGTTGTACAATAGGCTATTACAAATTAAACTGAAAAAATACTATGTTTTTTTAACACTTTTTAATGCATTGTGAAGTTATTCGACTAAAATAACGTATTAAACACTTGTTGCAGGCGCGTTTCGCTCATCCTGAGCAATAGTTGATGTGATTGAATGATTTGTTTGCAGGTACATTTCACATCTACTGGATGAAGTGCCATTTCCGTCCCCTCAAAGACCGCGTATCCTTATACAGCTCTCTACCCGTGATAAGTTGATTTTGAGCCAACCGACCGGCGTTTCCCTTCCTAAGAGGTAACCGAAAAGTTTTGGCTTTTACTCGAAAATTACTGTAAGAGAGGATTCTATTGTAATATGCCCCATGTAGCATAATAATAATAAATACGTATATTTTCATAGTTCAGTGTTACAATCAAATGTCACTGGAAATATTCCTCATAGATCTACTAGTGAAGACGTAATGTAGACTTTATGTGCGCATTCGCCGATATTCTTCAAATCTACAGAGAGATCTAATGAATAGGCGGCCATTCCACAGGCGAATTTATTTCATATTTGATTTTGTGAATTTTGTGATTGGCGTTTGTTTTGTTTTGAGGAAACTATTATGTAGATACTTAACTTATCTATTATAAATTAAGTTATAAGTTTCTACCATATTATAACTTAATTTATAATAGATAAGTTAAGTATCTATATAATAGTCTCCTTAAAACGAAACAAACGTCATTGACAAAATTCAAAAAATCAAATATGAAGTAAATTCGCCGGTGGAATGGCCACCATACTTTACTCAAATCTTAGAATTTGCATGTCAGCGGAAAGTGATTGTTACACTAAACGTTTGAGCAGCTAGTTATGTTTTTGAGAGGTGTGTGTTAACTTGCACAGTTGTATTCATATCATTGAAAAAAGAAAATATATGTTATTCTTTGCATCGTAGAAAAAAAATTAAATATAAATATTTTATCCAATTATGATGGTACTAAACATTGTAATTAATGGACCATATAATGGTCAATGGCATGAAATGTTTCATGTACTGTATATTAATTGATTAAATATTTTTTTATAGTGGAGCTGGATTCCTCGATTTGTTGGAAACTCTTTGCGTTGAAGACACGTTACTCGTCCTCTTGTTAGTTCTTATGGAGCACAAAATACTCGTTCACTCGCTTAGACCCAATGTTCTTACTGCTGTTGTAGAAGCAATTGCTATGGTGAGTATTTGTTCTTTCGCCTATTGGTAAGGTGTGGAGATTTCTCTTGAACTGACTCTAAAATCTCCTCAAGCATCCGACTAGCTACGGATAGGTCATTCTGCTAATTAATAAGAAATATCGTAGGTAAACATGGTTGTACATTATATTATTCACATATAGCGGACTTACTCTATAAGTGGGATATCACGCACTTGTGCCAGTTTGGTAACTCGGCTGGATTGACAGTGTAGAGGTCCCTGGTAACCGTCGAAAGGGGCGCGAGGGGCAATGGCCCGATGCGCTCAGCTCTGAGTACTGGATCAGCATGATTGGGGGGGAGCCCTCGCTCACCGCCCCATTACTGCGTTCACATGAAATTCATTCTTGAAGTTCACTCACAATTATATCTAATAATCACTATACACTTTTATACGTTCACAATTTGGAGATCTTCTAATAAAGTGATTTTGGCGAGTCAAGAATCAAAAAATACATAATATGTCAAAAATAAAAGAACGTTTACGGTAAAAGTTGGATGAGACTGGACGCAGTAACTGTCAGTCGCTGCCTTTTTATCACCTCCGGATGACCGTTAGAGATTAATCAGACTGTACACCGTAAGAAGCCGGTCTCGCCCATGTATAAGCATAAGCGGCCTAGACATCTACGGTACACAGCCTGAAGTTCTACATGCATCAACCGACACCCGAAGTGATGCGACAAAATGCACAAGCCAGATCATGTTTGCAGACCTTGCCAAGGTTTGCAAACCGACCCGGAAAAAACCTACTGTGACAGATACTGACGTCACAGAATATCCCCCCCCCCCCAAAAAAAAGCGAAAGGAGAGAGAAAGAAGACCAAAAAATAATAAACAGTTCTGCAAGTCAGACACAGATTAGGGTACATGTTACAATTCAATCATTAAGGAGCAATCGGGTATACGATACCAAGAAAAATACAGAGTCGGGTTCTGAGGTGACAAGAGATATAAATAAATAAAAAGGAAACCAATGACATACATTTCAGAGAACCACAAGACTCATTCACACAAGCAAACATACAAGTTGAACAGGAAAACCAGAGTTCCATCAGTACCAACATCTCAAACAGCGTCACTGACAAATCAGACGAGCCTGCTACTAGTCGTCCATGGCGTGATACAACAGGCCAAAACTGCCAGGCTCGACAACCAATGGAACCAAAACTAGAGGAGGTATCTCACTGAAAGTTCAGGCGAACCCGCTACAAACATACCCAAGGTGTGATACAACAGGTCAAAACTGCCCGGCTCAACCACCGAGGAAGCAAGAGGGGGCACCATTCACAATCTGGGGTCCCCAGGGGAACTTTAACCAGATACAAACATACTTCTAGGGAACCTGTAAACAAAAAGGAAACCGAACTCTTGTCATCTACACAACCAAATAGGTTACCAAGCATATTGAAACAACCCAAAGAGAAGAACGACCAGTCAAGAATTTAAAAATGTCACATGAGCCAAGGCCACAATTTTCATAAAATAGGTAAGGCGGGCACTCGCCCTAACCCCAAAACAGTAACCAGTCCATCCAAACACCAACCTATATAAAACACTCAACCTAAACCACGCCAACCTGTATGAATACAGTATGTAGGTAACCTGTGTAACTCTACCTAACCCCCCTATGGGCCTCAGTTTAACATTCTAACCCAACCCTCCCCCTTGAGCAAATTAACGGTGTAAAAGGTACGTGTACGTGTAATGAAAAAAAAAAACCACACATTAATTCTCGTAGTAGGCAAGAGTCAATCAGGAAGTAGAATCTAGATATACAATAATCTCAGTAGCCAATTGTCGGCTGGCAATGCCCACGACAATATACTGGCAGAAATTAACGTACATGAAAAACTTACCCAATTAGAGAGAAAAATAAAAGCAAAAGAAAAAAAAAAAAATTACGCCTAGTTTCTCAGTAAAGCATACACGTTACTGGACTAACAGCTGATTTTAACAAAAACGAACCTGCTCACACATGTAGCAGTTGACAGGAGGCAACCTAATAAGACAAGCCCAAACCCATGGCTCGCATAGGCACTCCCGACACCTTAGGAAAAATTTCAATTAAGAGTTACACCAGATTACCTAAGAAGACACCAAACTGCAGCAGATCCCAATATAAGAAACCATCCACTAACAGCATTCTCCATCACCGAAACAAGTGAAAATTCGTTCAAGTCGCACTTTAGCCAGTGACCAATCGACCCACGCCAGATGTGCATGTATCAAATTTGGGAGAAATAATTACGTACGCGTTACGTGAATAAAGAGCTCACCAAAAAAACTGTACAATATGAACCTAGTGCAAGGCATCTTATGAACAACATACCGTATGGCAAAGTACTATCTTATACAAATATGACCGCAAACCATGTGCAATTAAAAATTCAAGGAACAATATCATTACGTTACATTGCGAACAATCCGAATTAGCCGTAAGTGGCAAAATGCAAGAGAAAAATAAAACTGCAACACAGAAACATTATCTATCAAAAACCATTAATCAAGTTAAAAAAAAAAAAAAAATTTACGTTGGGCGCCATTTTTCTTGTGGAGATTTCTCTTGAACTGACTCTAAAATCTCCTCAAGCATCCGACTAGCTACGGATAGGTCATTCTGCTAATTAATAAGAAATATCGTAGGTAAACATGGTTGTACATTATATTATTCACATATAGCGGACTTACTCTATAAGTGGGATATCACGCACTTGTGCCAGTTTGGTAACTCGGCTGGATTGACAGTGTAGAGGTCCCTGGTAACCGTCGAAAGGGGCGCGAGGGGCAATGGCCCGATGCGCTCAGCTCTGAGTACTGGATCAGCATGATTGGGGGGGAGCCCTCGCTCACCGCCCCATTACTGCGTTCACATGAAATTCATTCTTGAAGTTCACTCACAATTATATCTAATAATCACTATACACTTTTATACGTTCACAATTTGGAGATCTTCTAATAAAGTGATTTTGGCGAGTCAAGAATCAAAAAATACATAATATGTCAAAAATAAAAGAACGTTTACGGTAAAAGTTGGATGAGACTGGACGCAGTAACTGTCAGTCGCTGCCTTTTTATCACCTCCGGGTGACCGTTAGAGATTAATCAGACTGTACACCGTAAGAAGCCGGTCTCGCCCATGTATAAGCATAAGCGGCCTAGACATCTACGGTACACAGCCTGAAGTTCTACATGCATCAACCGACACCCGAAGTGATGCGACAAAATGCACAAGCCAGATCATGTTTGCAGACCTTGCCAAGGTTTGCAAACCGACCCGGAAAAAACCTACTGTGACAGATACTGACGTCACAAAGGCCCCACCAAAGTGACACGCTACACATACAATTACAAAATCAAATGTTACGGGAAATATTCCTTATAGAACTACCATTGAAGACGTAATGTAGACTTTGAAGAAAGTTCTCATCAAAATATTGAAATCAAATCAATTGAACATTTATAAATGTCATTTTACCTGCATCCATGTACGCAGTGGCTGTACGCAGTGCATGGATGTAGCTCGATCTCGTCTTAAATTAGTATACAAAATAATTTAACATACTGAATAAATTAAAGAATTCACAATAAATGCAATACCTAAGAGTGGTACTAAGGCCCTACACTATACAGGCTACCGTGGTTGGTCTCCAAGAATTCTTTCACGGAAAGGCAATATTTAAAGGCATTTTGAGGCAAGTTGACGATTTCTTGGGGGAGCTTGTTTAGTCCTCAAGACATGTAGATCCTCCAGCTGTTACTTCTACTCTTCTTCTTTTGATTACCAGTCTAGTCTATCCCTGTTCCTCATATTGTATTATTTGATTAATATTTGACAAAATTGTGTTTTTTTTCTCTTACCATGACAAAGATATCTAAAGTAGGTCGAGTGATGTTTTAATGTTTCAGATTGTATTCCCTTTCAAATGGCCTTGCCCTTATATCCCACTATGTCCACTGAGCCTTGCCGGAGTCCTTCATGCGCCAGTGCCTTTCCTCATTGGCGTCGATTCGAGGATTTTCGACACTGGGTTCTTTGAAGAACCACCCTCAGACGTCACCTACATTGATCTGGATACTAGCTTCATTACTGTGTAAGAATTGCTAATTAGACTATTTTAAGCTTTTGCTTATAATTGTTACTGAAAAAAGCATTCATTTTTTTTTAAAATTAATTCCTAATTGAAATCTATTTCAAATGATGTTTCTTTCAGTTCTGGAGAAAAGGTATCGTTGTCTCATAAAATGTTACCCAAAAGGCCCGCCCGTGCGCTCAAAGCGGCTTTGGAATTTCTGAGTGAGAAAAATCACATTTTAAAATCCTCTCGTTCCTCATTGGATAGGGATGCCTGTGATGAGATGTTTGATTTTCAATTCAAAGAGAAGGAGGTATGTATTATTGGTTTTAAAATTATTTCTTTTTAAAACAGTCCAGTGAATCAATGAATGAAAAGTCAATAAAACCTAATAATTAACCAATAGAGAAAAATCAAGTTTCCTACCATTCGCAACTACTGTACATTTAATAAGCATTATCATTATTATCATTTAAACATTTCTATTTCTTTATTTTTTTCTTTAGCAAAAGCTGCAATTGGAAGTGCAAGAACAGTTTTTGCGATTTATGGCCTCCATTTTGAGGGGATATAGGAGTTATCTGAAACCTATAGCTGGACCACCTACAGAAAGAGCCACAGATTCAAAGTCTCTTTTTGATTTCCAAGGTAAGTTGTAGAGACTGGTCCTTTTACACAAGTTAATATTTAGTGATTTTCGATTTTCACGTTTCAATGTGATCTGACTTTAAGCATCGGAACACTCGTTGACTGTATGTCTGGCAAATTCAGATGCTGAAAGAAGTGCATATGAACGGATACTTAATAATTAGCGTTATTGTTACAATTTTCCCTCTGTAAATAGTGAATTTTTTTCTTTATTTCCTCCACAGAAGTTCAAGGATTTATTTGAATATTCTCGTACCCGAGCAGTTATATTCGTGACATTTCTACATGTTACATGTTTAGGTTTCTTATCGGCGAAGCTTTCAAAGTCAGCCCCCTACGTTTTTTAAAAAACTATACTGTCGCATATTCCACCTACGTCAATAGTCAATAGTAAATTTGGTATGTTGACATTTCAATTTTTCATTGATACACTACATTCCACTAGTTTTTTTCAACTGTTGATCACTTTTCTTCTATTGACACGTATGCGCCAAATTTTTGAAATTTGTTTGCATTTGTTTTTTGAAATTTTGTTTGTATTTGTTTTCTTCGTACAGTTATTATTTTTAATAAAACCTAATAATAGTAGGAGATCCGAAGTAAGATCGACCTTCACCGATCTGTTTAATGGATGAAAATTGTTTTATAAACAATAAAATATAAAATGTTTGTACTTAACATATCCCATGACGCCATTTTAGTTTGTTATTGTTTGCAGCGCGTGATTTTACTCTATGATCATTGATCAATTTTAACAATGGAATGGAGTAAAATTGAAATGTCCGTCAATACCATATTTACTATTTACTATTGACGTACGTGGAATATGCGCCCTATCGGCGAAGCTTTCAAAGTCAGCCTCCTACGTTTTTTTAAAACTATTTATGATTGTTGCAGGCTTTTTGAAGTCCCGTGACAAATCCTCACAGGGTTTCTATCAAAGGATGACGGCTACACAAATGTTTAATCGATTCATTGAAGTTCGGAGTTTTGTGTCGGAGGAGGAAGTTGCCCTCGCCTTCTTTGACTACTGTATCGATAAGGTGGAAGATGGTGATGCCCATTTACGGCTTCTCGAGTTTGAAGAGGCACACAGTGAGAGGACAGTGTTCATTCCACCACCTTACCCGTCCGGATTACCAGAAGAAATAACGTACTCATATAACGTAAGATATTGATAGTTCGTTGGGAGGGGCTTACGTCAGATGTACTTAGACACCTGCAGCCTGATCGAGGCGATTATAATACCAGGGTTAAATAACTATCCTAGGATTATAACTGTAAACAAACAAATTTTGAATAGCACTTACCATTATAAAATTATCTTGTTTACATTTGTATTACCAGGGGATTAAATGAATACCGGTATTATAATCGCCTCGATCAGGCTGCTGCAGTATGTTCTACTTGCCACTGACTTCAGCAAATGGTGGATATGGAGAATTCACTACAGGAGCAAAGCCAAACGCACATCATTTTTCTGAGCCAAAGAAAACCATAACCTTCTACTACTCAAATTTCAAAGAATAAATTTGAGCCATTCCAGTAAGGTCTCTGTAAAAGGTAAAATGAAAGGAGCAGATCCTTACTTTTCAACCGTTTCCTTTTAAACCTTTGATGTTCCGCACACTTCAATACTGAATGCCATTGTCCGTGACACGTAAGTCGTAGCAAACAGAGAAATGTCATCTTACACAAGAATCTGACCAGTAATAAGAACACGTTTTTTCGTTTCAGCATTTTACACTCAATCCATCACTATTTCGAACAGAAGATCCCAAAAACAGACTACAAGTTACACAGTGCTCCATAGCGCCGGGAAGTCCGATCGCAAGGAGAACAAAGCATGAAGTAAAGTCAGCTCAACGAAATGCCAGAAAATGCTATGATAAGAAGGGCGTTCATTGGGTTCGGCATCTTCTCACAACGTGTTATAGGTAGGCTAGGTTAAAATTGTTGCATTCTATTTCACCTGTTTAATACATGTTTTCTAATTCTAATCTTACCAAATTTATTTTTAATTGAAAACGTTACTTACCTGCTAAAAGTTGCCCCCTGGCTAAAATACGCCGAGACTTTAGCTTTGGTAGAAAGCTTACGATGTTTTTCTTAATTTTTCAGTGTTTGGTTTATTCATTTGCCGAGTTATGTCTCTGTCAATCCAGAAAAAGCCCCGTATTGTTTGAAGGCTGCTTATGATCTCTTGGTCAGACTTCACAAGCTTAAACTACAACTTACTGATGAGGTACGTTATTTTTAGCATTGCCAGTTTTAATATGCGCAACTGACAGAAAGTGATCTGTGCCTGGCGCGAATAAACTAATTAATAAATGGCACTATAGTATAATTATGTCCGATAGTTTTGAGTGAGGGCACTATATAGATAAGTTTTCGTCTACCGGTTTCAGGAGTAGCTGACCGTAGATATTGACCAATTAAAACTAATTTTTTTTATTTAATTTAATACGTAAGTTATAAAAGATTTGGTATTTTCAAGCCGTGTCAAAGGCCTATTTTGTTATGTAGCCTACACCATGGTCTAAGCCCTAAGGTATTTTTTTTATAATTTTTCAAGGAATTTCGGTAAATTTCTATCCCGAACACTGCTCCAAAACTAAAGATTTCTACGGTTAGTTTCCTCTTAGAACTATATAGCATTCCATTGGTTTCTCCCTTAAATAAATATTTTGCCTTATAATAGTGATAAAACTTAATTTTTGGTGCAGGTGTGCTACAGAGTAATGATGCAGCTGTGCGGTGTGCATGGACAGCCGAGCTTGGCAGTCAAACTGATGATGCAGATGAAGAATAGGGGAATTCAACCGAATGCTCTCACCTACGGTTATTACAATCGAGCTGTCCTGGAAGCTAAGTGGCCCCAGGACATCAACCCAAGGGCTAGGACACTTTGGAATCGACTACGGTAAGGCTGCTTCATTTTGACTCCAAAAGCTACTGTGCTTAGGTTGTTGTTGTTCTTCTTCCTACGCCTTTTCTAGCGAAGATTGATGTGGACGAAAATAATTAATTACTCCTTTTAAAAACCACAAGGAACCAAAAATGAAAAATTCAATAAAAGTTCAAGCTTCTTCAATATGCGTATCCAACCGATTTTCAGCTATTTTACTGCATAAAATCTATCTGCTTAATGCACTTTATCATCAGGCTATTTTAGGGAGATTCATCTACCTATTGAGATGGCGACCAATGTTCGACTTTCGAAAAATTTCTTCACAACTTTTCATTTCACTACTTTTTTCGACAAATCAACCATTTTAAGATGGCATCCAGCCAAAGTGAAAATAATTTGATAAATAAAAGTTCATAGTCAGCATTGTGGCTCGGAATTTGGAACACAAGAGTGTTTTGTGTGTTGATGTTGTGGTCGGGAAAACATTTAAGTATTTTTTATTTGTTATTACATAGTACAATACATAGCGTAGGTAGCGCAGCAGGCACGTAGCCAGGGAGGGGGCTTTGGGGGCTGAAGGCCCCCCTGAAATGTAAAAAAGGGAAGAAAAAAAGAATAATATTATTGTAATTGAGTTTTTTATGTATATTATAATGGAGCTGATTTATTAATAAACGACCCGCCGTTTTATTGGGGGTATTCTATACCCCCCCCCCCCCCCGGACCCATTGGTAGCCCCCCCCCCCCCCCCGAAATAAAATCCTGGCTACGTGCTTGTAGTGTAGAGGAAAAGCAAGGTCTGCGGAATCTCCCTACTCCTGATCGGCCAGAGCCGAAAGGGATTTTTTTTTTTTACCTTTCTGACTGTCTCCATCATCTATTAATGCCTCTTCTAGCGAAGATTCGCGATCATCATGGCATCTTGGAACTTGCAGACTGCTGCTTTGAAAAGGAAAGTCGTGCTATTGCCAAACCACTGCCTCAGGTTTTTCAACCATGATGTTCTTCTTCTGCCGGGAGCCCCCAGTTCTTCCATCTTCCCTTAGGTTGTAATATGAAGATGTGGAGATTTCTCTTGAACTGACTCTAAAATCTCCTCAAGCATCCGACTAGCTACGGATAGGTCATTCTGCTAATTAATAAGAAATATCGTAGGTAAACATGGTTGTACATTATATTATTCACATATAGCGGACTTACTCTATAAGTGGGATATCACGCACTTGTGCCAGTTTGGTAACTCGGCTGGATTGACAGTGTAGAGGTCCCTGGTAACCGTCGAAAGGGGCGCGAGGGGCAATGGCCCGATGCGCTCAGCTCTGAGTACTGGATCAGCATGATTGGGGGGGAGCCCTCGCTCACCGCCCCATTACTGCGTTCACATGAAATTCATTCTTGAAGTTCACTCACAATTATATCTAATAATCACTATACACTTTTATACGTTCACAATTTGGAGATCTTCTAATAAAGTGATTTTGGCGAGTCAAGAATCAAAAAATACATAATATGTCAAAAATAAAAGAACGTTTACGGTAAAAGTTGGATGAGACTGGACGCAGTAACTGTCAGTCGCTGCCTTTTTATCACCTCCGGATGACCGTTAGAGATTAATCAGACTGTACACCGTAAGAAGCCGGTCTCGCCCATGTATAAGCATAAGCGGCCTAGACATCTACGGTACACAGCCTGAAGTTCTACATGCATCAACCGACACCCGAAGTGATGCGACAAAATGCACAAGCCAGATCATGTTTGCAGACCTTGCCAAGGTTTGCAAACCGACCCGGAAAAAACCTACTGTGACAGATACTGACGTCACAGAATATCCCCCCCCCCCCCAAAAAAAAAGCGAAAGGAGAGAGAAAGAAGACCAAAAAATAATAAACAGTTCTGCAAGTCAGACACAGATTAGGGTACATGTTACAATTCAATCATTAAGGAGCAATCGGGTATACGATACCAAGAAAAATACAGAGTCGGGTTCTGAGGTGACAAGAGATATAAATAAATAAAAAGGAAACCAATGACATACATTTCAGAGAACCACAAGACTCATTCACACAAGCAAACATACAAGTTGAACAGGAAAACCAGAGTTCCATCAGTACCAACATCTCAAACAGCGTCACTGACAAATCAGACGAGCCTGCTACTAGTCGTCCATGGCGTGATACAACAGGCCAAAACTGCCAGGCTCGACAACCAATGGAACCAAAACTAGAGGAGGTATCTCACTGAAAGTTCAGGCGAACCCGCTACAAACATACCCAAGGTGTGATACAACAGGTCAAAACTGCCCGGCTCAACCACCGAGGAAGCAAGAGGGGGCACCATTCACAATCTGGGGTCCCCAGGGGAACTTTAACCAGATACAAACATACTTCTAGGGAACCTGTAAACAAAAAGGAAACCGAACTCTTGTCATCTACACAACCAAATAGGTTACCAAGCATATTGAAACAACCCAAAGAGAAGAACGACCAGTCAAGAATTTAAAAATGTCACATGAGCCAAGGCCACAATTTTCATAAAATAGGTAAGGCGGGCACTCGCCCTAACCCCAAAACAGTAACCAGTCCATCCAAACACCAACCTATATAAAACACTCAACCTAAACCACGCCAACCTGTACGTATACAGTATGTAGGTAACCTATGTAACTCTACCTAACCCCCCTATGGGCCTCAGTTTAACATTCTAACCCAACACTCCGCCTAGAGCAAATTAACGGTGTAAAAGGGTACGTGTACGTGTAATGAAAAAAAAAACCACACATTAATTCTCATAGTAGGCAAGAGTCAATCAGGAAGTAGAATCTAGATATAAGCTTACAATAATCTCAGTAGCCAATTGTCGGCTGGCAATGCCCACGACAATATACTGGCAGAAATTAACGTACATGAAAAACTTACCCAATTAGAGAGAAAAATAAAAGCAAAAGAAAAAAAAAAAAAAATTACGCCTAGTTTCTCAGTAAAGCATACACGTTACTGGACTAACAGCTGATTTTAACAAAAACGAACCTGCTCACACATGTAGCAGTTGACAGGAGGCAACCTAATAAGACAAGCCCAAACCCATGGCTCGCATAGGCACTCCCGACACCTTAGGAAAAATTTCAATTAAGAGTTACACCAGATTACCTAAGAAGACACCAAACTGCAGCAGATCCCAATATAAGAAACCATCCACTAACAGCATTCTCCATCACCGAAACAAGTGAAAATTCGTTCAAGTCGCACTTTAGCCAGTGACCAATCGACCCACGCCAGATGTGCATGTATCAAATTTGGGAGAAATAATTACGTACGCGTTACGTGAATAAAGAGCTCACCAAAAAAACTGTACAATATGAACCTAGTGCAAGGCATCTTATGAACAACATACCGTATGGCAAAGTACTATCTTATACAAATATGACCGCAAACCATGTGCAATTAAAAATTCAAGGAACAATATCATTACGTTACATTGCGAACAATCCGAATTAGCCGTAAGTGGCAAAATGCAAGAGAAAAATAAAACTGCAACACAGAAACATTATCTATCAAAAACCATTAATCAAGTTAAAAAAAAAAAAAAAAATTTACGTTGGGCGCCATTTTTCTTGTGGAGATTTCTCTTGAACTGACTCTAAAATCTCCTCAAGCATCCGACTAGCTACGGATAGGTCATTCTGCTAATTAATAAGAAATATCGTAGGTAAACATGGTTGTACATTATATTATTCACATATAGCGGACTTACTCTATAAGTGGGATATCACGCACTTGTGCCAGTTTGGTAACTCGGCTGGATTGACAGTGTAGAGGTCCCTGGTAACCGTCGAAAGGGGCGCGAGGGGCAATGGCCCGATGCGCTCAGCTCTGAGTACTGGATCAGCATGATTGGGGGGGAGCCCTCGCTCACCGCCCCATTACTGCGTTCACATGAAATTCATTCTTGAAGTTCACTCACAATTATATCTAATAATCACTATACACTTTTATACGTTCACAATTTGGAGATCTTCTAATAAAGTGATTTTGGCGAGTCAAGAATCAAAAAATACATAATATGTCAAAAATAAAAGAACGTTTACGGTAAAAGTTGGATGAGACTGGACGCAGTAACTGTCAGTCGCTGCCTTTTTATCACCTCCGGATGACCGTTAGAGATTAATCAGACTGTACACCGTAAGAAGCCGGTCTCGCCCATGTATAAGCATAAGCGGCCTAGACATCTACGGTACACAGCCTGAAGTTCTACATGCATCAACCGACACCCGAAGTGATGCGACAAAATGCACAAGCCAGATCATGTTTGCAGACCTTGCCAAGGTTTGCAAACCGACCCGGAAAAAACCTACTGTGACAGATACTGACGTCACAAAGAAAGCGATATATTTTTTCGTTCCTCATCATATAATAATAATAATTCGTTGTATTTTTTTTACATTTTTAAAGTTTTCTACGGATATTGTAGGCCCCCTTAACCTAAGATGTGCGGGGTACCTACTATGTCGAGCTGTCAAAATTAATATACAATTACACCAGACATAATCGGAATAATTCATTAATAATAATAATATGTAGCTATACCTATATTGTAAAGTTGGTAGTAGTGCTTTTGGTATACTTTAATTTATTAATATGGCCAAAGTATGTTAGTTTCTGTGTCTTAAACGTCAGAAGCATCTGCATCCATTCGCTTCAAGACCTCGGCATTAGGGGCACGATCTCTCCAGGATAGTATTCGTCTGTATACCAACATTTCAAACGCACTGATTCTGTTCTCCGTAGCTTGTATCATAGTCCATCCCTCCATACCATACAGAGCGATTTTGAGTACTTTGGTTAGACTTTGGTCAGTAGACAGTATCAGTGACAAAATAACCCTGTTTCCATCAGGAACGTAACATTGGCAGTATCTTACTTCCGTCAACAAAATTTGGAGAAGGATGGCGCTGGATCGCGGGATAGACTGCCATTTGCTGGGTCCCGCACGTCGCTGGCCTCTTACGATGAAGACAAGAGCAAGGCCACGCAGTTCGCTCAGTTCGAAAAACATTGCACCCGTGTTGGCACCATTGTCAAGACTGCCAAGCCATCATTTCTTCGTGACACTCTTTTTCATCCGAATTGTAAGTACAGTGTATCAGAGCCATTTTGCTTAGGTGGGGTTTCCACCGACCTCTCATTGCAGTTTGCAAATGACATTGACAGAAATTTTTGTTTTACTCTATGCCATAGTTATAATTGGTCAACGATCATAGAGTAAAATCACAAACAAACTAAAATTAAAAAATGGCGTCATTGGTTATGTTAAGTAAAAACATTTTAATAGATTTCTATAAAAAGAAAAATTCAAATTTCCGTCAGTGTCATTTGCATTTTGCAATGAGAAGTCGGTGGAAACCCCGCCTAAGTCTTGAATGTCTGCTACCACGTCAATGTATGTGCATTCTGCAATGAGAGGTCGGTGGAAACCCCGCCTTAGTCATTTACTAAGAGAAAATTGAAAGATGCCTGTGCGTTAGGGAAAATTGTGGCAACCCCGGACAAATGATAAGCATAGGATAATTGCAATTACGTGTATTTCACTGCATATTGCTTGTCAATAGAAAAGGTGGGTGTAAAAGTGTCGAGCATTTTAATAAATAATCAATTCGCGAAATTGATCAAAGAATTTTGATCTGTCTGAACTAGTTCTTCATGCACAAAAATGTTTTTATTTATTTATAAAGGACATTTTTTTATTCAAGAGCATAAAGACATTATTTTTGTGCATAACAAGTTAACTTAAAAACGGATATGTCATAGCTAAAAAACAAATGACGTTCTTTCAGTCGAGAGCTCGGCTGGCCTTCTTATCACGGGGGAAAAGAAGCATTCTTCTGCAGCTGAGCTTCGATTATCTGGTTTAAGAAGAAATAGTTGCACTGAATTCTCCACGTTTGCCCAACAATCCAGTTCCGGGTAAGTTGGCAAATAGTATGCATGCCGCACTTAGTTGCCTTCAGTTAGTTCTTCTGGTTTATTTCGACTCACTGGTACTCGGCAACGTAGGGAAGTAATCTCGAAAATCATGTAAGATGCAAGTAGGACGTGTTCACACAAGTTAACTCAAAGTATAGCCGGGCCGAAAAAATTTCGAACGGTCCCTAATCAATTTATTATTAATTAATGGTTTGTTACGAAGGGAGAATGGATAACCGCAACAGCCCGATCATGGCGATTTGGTATTTTTATAATCGTTTTAAACAAATGAGTGCAAAATGCGCGGGAAATTCAAATTGATAAATCAATATTTATGGCGAGTTTTCAATTTTTTCTCCCTTAGATGTAGACACATTAATTAAAATTCTTAATATTTAAAAATCCAACAGTATATTTTTATGTTTATTAGTAGAAGAGATACAGAAAACAAATTGAGGACGATCTCAGGAGACTGGAACTGGAGAACGTACTGAATGATCAGAAGCGGAATGAGTGGAGGAGGCTCATATATCACTGCAGGGCAATGGAAGCTGATGGCAGATATTGATGATGATTAATTAATTACTCAGGCCGATCCAGAATATTTATTTTACGGCAAACAATAATAATTTTTGGTAGCTAAGAATGCATTAGCTTTGACAAATTTCAATATTTAAGCCACCACTGTCAATAACTTAATATAGGTTGTATTGTAAACCACTTGTTTTGCAGGAGATCTGACATTAGACTACGGCGAGGTAGTTTGTCGCCAATCCACAACGACGCCCAAGGAGCAGTTATGAGCTTTGCCAATGACGCCTCCATTTTAGAAAAATACATGCGTTCTAGGAAATCGTCAGGTATGTGGTCGCTTTCGAACTGGTAACTATAAACTGATAAGAACTGATAAATACAATAAAAATGAATAATTAATATAAATATATAAATAAAATCAATTCCGCCTTACGAGAATGCAACCTAGCACCTAATGTTATGGTGTAGTTTTATTATTTAAGATTCATTACATTACATTACAATACTACTACCGTAATTTGATATTTGCTATTGATTCCATAAATGTGAAACAAATTATTTGTATTGAATAACCTACGGAAACTTTGTTTAATTTTAGGTGATACTATGAAGTCGACGCCAAAGAAAAGTTTATCGACTACAAGGGAAAGCTCTGAAAGTTTGGATCAGACGGATACGGAACTTTCTAAACTTAGAAGGAGAAGCGGGAGACTTATTTCACAAATTTCTAATCTTTGGCGTGGCTCTGAAGATTCTGTAGCTAGGTAAGAGCTTTATCAACTTTGTATTTAAACGTTTTGTACTAATTACGCAATTCAGTACTTGGTATCATTACTCTTCGGCTACGTAAAATAACGGGCAAAGGGTGCCTGACTATTTGCTGTGTGAGTTATGATTGTACTTCTACTATAGCAGGCACCGTGTTTTGTAAAAGCTGTGAGGGGGAGTGTACAATACTTCATTGGTACATTGGGCATAACTAGACGATGTAACAAACGTTGCAGGAAAGCAAGCTAGATATAAAGTTAGGCAAATTCTTAATGTAGCTGAAGTCAAATAAGACCGCTTCCTCTGCTAGCGTAGCTGAGTGATCTGTCTCATGGACACGAGGCCATTCAAAGTTTTACTATTTAGCGAGTATTCGAACTTTAGTTTTACTGTGTCCGAACGATTATCATAGTTTTGCAACTCAGAAATGGGCAATGCCATGTGATCATGTGATCGCTAGTTCGATGGTCATGGTTTGGCTCTCTCTACTTTCACAATAGTCGTCGTTTTCGTTTAGTAACACCCCCCCCCCCCTCTCGCATCTGCTTATATATATTGTACAGCAACTGAACCAGTTCTAATTTGGTTCTCCTCCTCTTGATGAAATCAGTATTCCAACATTGCCAATTGTTAATTTTGCAGCGAATTATCTGGACAAGAAGAAACGCCGGTCAAGAGAAAACCCAATGGAAAGCCTCCTTGGAGTAGTTCTGAAGTGTTGGCGGAAAGAGAAAAGAGGCAAATTGGAGAGTTACGTTCGGAGCATAGAGCAGCTAGCGAAGGTCTTGAAGGTCCGTATTTTTAACTGTTCCTTGCATGATTTTAACCGTTTATACCCACAACATCCATGCGTTCCTATAGAGATTTTTTTATGTAAGGAAGGGACAGATTAAAGGCGTATTGTAAAATATTCCTGAACAATTTATCGACTTCGATGGCCAGGTGGTAACGTGCTTGCTCATGTGCGAGTCTTTACACGCCATGCGATCGGAGACGTGTCGTAACTCAACACGAGTACTAACCTACAGAGGCGACTGAAGAGGTCAATCGGATACATTCATTAAATTGTTTGTATGCGATTCACCTATTTATATTAAAAAAAAATATCCTGCAATGTAAATAATATTATTTTTTTGTTCATGGCAATAGCACCTGGCTGAGGGTGCATTCGAAATACAATTTTAATTTACTTTCAGAATCGAGGAAACGTCAAAGTGAATGTCAGGGCGGTTACTTCGTAGCCAGGTCGGACCGCTCGGGCAGTGAAGATGTTTGGAGCGCTAGTGATGCCTCAAGCGCGGCTGACATTTCAAATATTCAAAGAAACAAAGATGACAGTAAGTTAATATTTTAATAATTGTTAGTATCAGTGTTACACTATTTTTAATAAACTGTGGTAATCAATTTATTGGAGGGGATGAGTAAAACAGGTTACTTTTTTTAAAATATTTTATAATATAGGTAATATATCAAACAGTTTCACATCTATGAGATTTCCAAACCTCTTGTGGGCCTTGTGACTGGGAAATTATTTACGGTTATAAAAACATTGTACCTATAACCTATGCCCTAAATATTTGGGCTGGCGTTTTTTTGTGCTATCGACAAGTAAACCAGCTGAGTGACTTTAAAATGAGTGTAATCTATGACAACTTTTATATTGTTTTAAAATAAAGGCGTAGTTTTGACCTTATTCGAAGGGATTGAATCTTTCTGGAATGTCCATTTTGGTTTTTGATAGTGGTTTAAGGGTTTAACTAGCTTTTCAAGTATTAGAAGCGTTAATAATCGACATTTGACTGGAGGGATGTGACACCATCGCACCTTTGACAGATTTGCAGTTGTGGCTTGCATTTCTATGTTGAAAAGGAACCTCATTTGAGGTTTAGCGTTTATATTTGCTTAAGAGGACATTCTACGTAAAAAAATTAGCACCGCAATATTTGTTGTTTTCATTGACTTCTAATTTTTTAAATAATTAACAAAGTAAGTTATTAAAGATTTGGCTCATGTAAGTTGTGGATGACAACTTTGGTACGTTAGTTCTTTCATAAAAACCAGTGGGGACTAAAATTTCGCGTAATCTGGGATTTTTGGAAAAACTACAACACCGAAAAGTAATAATACCCGATTATATGATGCACGAATTAGTCTTATAAATTATAAATGAGCCATATTTTTAATAACTTGCTGAGTTAATGATATAAAAAATTAGAAGTATTTAATTTTAAGGTGCCAATTTTCCACGTAGCATATCCTCTAAAGAAATCCTCGTGTCTGCAATCGTTATCAATCGAGTGTTTCCCTCTGTTGGCAAGGTAATATTATTTTGAAATTGATAATAAAAGAAATTCTGAGTGAAAGTCATGTTTACATTTCATGAGAGCCAATCGCCATACCATGTTGAATCCACCAGAACAGAGCCTGTTCAAAACTGCAGCAAGCAGTAGTGTGTACAGCATTGGCAGGGGAACATGGTAGACATGATAACGCACTGAGACTACCTGTCTCTCTAATTACATTTCCAGTCCTGGTCACCTCCGAATTAATCGTGTGACTTAACTATGTTCCCCAAGTGGTTTGGAATCCACTATAATCAGGAGGTTCTCCCAGTCAGTCAACTTCCCTTCTCCTCAAATGTTAATCTACAACACCGGCTCTACCTTTCGGCTACTTTATAATTAAAAATCTACTTTGGTTTTCGAAAATACACTTTAAATATTTTTTGTAAAAAAACAAAACAATGAAATAACATTTACAAACACACTCGCATTTAGTTTCGGCCTGCCATGTTAAGATCAAAATTTTACAGAGTTATCAATTCTCATAATTGCTCCAACTTTATGACATCGGCCGTTAGACCGAAGGAGTGTGGAGAGCCTTATGAACCACCGCCACCCATTCCACGGCCTGAACCCGACCTGCGACACAAGAGATGGTGGAAACCTGCTTGTGAACCTGACTGCAACCCTAAGAGGAGCTTCCGTGACCGACCTATACCACCTCCGCCCCCTCCACCCCCGATTAAAATTAAATTGCCCAAAATTGACTGCTGCTGCGACCATTTTTAAATGAAGAATTCCGTTGTGAATACCTACTGTATTTAAAGATGAATTGGACCATTACTTCTGCGACAGTTTTTAAAGAACATCGGGCATCGGTTTTTAACGAAGATTTGGAACATTGACACTATATTTTTTTTGCAAAAATACATGTTTCGAAATTCAATTGTTCATTTTCAATTAAGTGACGAGAAATTCTAAGACTGGAGACCTAGCATGTGCATCAAGTCACGTAATTCCAACTTTATTGTCTTGTTTTGGTGGTATAATGTAGATAGGCAAACTAAAAGTAAGGCTAAAGTAACTCATATTCATTGGATTTTTATAATAGCTCACAGTCTAACTCAATCTAATATGATGCGTTTGTCGATTTTGCCATTATGTCCAGAGTAAGCCTATCACATGTAGTATCTAGCATAAAAGTAAATTAGGCAAAAAAGTTCAGTGTCACATGTTTTGTTTTGTATAGATTATAGATCTCAAGAATACAGCATTTAATTTTTAAACGTGGCAGCTGACATAACTGAGGAGCTTGGTTACAAACGTGGCCAACTCCATTTTTTTACAAAATGGGGTTTTGATCCGACCTTGCAGAAAATTTTAATGTCCACCTGCACGTTGTAAAATAAAGTGACAAAAGCAGCCAGATTGCGCACAGAAGTGCTGAGAAGTCTAAGGTTAGCTATAAACTTAATGCAATTTTCAACTACAACTTGGAGTTGGCCATGTTTGTAAACAGCCTCCTCAACTCTTTGAACGAGGAGTGAGGATGCATTTTGAACTCACTTAAATAGTATGATGTAAGAACAAAACCTTGTTCATCTCAAGTTAAGATGCAATTCGACATGGGCATGTGCATTTGGTCTGTGTGGAGTTCCGTTCGGAATAATCAATTGTCATTTGACTTCCACGTAGCCAATAATTGTAATGAACGATTTTTCATTTCTTTTATACTTTTTATCAGATATTGATCAATCGTTGAACGACAGTGACAGATCCCGATCTCAATCGAGTGACCGGGCGCCGATATCGCCCACCCGGACCCTTGTCACTGAAAACGATCCTCTCGGGGCTCTGCAGATTGAAGCAGACGATAACGATCTCACTATTACTAACCGCGAGGACGCCAATAACCTTCTCAATAGGACGAAGCTCTACGAGATGACGTCGACGCCTCAAAAAACCGGTCCGTCTGGGGACTCTGCCAAAAGAAATTCGGAGTACGGAATAAATGGCATTGACTCCTTGTTCTCGAACTTTTCAGACAGTGAAAGAAAGGTAATTCACGTACAGTAAAATTATTACCTTTTTGTTTTTTACTGTTTGACCCGCATGAACCAAGTATTTATTTTTATTTTTTTTAATTATTATGAAGTTATGACAAATGAAGTGACTGGTAATGCACATCAATAGGTCTTACCTTAAATGGTATTAGAATGTTCAACGTAATGATGCCTCAATTTTCTTTTATTTAAAAGGAAGCAGGCCCCCGAATCACCCCAAAATTTGTTAGCTTATAAACGAAATTAAGGGATATATAAAAACTGGGCTTGGCGGGACTCGAACCCACGATCTACGCCTAACCGGGGCGTCGTCTTAACCGCTCGACCACAAGCCCGCACAAGCACAGTTGATGTATATCCTCTACTTATAATATGCTCTTCTTGACATGATTCGTAATGTTAGACAGGTTAGTACAGCTACACTACTATCTAACCGAACAAGTCTGTGAGTTTACTTATAATGCCCTCAACGCAATGCTTTTTACGCATTATATTGCAGTAATTTATGGAGTATATAACACTGACATAACACATGTCAATGTTATATACTCCATATAATACTGCAATATAATATTGTTAGCTTATATTTTTAATTAATTTAACACGTAAGTTATAAAGATTTGGTTCATCCAAGTTGTAGAGGACGATTTTATACGCCATAGTATAAGGTTTTTTTTAATTTTTCCATGAATTTGATAATTCAGATATTTTATATCAGTTTAACAGCAAAATCACCAAAAATACTATGTATGAAATATTCGTAGTCATATACTACTTAGGCGGGGATTCCATCTACCTCTAAGTGCAAAATACACATACGGTGACGTGGTAGCAGATATCATTAATAAATGCGGGGTTTCCACCGATCTCTCATTGCAGAATGCAAATAGAGTAAAATCGCAAACAAACAAACGAAAATTAAAAAATGGCTTCATGGGATATGTTAAGTAATAACATATTAATAGACTTCTATAAAAAGAAAAATTCAAATTTCCGTCAATGTCATTTGCATTCTGCAATGAGAGGTCGTCGGAAACCCCGCCTAAGTCTTGAATGTCTGCTACCACGTCACCGTATGTGTATTTTGCACTTAGAGGTCGGTGGAATAAGCGCCTTTGACATACCAAAACTGTATAGCTTACGTATTAAATTAAAAAAGAATACAAGCTACCAAATGTCAGGGTGATCCAGGGGTAACCAGTATCTACTTACTACTTTAATTTACTCTTTGATGAAACCATAGACATTAATTAAGAGACTACTACGTGACTACGCAGTTACTCAATTAATGAGTAGTTAAGCTCGTCGAGCTCGTTCAGAAAGCGACACATTCTTGTAAATATGATATGGTGATTAAACGAGATGAGCCTATTACGATGGGTTTTTTTTTTTTTTACTAATCTGATCGTTCATCGTTAACGGGTGGCCACACATGCGGGGCTCATATTTGGTGGAGGTACTTAACCGGTTCAAGGTATCCTCCTGTATGTTAATCTGCTGCGCTCGAGTAAATCCAGAAATCCCCGCTTGGGCTCCCCAACTATTTTCAGACAATTTGTCACAGTTACTACTCTTATGTAATGTCTATGAATAAAGCTAATTTATGTAACCTCCAGGATGCAAACAAGAAGAGCATGCAGAGATCTTCGACGCTGCCTGGCGCAGTGTCGGAAGTGTCGCCCGTGGTAAACAGCCCTAGTCTAGGACTCAATTTGAACCTATCGTCGTTTAAGATGTCATTCAGGTAGGTACACAATTTTAGGTTTGAACAGAAAATTACTAAATTTAACCACTTAAATAGGATGTGCCGCTAACACCGCATGAGTTGTGCTCACATAAATATTGCATCCATCATACATATAGCATGATTGGAGGTCTTTGAAATTATTCCTAGCAGGGATGTGGATTTTTTTTTAAGCAACATGGACGCAACTAATTTTCAAGTAATGCCATTCTAGGTCTCTCAATAATTATAACAATTATGGCTTAAATATTTACTAGAGGTTCTTGCGTAGTATAAATAATGCCTAGTACATCCTAAATTACCATTTGTTTAACCAATGGTTTAGGAAGGTGACCTGGATACTTAATTATTAGCTATTGAGCTAGAGTATACTTGTAGTTTCCCCACAGTAGTATAGTCAGGAACGGGGGTAGCGCCAGTCATTTTTTCTAAGAGCGATTGTACCAGGTGGGACCTAGTGTTCTTTTACCTAAGCTGTAGAGCTACCTGTGATCAATAAGCTAAAACGTTTTCCACATGTAGGCCAGATCGAAAATGTTTGTTTGATAATAGCTCTCACTAGACGGGGTACCAATGTCACTGAGCGAAGATCCCACCCAATTGGGAGATTTCATAACTATCAAGAAAGCTAACTAATGTTCAAACGGGTTCTAAAAGTTGTATAGTAAAGTTGTTAGATAGTACTCTATTTCTTCTTGCTTCATCTTATGCTATAAGAAAGTGTGTAGTGTTGCTAACTGCTCGTGCTTTACTCCTAATTGCTATGTTCCAGCCGCATGAGTCCCGCTCGAATGAGCTTGAAAAAAGCTGAACTCAAGATTTCTAAAACACTAGAGAACGCTCTCAGGTACGCTCCAATACTTCAACATTCAATTTTAATCACAAACCTATTCAGACACACAAACTTACACAGTAAAAAACGACATGGACACTATAATATGCTTTCACTTTCCATCTGTGGGCCGTATTAGTAATTTATTAATTTGTATTATACATTATAAACATAGTAGGTAAGTAATAATAATAATATAACTCGTGAAATAATAAAGTTTCATCAGTTGTTTTGATTCTGTTACATTAGGAGCTCTTTTGGAATGTCCGTATGGTTTTTAGAAAATGTACTGATAACATTATAATTTTCAGCGGGTCGAAGAAATCGAATGAAATTTTACAAGTTAGTATTAGTACCGTTAAGTCTGCAGCGAACATAATAGGAAAGAAATGGGAGGAGGTCATGTCTGCCAATTCAACTCCTGTCAAATCCCTTAATCAGTAAGTATTATCTTAGTTACATTGTACTAGGCTACTAAAATAGTGGACTCCATTAAAAATTTAGATTTCCTGATCAGTTGCAAAGTAGTACAGTTCGTAGTCTGGAGGTTATTATCGACAATTAAAATAATATATTGTAGGTACCATAAATGTGTACATCATGTATGGTCTTTGTGTGACTTGGGTTTCTCTTAGCATTCACTTTACGGGTTCAGAAATCAAACCGTCATAATCACCCCTAAAGCTAGTTATCGGAATTCGTTATGATAGCCGATCGCAGCAATAATTATAATTCATTCGTGTATTTTCATAGATGTTACTAATGCCAGTAGCCAGTAATACCGTATCTTGTTAGATTTCTAGACTACAGACGCTCGAACACACTTTCTCTTGGGATCAGAGTAGCGGTCCAAATATCAAACAATGGTTCCCCATATCGACATTGATAAAATTTCCCAATTACTAGTATTTTACTAACTGAATAATCCATATATTTGTAACTCGTTGCAGTTCACAAGAGATAAACTGCGAGGATTCTGAAGTGGCAGAGAGGAACACGTCTATAGATTTCGAGGGTTGGGGTAACCTGAAGATGTTTGGCGACAGCAGCCGCAAGAGCAGCACCGTCGTCCTGCCCGAGGAACCGGTGTCAGACGAGAAGGTCAAGGAGACTTTGTACGGCGGCGTCAAGCCTCCCCGCCACTGTCTCGCCCTTAGCTTTTACATGACCACATGCTGTCGTTGTAAAGATTGCTCAGTAGTTCTCCACGATGAAGAAATCGTTTCTGGCTGGAGTCCTGAGGACTCTAATTTAAATACTAAGTATGTGTGATCCTCTGCATTAACTTGTTTTAATGGATAACTGTCGTACATAGGAAAAGTGCTTGCCAATCATGACACGGGCTCAACCGCGCCCAACAAATCAAAATATTTAGATTTGACATCCTTAGGCAATGTATTTCTATACGAAAGTAGTCAATCGTAGATTGGCTAATTCACACACAGCCTGTTTTTATTAGACACCCCCACTATCTCCACTCGTCTAATTTTTGGGGGGCATAGGCGGTACCTCGGAATTTTCAAATGTAAGCGTGGGTCGTCTGTTGCACATCAAATGTGAGGTGCTAAAAAGAGCTTGACGTATCACGTGTGTGCCTGAGGCTTGGTACACTGGAAATTTAAGGTTACATTTCATATACCAACTCGTGTGCATTTTGTTCGATTATGGATTATGATACCTTAAATGAAAGGTTAATTTCAAATCCTTCAAAGACATTCAAAAAAGAAAGAATGAAAATTGTCTTTATTTCCCATATGGACGAATTTTTGAATTACAATTAACCCAAAGAACGTTTTTCAATTTTTACGGTTTTAAAAATGACTTCGCAGTTCGAAATTCGAAACAACCTGAACGAAGCGTTTTTGCCATTTACTTAATTTTTAAAGCCTTAATATGGAAATCGTACTTGAATGACCCTGAAGGATTTGAACTGTGCATGTAGTAGTGTACTAAACTTTAGATTTCATTTAAGTTATGATAATCCATAATCGCGCAATAGACACACGAGTTGGTGTTTGAAATGTAACCTTACATTTCCAGTGCACCTTAAGCCTCAGGCACACAAATTACATGTCAAATGAAAGGCCTAAGCCTATAAAGGCTTCCCTTTCTAGTTGTCCCGTACCCTTATTAACATTTATTAATTTACTTGTTTGATATTATTTTTTACTAATTATTATTGTAAGTTTTAATCCGCGTAAGAGCATGTATTTTAAATTTGAAAATCACTGTCGTGCGAATAATGTAGAATACTTTGCAGGATTTAAAAAAAAATCTGGGCTCGGTTAATAGCTACGAATCTTAATTACCATTCCTTAACTATTGTTCAAGGTGCTACTTTTGTGAGAAAATGACGCTGCCTTTCCTAACGGTGACGATTCACGACTACCGCGCCCGGGAGAAGACTTCGATGCGGGGTTCGGATCTGAGCCTGAAGAAGGTGCCATCCATTGCTGACGTTTACCGTCCCGGGTCCACTGGGGATGAGCCTTTCATCCTGGAACCCATCTCCGTCCCCTATCTCAACCCCCTTGTCTTGCGCAAAGAGTTGGAGAACATTTTGCAGCACAAGGGAGATCCTAGTCTCTTAGAACCGTCTTTTGTCGACCAGCATCCCATCATCTACTGGAATTTGGTTAGTATGCAGTGAAGTAATCTGTGGAATTCATAAAAAGAACTAACCCTGTTTACTTAAAGAGTTTGGAGCAGAAGGTTTTGCGTTTTTTGGATCTGTTTTTAGGTAATGGAACATATATATTTTTATATTTATCCAACGCCCGAACGTGGTAGTTCAACCATTCGTCGCCGAGCTTCCCAATAGCGGTTCACCAAGTCATCGTTCGGGTAGGTGAGAGCCGTGCAGTCCCTCAGGTGGTCTTCGTCCATTCTTCCACCGTGACATAGTAGACATGTGTCATCGGCGGCAAGGCCAATGCGGTGTAGGTGGGCCTGAAGGTAGTCATGGCCGGTATTGAGGCGGAATCTAGCAACAGCTTCAGCTCTCTCAAGGTTCCTACAGATGGGTCCCACTGTAGCAAGATTCTCCCACTTTTTGCCAGTGCTTAGGGTCTTGAGGGTGTTCTTCGTGACATTGCAGATTGCTGCATTTATTTGGCTCTTGGCTCGGTTCAGGGTTAGTGGCACGTTTGGTTGGTCCATTACCGCTCCTTCCTTGGCTTTCGCATCAGCTTTTTCATTGCCATATATTCCCACATGGCTAGGTACCCACTGTAGGGAGGCTGCCCACCCTGCCGAAATGAGTTCCTCCAGTTTTTTTTTCGGCAATTGATTGTCTCTTCACAATCGGTGGGGGCGTTGCTGCTTAGCATGGAACATGCTATAGGTTATCTTGTTTTCATCGATAGTTTTTACTTTTGAAGCGAATACTTCGTTACTGTATATGAATACCACTGGTTGACCGGAAATAACATCATCTTAAAATAATATGAATAAATTTTCACACGATATCAAGCCTACATTCACGTGAACTAGCCATTATTCCGGACAATGCGATACAAACATTATTAAAACCGGTTTATCTAAGACTTAAGGGTGAGTCTAGCCGACAGGATGCTGACACCTTTTACCCTACCCCAAAGCATTGGACAACTTCAATAGTCTTCTGGATTTTAATTGTCAGGTGGTTAATTGGAGCCGCCCTTAGCTGGTTAAAAAATGGTTATCTTATGTTTATTTACTATGTCCAGGTATGGTGGTTTGAGCGTATCATGGTCCCCAGTCATTTGCCAGGCCTCGTCCTCTCGTCGAGTAGTCTCAATAAACAGCAGACCGTCCACCCTTCGTGGGAAGGGGAAACCGAACCGGCCGCGGTGGCTGTGGTCTGCTTATGGGACAACCCACGGCTTCATGAAGAGGTACCATTATCGTTGCTTTATAACTTAAGAATTCATGAAATCGCTATTTTTTTTAAACAGGAAATCAATTGCTATTATATGGGCTCATATCACATATAACTGGTAGCCTATACATCTTCATTGTTAATTAAGCTAACTCAAAATTATTTCTTCTCCGTAAATTCAAAATTAATTAAACAGCAAAAAACGAAAGATGTTTTATTGCCTTGGCATCTTTCTATAAGAAACGTGCTTCATAAAAACAACTGGCTAATATTATTGTACATTAGCTTATAATTGAAGCAACTTCTTAATGCCTATTCTGCATTGAGCAATTCGTTGTGAATAAGCTGCTTATATGACTCAGAGCATCCGCCTTTATTTTATAATTTGCTATTTGGCTGTAAGACAATTTATTGGTTCAAGTTAAGATTGGGTATGTACCTTTTGAGCGGGAACAAAATCTCATAAAGTAAAGCGTAGGGCGTCATATTAAATTCCACTGGGAGCACCTAATTCCCTAGGCCGACAAATACGGCATCAACACAATGTAATAAGTTTCAGAATGGTTCCTGAAATACGAATTCCTATCAAAATCAAAATCTTGCCGAATGAAATAAATCTTACCTGCTGTTGAAACTTATTACATCGTACTGATGCTGTTGTTATCGGCCAGGCCAATAAGATGCTGTTTGTAACTGTTTATGACCCCCTAATGAGATTTTTCCGCCCAAAAGGCATAATACAAATCGTAATTTCACCTTAAAAATACAATTTTTGCTCTAGCTACCTACTGCCCAACAAGATTAGTCACTTAGCATGAAGAAAAGCCTCACTGGAATGCAATCCTTCGCAATGTTGCTATCGTCGAAAGGGTATTTCATGTGTGTGACGTCACCATTGAACCATAGCCTTATACACGAGTTACTCTGGAAAGAGCATCATAGCATTTTTTCATTACCTTTCTGGCTCAATGTTTAGTGAATTGAGTTCTAACCATAGTTTTTATAGATAAAGTTAACACTTTTATCTGAATATTCATCGTTTATTTTTAAAAAGTAAATAAAAAAAGGCACTGATTGTTACAAGTGCCCAGATACGCGTCAGGCTGGAAACATTTTTGAAAATGGCTGCCTTCCGCCGAAAATAATGTTGAAAAAAAGGTTTGTCGCCGTGACGCTGTTTCCTTATTTGGACATTTATGAAGATCGGTGTATTTTTATTTATTTTTATAAATACGATAAATCTTATAAGTGTAAGTTTGAAAGTTTCGTCTATTTTCATAGAGAATCGTTTAAGCCAATAAACCGGAACACTTTCTCAGTAGTTAGAACTCTGTTTTTAGAAAAGTGGTCATTCCAGAGTTTCTTAATATCTGTAGTCGATTGGGTGTGATGTGCGCTGCTTAGTTGTGCTGTCCTCTATGTTTAGGTCGGCCAGCCCCTGTACATGTTGTGGCAACAAAAAGAACAGCAGAGCAGTCTGGTGAGCGCTCTCGTCACCGACCGCAACGCCGTGTCTAGAAGGTATGCTTCTGCTTAGTAATTGGAAAAAAAGAAATACGCCTGATAAAAAGAGACTACGGCACTTGGAATCAGACTAAGAATCTCAGGCTGAGACCTCTTTTCATCGGAATAATTTTGTTTACATGTAGGGGTTTTCTATAAATATACAAACATTGTTTATTATTATGCCAGGCTTTTTTTTCATTTTTGCTAGAGCTCTAATTATACAGGTATATCATATAATATACTATATTGCATTTAGAGCCCTAATTAGTGCAAAGCCCTACGTACTTTACTTACTGGCGCTAATTTATGATGCTTTGCAGGTGTAGCACAAACGGAAAAAAATAACTTACCTGGGGGATTGCTTAAACTTCACGTTTAAAAAAAGCATAGGAGACAATTGGAAGAGAAAAGGCTTATAAGTGTCAAAAGCAAATACGCTGGCTCACGAAATATCAATCGTAGAGTTGTCAATAATATCAGGGCAGACAGGTGAAATTGTTTTGAGCATTTTCATAATCTATTTGTTAATGGCAATGACCAACTGCCAAAGAACCCTTTGTTTTTTTGTTAAACAGCAATATTATTCTCTGTTGGAAACAATTTCTAATTTTTATTCCTTCTTATCCCCGTGAGTCTAATTATATATATATTTTTTTAAAGATTATTCGCATACAAACAATTCAATTAAGAAAAACCTCTACAGCCGCCTCTGTAGGTAATACCTGTGTTGAGTTACGACAAGTTTCCGATCGCATGGTGTGTAGAGACTCGCACAAGTACGAACAAGCTACCTAAATGCCATCGAATACAACACTTTCTCTGATGATCAGACTTCTCTGAGGTGCCCATTCCATTGACCGGCTAGGGCTATTTCCAAAAACGGTGACGTGGTAGCAGACATTCAATAATATAATTCTTTTCCCTCCCGATTGTTTCTTAAGGCGGTTATTCCACTTGCATTTTATTCTTCATTTGTGCATTAAAAAATGATGAGATTTTTGTTTTAAGGAGACTATTATGTAGATACTTAACTCTTCTATTATAAATTAAGTTAAATATAATATGGTAGAGACATCAATAATAAGTCATATTATAGCTTAATTTATAATAGATAAGTTAAGTATCTACATAATAGTCTCCTTAAAACAAAAACCTCATCATTTTTTAATGCACAAATGAAGAAAAAATGACAAGTGAAATAACCGCCTTACGAGTAGGACATTTATCCCGTATACTGTAGGCAATTATTTTGGCCGGTTTGCAATGCCAGGCATGTTCGAGAACTAATGGCGTTGGTGACATTAGGCTAAGTTCCATTGGCCACAAGACCTACTACTTGCACAAATAGCCATATAAAATAACGGAATTGCTTAATGCCAAGTCTATGGTTGCAGGGATATAATGAAGATAATTGGCCACTTGAAGATGGACAACCTGCGGGACCCAATGCTGCAGCTGATCAAGGCGAGAACGAAGCATGTAAAGATTGGCAACGCCCCAACCGGCCATTCCCTCTACCGGAACATTCTCTTCTTAGCGCTTGTTGAATTTGGACGCAATTCATTGGATTTAGGTAAAACAATCATGCAAATCAAAGATGGAGTACAGGTTACGTTAAAAAAAAAAAACACAACTTAGTCGCGACCCATTTAATTACTAGTAGCAAAGCTGAGAGATTTCGCGGTGTTGCCAAAATCGAACTTCTTCCCACATCCAAATTTATCAGCAGGGACTATGGGCGCTCATCAAAAGTGAAGGCGATTGAACATAATGAAAAAATTATTCATTTTTTCACTAGATATCAGTGATTAGAGGCCAGTAATTGGTTGCCGCCTTTCACATACATTGATGTGCTCCAGGACTTGGACAGAGAGGTGTTGACGGAGGTGGTCCGCTTCCTGGAGGGTCTCGGTCAGAAGTGGTAGGACGTTGATGTAGTTGGAAATGGTTGTATACCACTTTAAAGCCAAAAAAAAGATTAATACGCTGGCCTGCCGCTATTCCCCGGATTAGCTTTGCTAAGGACTGTTGCTATCCAGTTGATTGCACAAAATCTAAAGGTAATTGACATTTAATCGATATCTGCTATTGCTTTCAGAAACCTTTGAACGAGAATATAACATCGAATATCATAAGATGCTTAAAGAAGGCGTTCTTCTTCAAAAATGTGATAAACCTCCAGTTAGTGCCTCCCATAGAAACTACTTCCAACCACTAATGCTTTTGCAAGAGCTTAGATAAGTTCAGTGCAGTTTCTGTTTCTACATTACATATTCCCTGCTCTCCTGTGCAGTCATATCAGTGAAATTTTTTGAATTGTCACAAACTGTTGGTAAAGGCTGATGCAGGTTTCAAGTTTATAGTCAAGAGTTTATTATTTATTTCATGGAGAACGCGGAGTGGTTGCTTGCCATGTGATAACATTTCAACGGTATCTATGCCAGAAAGCGATATAAAATATTACAGATTAGTATAAGATAAGTATCCACTGTCATGGTTTTGGTTGATAATTTTTCTTTCTTTGATAAAAACCTACTTTCACAGGATAGGAAATTGATTGTGAGCTTTTCCATGTGGTAACATTTGTTATCGTTCATATGACAGTTGGTATTTACGTTTTCAATCTAGCTAAATTTAAAATTTAGGGTATTTTTGATTAAGTGCGCTGTGTAGTTCATGAGCGAACTGAACTATTGAATCCGTTCTTAAAAACTAGCAGTTTAACCAGTTCACAACTGAATTGGCGTTCTGTCTTGTCGATTCACCATCAACAGGTCTTCAGGTTGCCAAAACAAAAAAACTGTTCGATTTGACAGGTTTTGTCGATTCAATTGTGAGTTGCAACTCTTTCAAAAATAACGGTGAACTGAATTGATAACGAATTCAGTACGCAGCACTATGAATAAGTGTTATTTTTGCGTTCAATGTAATGCAACTCGCGTTGCTATCCCCAACGTTCTTGATCATTACCATTGCACAAGGCGAACTTTCAAGTATGTTTATTTGAAGTCTCTGTGTTGCACCCAATCATGGTCATAGTGTCGCCAACTCGAAACTTTTCAATTAGCTTGATCAACACTTATTTCGGTCTTATTGCTTTACTCCGATGCTCTAAATTAATATATGAAAATTCATAGCCTTTTCATGACGATTTACATCAATCACTGTCGAAACAGCTGGCCGATACTGAGACACTGGTTGTGTGCCCGAATCCATGAACTTACAAGTTGGCTTACTAGAATGTTTAAAAGTCTTCATCAGTTCGGGTCCTTAAGCCAGAGATTTTCAAATATTTTGTGAACAAACCAATTTGGACAAAATTTATTAATTACTCGTTTCACAGTCACAATGGTTGGATGAAAAATTGGTAATAGATAAAAGCTTTATAAAAAAGCAGACTATTTGCTTGGTTGATTTACAACTATTCTATAAAATCGGTTTGATGCACTCTATCCTGTTCTTCTAGTTCAATAATAATTCAGAAATGATTCGTGTGAAAATGCAAATTTTCTACGAAACCCTTTATTTTTAAAGAATTTTTCATATCATTGTGAAACGAGAAATTAATTAATTTAGTCAAAAACAGGCCTAATTTGTTTACAAAATATTTGTAAATCTCTGCCTTAATCTAAAATACGAATAGGCCTATAACATGCAATAATTTGTTTTATATTGTGGTACAATGAATTTTATTTATATTTATATGAACCTGTATTTGGCCAGCGTTATCCAAAATGATGTGTGTAGTATTGCATATTGTATAAAATTTATAGAAACTGCCTATTTTATAGTCGAAAGCACGAGAAATGAAAACTAAACTACTCTTATTTGGTTTTCGCAAGCCAGTGGAAGTATGTTTCTTGAGCAGTTGTATTATCTTGATAGTATCAACACCTAGTCCGTCCTTAGCGAGATAATTTTATGGGTTTAATAATTATGTGTAAGAAGTGCTGATGTGTCCGCTATAAATGCAACGATGGTGTCGGATTTTAGTATGTCAAAATGTTAATAAAATATTTTATTTCTGAACTGAACCTATTTTGTGTCCAAAGTAAAACCTTTTCGTCGGGGCCATCCATGCTTAGCTTGCCTCTTATCCCATTTTTCAGTTGTCAAAGGATTCAATAGGCTGAGCCTGAGTACCGTAGGTGCTATTTTAGGGTTTAAAAAAATCTTGAATTGGAGCATTCTTTAATAAAATTAGCTTACGTTTCAGTAGTGATGAAATTGCACCGAAAACAAAATTTGGAAAGGAAATCTGTAAGAATCAGAGAATATTGATCTAATAAATTGAAATATGATTAGTAACATTTGATTCTGTGGCATAGTAAAGGAACAGACAAAATCAGTATTTACATTACTAATAAATATTATTCATTGCTTATTCTTGCACTTCACTGGCGGTAACTCCTTCTTAGCAGGTCCAGAATGAAAGAATTTGAAGTATATTGTAGCTAATACCATGCCCGCTATCGTTGCCTTGGAAACCTGGAATTTGAAAAGGTTTAATTGGCCAATAGGCTATGAATCAGTGGATTATGGTTGGAGGCTTAGGCTGTAAAGGCCATAATCATGTTATCAAGTAATCATAATTTTCAAATGAGTAGGCGACAGCAGATGGAAAGATTACATTTCTTAAGGTGAAATATCTGTCATTGCACCTTGAATAGCCTACTCTATAAAATACTTTACTTTAGCGAACATTAGGCCATTCGATGCCGGGCGGCTCAGAAAATGGCGGAAAGACGCTATAAAATGGTGAATATTATTGTTCTTCGCTAGACCCTCTAATTTGGTTAGCTAGAATACTAGACTTAATTAATGCAGATCTTACACATTTCAGATACTAATGCAGATAGGTCGTATGGTTAATGGTACTTCAGTCATACACGGAGAGAAAACAACGTATATATATACATATATATATATACATGTTCGCAGTTGAAGGTCTTTCAGGTATTTGATCTACACATTCCTTCCCCACTCAATTAAAAAATGAAGTAGGCCTAAGTTACTATATGTTACATGTATAACCGTACTACGTAACCACCTATTCTAAGATTTATAGGTTTCCATTATAAATTGCAACAAATTATGCAGTAAAATAATAATGAATTATACTAAAATTGAGGTAATATAATTGCCGTATATAGGCTACAGCTTTGCAAGCCATGCAAGATAATTTGAAACATAGGTACCATGCACATACTGTATTTGCATTAAATTTTTTTCATGAGCATGAATAACCTATTGAGTTACAGATCTTAGACAGTTGTTTTGAAAGTTTGCCTGTTTAGGACCTATCCTACTATTCCTACTCATCCACAACATAATGACTCACATTGGCCCTTCCTCGAACAGTTTGGTTGTTAAAGTATCTTGAAAATCCTTTAAGGTTGGGATCATCTAAAACCTCCTCTCCTCCAGCCATTGTCTATACAAAATACAAGAAGTCCATTATTAGGAAAAAAATGAAAACAAAATACAGTATTTAAATAAACTTTGATTTATTACTAATTAGCCAAACTAGCCCTTTCTTACACTCAAGAAAGGAAATATTCGTAGGCACCCGACCTCCTACTTTACATGCCCTTCGAAGCATGAACAGTATAAAGTGCCATGTCAATATTATTTTGTAGTATTTTACAGTATTTTTCACAGTACTAACCTTGAGTAGTCCAAGCCCTTGTCCCATACGAAAACCACCTTAACCGCTTAACACAATTATGACCATGGAATAACTTCAGAGCAGGATTTTAGATTATTGCTAATTCAAAATTATGTAATTTAGCTGATTGCAAGAGTCAAGGTCAAGTCTGTTTTGATCTTTGAACTTCAATTTTCGAATTCGAATGGAATTTCATCAAGTCGGTTACAAGTTTTATTGCCAGAATTCAGAATTTAGCCATGCATCAGCAACAGCTCTATCTCTTGTGCAGCAAATTTTAAAACAACATAGGCAAAGGGATATTTGCCAGCAATAAAATCTGAGTAAGACAGGGAGAGAGAATTAGATGTCATACACATGAACTTTTAGTTCCGATTTATTGCTAAATCTCTCACAGTTGCAAGTAACGTATTACCATATACAATAATAATTATGTGATACAAGCTGCGAAAATTGTTAGTTAAGTTAATGCTTTGCTGAAGGGCAGGGCTGTACATCCTGTATCAACTTCGAAAATCGCCTCCACACATTTTCATTCTTCATGCAAACAGTTCCACCACCGCGCTTGAACTGAGCAATCTGAAAAGTACAATTAAAGAAAGCTCTACAGAGACTGATTCCATCTGATGTAGACCAACAGCGTTCCAAGGAATATTTAGCGTATCAAGTGCAAGCTCCATTCTGTGATAAACGCCAGAAAATTCAATGTTCAGTTAAACTTAAAAAATCCCATTACTGAAACTGCATCATTTGATGTATGTAGTTTTAGTAATGGAATTTTTTTCATCATTGGCGTACGTACCGAGCGTATCGTATGCAGGTAAGCCTTATTGGGGTATCATACAGAGTATTTCTACTATAATTATTGGAGAGGATTCTCTTACAGACTTAAGGGGACTGTCTTCGGTTTTCTTGAACTTTCTTAGTTGATATTTGCTCAAATAAGTCCTTATTAATTGTTTACTTCGCTACGGTTCGGGTATTCCCAAGATAGTGGTGACTAGTCTGGTAAGTTACTGGCAATATCTATTATATACACAGTCATTGATTGGTAGGGCTGCGAGTTGCTGCAACTCTAGTAACGATTAGATGAACTGTGCTTCCACAAGCTACGGTCAATAGCTGGCATTGGCAGATATCATATCTTCGTGTGAGCACTTCCTGAGCCAAAACTCATTTGGCAGTTATTACCAAAAGAATCAAGCGCAGGACATGATTTTCGGTCTTTTACATGCTACTAGCACCTCTAAAGTGATTGACGTTTGCAAACAGCATCGCATTATCTCTTAGACGTCGACTTGAGCAACCTAAACTCATTTTCGTGGTAATTTTATTCATTTATAATTTTCTGTATGTAACAAAACATGAATTATCTTACCATCCTGTTTATGTCTCCAATGCAAATTATAGGATTTTCCGAAGAACTGGTAACTGCCCACTTTGAGTGATCATTGGAATTTTTGAAAGAAATAGCAGAAGACGAAGTCATGACTTTGAGGGAAAGTGCAGTGACGTCCATGACGTGGTACTTTGCGCGGCAGTCTGACGGCAGTTCACCAGCTCCATTAGCCCAAGTCTCCACCTGGAATAGACAACACAATTAAGGGACAGATTTCAAATTATTTTGTTGACAACAAATGGACCACAATATTCTGTGACCATGTAACAATTTTTTTGTATCTGTCAGGACCAAAGTTTTCATTGGATGGACTCAGTTTGGGAATGGGCGCATTGGAAGGGGGAGTTTCGGGAGGGGGAACATTGACGGTTTTCCAGAATGAGGTATGAGGAAAGACGAAGTTGGGTAATTTCGATAACTTATTGGGGGGCAAGGTTCTCTGAAAGGTGAAGGTTGAAAATATCGTAGATGCATTTGCTCTTTAATGTGATGGTGAATGACCTAATTACAACAATTACAGCTGAACACGGAGTAAACGCCCTTTTGTATGCGGATGATATCCTTGTATGGGCTACTAGCAAAAATAAAGAAGCACTGGAAGCATGTTTGAACTCGGCTCTTAAGCGCCTTGAATCGTGGGCAGATGAAAACGCTATGACCGTAAGCACAGAAAAGTCCTTTTTCCAGATGTTTACTCTCTCAACGAAGCCCTACCGTGCTACTATCTCATACAAAGGAACTAACCTGCAGGAAAACTCAATTTCCACATATTTGGGGATCAAACTCGACTGCAAAATGACTTGGGCACCACAAATCGACGCTGCAGCTGAAAAGGGAAGCAGGAGATGTCGCCTTCTTAAAAGACTCACTGGCTCCAAGTGGGGTGCAAATCAAGACGTACTAAGCACAACCTATAAAACCTATGTCAGGCCAGCCATGGAGTACGGCAGCGAAGTGATGGTGATGGGAAGCGCAAGTCAATTGGAGAAACTAAATAAAGTTCAGAACAACGCACTCCGTATTATTACAGGCTCTGCAAAATCCACGCCAATCGCTGCTATGGAAATACAAGCTGGAGTGGAACCACTAGAAGTCAGACGGGAATGTGCAACATTGAAGATATGGGAACGTATGAAGCGGGCCAGGTCAACTTTTTGGAAAGCATATAACCCTGCTCGGGAGCGACTGCGTACTCACATGGCTCCTATTGCAAAGACTCTCGAGCTGGCAGAAAAGTATGGGATCAACTTGGGTGAAGCTGAAACTGCCAACAATAATTTTGAGTTCTTTAATAACCTACCTGCTGCAAACTTGACCTTAGAAGATCACAACCTACCCAAATCCGCATCCTTGGATATAGCCCTGCGTAAATCGGCCCTACAAACAATCCATAGCCGATATCCGGCTGCTGACTGGCTTCATGTCTACACGGACGGATCATCTATGCCCGGGTCAGGAAACACAGGTGCTGGGTATTTCAGTCCCTTATTTGAAGGGCACGCTGCTGTAGGAGCCCCCCTAAGCTGCTATGATGGAGAGGTTGCAGCCGTTACGATAGCAGTGGAGAGGTTAAAAGAAGCGGAGAGTCACAAAAAAGCAGTTATCTTTGTCGACTCCCATGCTGCTATCCTCGCCCTCTCCAGCAATAACGAAACTGACTGTCCTCGCACCATCCGATGTAGGCGACTACTCGACGAAATGGCTGCTGTTGGCTGGACAATTGCACTTCAGTGGATTCCGAGTCACATAGGTGTGGCTGGAAATGAGAATGCAGACCACCTAGCTAAACTTGGCGCATCACTACAGCAGGTTAAAGTGAAAACTACACTCTCCTCTGCGAGATCACTAATAAACTGCACATGTGCTAATCAAGTAAAAACTCGTCATGCCACAGCTGCACAGGGCAAGAAGTGGGAGAGGCTAGTAAAGGACGGGCCAATCAACCGAAACCTCCCCCGCCACGTGTTTGTTGCCTCCTTCAGAGCCCTCACTGGACACGACTACCTAGCTTCACACCTACATAGGATAGGCGTATTCGACTCGTCCTCATGCCCCCTGTGTGGACACCCCTCAATGGTGGCCGATCATCTCTTTGGATGCCCGGGGCTTGCAGACGCTCGAGACTCGTCGGTGAACACAGGAGAATATCTCCTCGCTGATCTATACTGGCTTGCGCGACACCAAATGGCAGAGATGCCAAGAGTGGGCATTGGATAATAATAATAATTAAAATCTTGAATACACATTCTTTAGAATGTCTTAGTCCGGGTGACGTTAAACCGTTGGGGCCCTGCGCTAGTAATACATAAAGAATTTAAATAAACAATAAATAATCATGTACACCCATTCAATACATCCATACATTTTTTTGAAGAACTTTCTATGGACCCAGGCCTACTTACAGTGGCCCGTAGGTCCCTTGTCCAATCCCAACGACTCCATGGATTTCGGACAGTATTTGTATTGTTTCCTTATGCATTTTTGGCTATTGGCTAACTCGTATACGTTCTATATGTCAACCTACACCGGCTACAAGCGATTATGGACAAGCTGAGACAAGCTTACCATTGACGCAATGAAACAGGCGAAAGCATAACTTAACCAAGTACAGATACGAGTCTATTAAATACATACTGTGCATAAATATCCACCACTCACTTGTAAATCTGAGTTAACATCTTCAGCCAGCCATCCATATAAATCTTTCCCAAAGCCTGATCCTTTCGCATAAGAAATGAACTCCATACCGCCCAACGTGACCAGTGCTACTTTATTCGTCCATGGAGGACTCCGAATATTTCTTCCCTTAATGGCCAACGCCAAATTCTTATACTGAACAGCTAATTTGTCGGGCAAATTGTGACTGTACACCTTGGGTTTATTGAACGTCAGCTGTGTGCCTAGTTTCTCCATTTGATTAGCAGGCAGAGTTATGCACAAGAAAGACTGGCCATACCGCGCAGCCGTAGCGGGATACATGTATTTATTTTTCTTCGACGACTTCGAATCGACTGGTTCTAATGGAAACCGAGGAGCGCTATGTATCAGCCATAGACCAATCGTGCTCCCGGCAATGACAACCCCTTTAGTGTGTCCGAAGGCTGTTGTAGCTGTGGAATTAGGTGGGTTGTCGTTGTAAAGCGCGTAGAGGTAGCTATCAGATTTGTTTCCGTAGAGTGGAGACAATGTTAAGGCCGGTATGGACCTAGTGTCATTGATGGATAACGAGGAGAGTGTCCAGTCGGACGCATTTGCGTTTGAGGTAATGTACATGTATGCAAGTCCGCGCCGAAGGAGATAATCCTTGGAATTGCTAATGGCTGGTAGTTTGTAAAGAACGTACCTAAAAGAAAAAAAATATTCGTAAAAGGAAAAGCGCAGAGATTTCGAAATTGAAAAACAATACATACTGTACACAGTCTAGCATAACATTACATTTTTATACGAAAAGAGATATTTGTATACCCTACACCAGTTTAGGAAAAACATTATCAGCTATCAGCTGTAAGTAAACAATAGTGTAGACATGATTATCACCATATCCATCATTGTTAGGCAACGTACTTTGTGACTCCTTCCCGATACCTACTTGCTTACCATCTATACAACAAGCTGCCCCCAACTGTAAGACAAGTTGCAGATCACGTATGAACATATTACTGACACGCCTCTACATAGCCTGGCTGAATTTGACGCAAGAAATTGGACTTTCGGGTTACTCCCAATTTGATTGTAACTCGTGACACGGTCGATCCGGCTCTGGAGGGTCAAGGACCTTAATATTTGAACTTGTATAATGAATATACAGTAGAATCAGATTATTATAACATCGAAGGGAATTGACAAACACGTCATAATAAGCGGATGTCCTACAAAGCGTTAATGAAAACTTCCTTGTGTAATTACGTCATAACAGGCGGTTGGTCAATTTACAGTAGGTGGAGTAATAATAAACCGATTCCACTGTAATTGAAAATACATTTTATTGTCAAATTTAAGATCATAATATTTTGTGGGAATGCACAGACTATTAAAAAAAACTTTCATATAGTCACTTTGGATCCTGCAGTTTATGGTTTTGTATGATTTTGGGATTAAGAAATGGAATACAAAAATAATACGATTAGAAGTAGCAAAATTCTGAGATTCAATTAATCACTGCCATAGTGAAAAGGAAAATTGGAAATTATTGGTAGTGCATGTTCAGATTCAAAATTGTATCTTTATAATTACTTATAGTGCCGTTATTATTACTGTAGCCGCAGCCCTTTTGTGAAATTATGAGAATACTCAATAAAATGCACTTTACCAATTACCATGTCGAACAAGGCGAAAACTTTTAATACATAGGTACTTAAATTCCCTTTTTGGATGCAACTTTCATTAGTCAATCAATGCGTATATACCCTAAATATGTTATGGTATTTTGTGGTAGATATTGGTCACCACTTGATGTGTTTTAATTTTAATATGTAATTTAATTTACTGCGCAAGTTATAAATATTTGGTAGGCCTATATGGAAGATAAAGAGGACTACCTCATACACAACATCACAGAGTATTTTTAATTTTTTTCGTGTTGAAATTGTTTAACTAACTTAATGGAGTACCAAAATTTCGTGCATTTTAAAGTTCATAGTGAAATGACAGCAACAAAAAGTAAAATTAACCGACGACGTTGAAGTAGTCCACTTCAATTTTCATCGGCCAAATCTTTATGACTTACCTACTAAATTAAATAAAAAATAGAAACTGTCTAATTTTTGCGTGATCCAGAGGTAACCAATACGTACGTTTCATATCCTATTGAACTTTTTATCACTGTTTAAAAATTAGCCTAAATCTAAAATAGTCTCATGTTAATGGCAAATGCAGTCTGCAGTAAAAAAAAAGACTCACCAATCCACGGGCTTTCCATTTTCGTCGAGACACTGCTGAGCAAGCGAAAGGCCGAGAACTAGCGACAGATAGCACCATAAATGGAAGAGCATTGTGAAAAATGTCGCTTACTTGTCTTGTTGTTACCTTACTGCTGAAAAAAATACGTTAGAAACCACAGGAGTGATAAGATAAACCAAGTATACCAAAATTTTAACGAGACACAGATAACAGTTACAGATGGTTCCAGACTAATTTGAAAATCCAAGGTCATCTAAATTACAATTGATTTCAAAGATTAATCATGAAACCCGTGCCAAGACAGTACAGCAAATGGACTACAACAACACTAATAGAAATATAAACGATTAATTTTATAAATACAAGAAAACCCCATCAAAACCTTAATAATGAATAATAACTTTTTGGTCTATTACCAAGCCAGCCTAGCGGAGTTAGGGCTTTAAATCCCTCTCTTATACTCAACTAGGAAGGCCCGGGACCACCTGCTTTACATGCCCTCCAAAGCATAACCAGAAAGTGTAACAATTGTCAGACTCGAACAAATAACGTTTCGGGTTGAAACCTGAGTCCGTACCACTACTCTGTAATATGTTCTGACCTGACCTGACGTAAAGGGTTCCCATTCAACCCTGAGGACTGATAGTTGATTCTTTTTCTTGGCCACTTCACTTTTTATTATGTGGGAATGAATATGGCCGAAAGCAGTATTTATCATATACCAACAAAGGCAAGGAACCCATTTGGGTATGGTGGACTTTTAATTATGGACAGCAAGAGTGGGCCGAAAGGCCCAAAATTCATCCATATGGAAAATGAAGTCAATTTTATCTCCTGGCTGGGCTCAGCTCAGCATTTTATACATCCCAAATTTAATTAAAAAATGAGATCTAATTAGAGACAGGTTTCTTTTAAATATCATTTGCTGATTACATTTTAATTTTTATACTTTATAATACTTTAATAATAATAATTTGCCTTTTATTTTCAATTTCAATATACAATTTGAGTTACAAACCATGTGCTCTCGAAGGCCAAAGAGCAAAAGGCAGCCGGTGGGAAAGTTATGCGAGTTGTGTGATCAGATTTAATTAATCCACACACAATTGCCGCAAACACAACACCGAGGTCACGAGCATTGCCTTACTAGCAGTAACAGTGTCATACCAGAGATTACACACGCAGTCACCATTTCCATACATACAGTTGCTGATTAGTCACCCAACATGTTCTTTGTCAATGGGGATTTTATTGTTATCTTATCCAGCAATGTAATTAAACGCGCATAGAAAGACATACACTTCTAAGAGCTGATTTTTAATAGGTGTATTTTCCTACACCCCTTGGCCTTAACTTGTTACTAAAATAATGCAGCCATGGAGCTCATGCAGCAAATAAAGTTTTTCAATTTGTTAGCAAAAGGAACGCAGAGACAGGAGACTCCTTTACTTTACCATGGCAACAATAACTGAGGCGCTGCAAGTTGCCAATTATATCGACAATTGATCTAATCTATATAGAGAAACTTTGTGTACCACTTATTAAATTCATTCTGATCCTCAATCTCATACTTAATTTCATAAATACAACAATTTACGACGATAACCTAAGAGCAATGGCATTTATTATTTATTTATTTAATGTAGGCAACATAAAAATTGACGGAATTCTAATTACATTCCAATGTTTCTAAAAGCGACCATCAACGGCAAAAGGTGCAGAGGTCTTTTTCAAATGCGAAACGACATGATCATAGAGCACATGCTCAACAGATCCCGATTAGAAAAATTTCTAGCGAATGTATACATCAGAGTGTATAATTTACAGTTGCCAAACCCAGTAAACCATTTAAAATTCTTTCAATTACCTGCTATGAGGGAGAGTGCGTCCTGAGATGGTTGGTCAGGCCTTTACAAGTGCTGTACCCCATTAGGCACTTCTGGCATGAATACAGTGTCTGCTTGAGGTGAGTTCGCACGTGACGTTTCAGCTTGTCGCGCATTGTGAACGATTTTTTACAAATCTCGCACACAAATGGTCTTTCACCTGTAAAATACATACAGTAAAAAAGTTAGTTAGTATTTATTACTCCCATAAACGCTTTAAAGGCCCGATGGTACACAAGGACGTTCGACGCCGGCGTCAGACGCTGATAAATTTGTCATTGGAGCAAGTGGGTGGTTGGAAAGATTTCAGAGACTGGCGTAGCCAACCACTCGGAAGTGCCCAGTTTTCCTGTCGACAAGCCAGCTCGTATAAGTCTTTAGGAGTAGATTCTTTGGTTTTGCACCAACCATGCACCAAACATTTGCTACAATGACAAATTTCTCAGCGTCTGACGCCGACGTTGGACGTCCGTGTGTATAGGGCCTATAGAGATGCTAGTTTCGTAATGGTAATTATCGTAATATTGGTAATTAATCTGCTGATTAGAGCGAACACATAAATAAAAATATTTTAATGAAATATAACCCACAGTTGATAATTGAAAAGCGCGCTATCTATAATCGGAAAATTGAAATGTCTCTGTACCTGTATGTTTTCTCATGTGCTCGACAAGCCGGCCCTTGACAACAAACCCCTTGTTACAGACTTGGCAGACGTGAGGTCTGACGTTGCTGTGCAGCCGCTTGTGTTTGGCCAGGCTACTACTGGTCACCACAGCGACACCACACTCTTCGCATACGAACTTGCGCTCTCCCCTGTGGAACCGCTGGTGGTAGCTCAAGAGCAGCTCTGTCACGAATCCCTTCCCACAATAATCACAGATGAACGGCCTGTCGTTCTCGTGTTTGTCGCGTACATGAATCCGTAGGATCGCGTGACATGTAAATGACTTTCCGCACTCTTTACAAGCAAACCTAGGAGAGAAGCACATTCACCCGTCAGCAAATGGGTAAATATTGTAGTTATAACGTACCATAGGATCGGACACAGGTACACAAGTATTATCTATAAAGTTTCTCAATTTAAACACTAAATAGATAGTTAAATAAAGCTTTGCTTTTATGCAAATAAATAGCACGCAGACTTGTTCAGTTGCGTAGCTGTGTTTGCAGGCTGCCTAACAGCATGAATCCTGCCCATGAGTATCAAATAGTCTGTGCAAGCCTGGACAAGAAGGGACCCGTGGTGTAGTGGTAAACACGATGCTCCGGCAAGGCGTAGATCTATCATGGGTTCGAGTCCTGCTGGGTCCAGGTTTATCTTGAATACTCTTTAGTATTCTGTACTCGACACTATCCTGATACTATTTTTGGTTGTATTAAGACACAGTAGACATTGAGATGAGGGTAACAAAGCCTATTATACGAGCATGTAAAAGCACCTTAGCAAAGCAATGGCTCAATTTCTTCTTACCGGCCAGTGTGAAGAACTTTATGCCGCTTTAACGTTTGATAAGAAATGAAATTTCGCTTTCCGCAAATATCACACGCATAAGGTTTTTCAGATGGATGCTTAGCTTGCCTGTGCTGCCGGTATCTTGCAATGCTTATGTAGGATACGTCGCAACATACCATGTTGAACTTTTCTCTTGTGCATTTTTTTTTTTTAGAATCTTGAATGCTGATATTTTGGACTGGTTTTAATGGCTTCGCGTTCGTCTTATCCAATGGTCGACAGTGCCGTGTCAATTTATGCAATGACAATTCATTGAAAAGTGAAAAGTAGGCAGGGCATTGCTCGCAGGCAAACTTGGCCTCTGGAGACTTCCTGTTAGACTGAAAATCAGTACATGCACTGTTCAGGTCTATTGCGACATCATTAGAAATAGCTTCATCGCCACTGCTGTCTACCTTATCTCCGTGAGAGTTGCCTGGCAATTCCAAATTGCCCTCTAGAACTGAACAAATAGGTTGAATATCTGCTTTCAGGAAAGTTTCTGCAGACTTTATACATTTTAGGCGAAAGTGGTACCAGTCTTTAATAAAATTATAACATGTATAACAGATTTTTTTAGGAAATGAATCATTTTTTGAAATCTGAAAGAGAAAACAAGACATTAATTGGTTTCATATACTTTAGCCGAAATAAACTGTTCTGGATTTTATTGCCAAGTATGAGTACTTGACACCACAATTAGGGACCTAGCAAGAAATTCCTGTATCATCCCAACCTACCTTAACTGTAGTGCATAATGTAATTTTCATTGCCAGTGAAATAGCCTTGGTTTCAACATCATTGAAACAGAAAACCGGATACAATCTCGGATCATTAGCAGAACATAATCTGCATATTGAAATTGGCTCCTTTAAGTCCGTCAAGAAATCCATTTATTGTACGTCATTTGAATAATTAGTTAAATTATAATGTAAATTAGTTAAAAAACTAAAAGGGTAAATATAAATAAACAAAATATCAGCTGATTTCTGAATCACAGACTGGCAAAGACAACTTTTACCTTAAATGTTACAAACGTTTAAAACTTTCGTTTCTTCAAATAATTAAATAATCGCATTAGTTATTTTTATACAACTTCCGTTTTGTGATATTATTTTATGAATTATCGTGGGTTTTGAAATGTATTATTATCCTGTTACCCTTGTCTGTCACCCCGATTCCCCGATTTGAAATACAAAATGGCCGTTAAACTTGCAATTTGACTTTCAGCGTCAAATATTTTCTTTGCAATTTCATTGCAATTTTTAACATAAACTTAGTTAGCTAATTAATATTAATTAAACACTAAGTGACCCAGAAGATATGGCAGTACGGACGGCTCTACATTCTGGTAGTTGGTATACTGATTCAGGTAATCAAACTAGTTTTGTTCTATTGACTGATTATTTATGGGTTACTGACCCAGACTAAAGAGTAGTTTTCAATAGTTTGCATACTGTTGGTGATCTAATTCTATTACCGAATTACCCATATATTTCACAAATCTCTAAGCTGAAATCAACTCAGTCGAAAGTCGGAGTTTGTGGAGTTAGGATTTCTTTTGTTATGGAACTAGGCATATTATTTAAGTGGATGACAAAGATTCCTTTCTCCTTTGATGCTCTAGATAAGCCTATATTAAGCTTTGGGTAATTCGTTGGTTTAGGAAGACAACGATAAATTTGTCTCAGCTGAAAATTAAAAATGAATAAGTCATTAAAATTAATTGTAATAGTTAAATTTATCTAATCGATAAAAATTATTTATATTTTTTTTTAGCTAAAGACTTAGATCGACAACTTGAGGGATGGTTGAGTGCGGCCGAGCTTTCGTACGGCCCTGCTCGAGCTATAATTTCTCCCCATGCCGGATACCAATATTGTGGTGCATGCGCCGCTCACGGATTTCGGCAAATAAGCCCTGCTGTCGTCCGTAGAATATTTATTCTGGGACCCTCACACCACGTTCGTTTGGCTGGCTGTGCGTTGAGCTCTGCTGTGGCATATGCAACTCCTTTCTATGACCTGACTATTGACCAACAAGGTAACTATGTTCTCACACTTGGTACCTAGGCCTACGCTCGGCAAGAAGTCATTCATGTACATCTACGTCCTTTACTATCAATAGTAGCGAATTTACCTTTTACTCACTTTTTTTTACACACAGTGAGTGGCCTCCGGAATTATGTGTTTGGGGACCCAGTGACGATTCTACTCCAGGCCTTAATTATACGATATTTTTATGTTTTACAAGTAGAAACAAAACATACCAGCTACACACAATATATTCTCTGAAACGTGCACTCTACGCTCACCATCACTGTTTCAAAGTGTGCATAACTCGTTATTCCAAAATTAATTAACCTAAATTGTATTGATTTTAAACTCAAAGTTTTCTTTAGTTTACAGCAGGCTAAAGGAAACGAATGAATTTCAAAGCATGTCACTTCAGGTCGATGAAGCTGAACACAGTATAGAGATGCAGCTGCCTTTTATTGCAAAAGTCATGGCGGACTTCAAAGACGCGTTCACAATAGTGCCTATCATGGTTGGCTCGTTATCTCCGGAGGAGGAAAGTGTTTATGGGGCCATTCTCGCACCGTATTTGCAAGACCCCACAAATTTATTTGTTATTTCTTCCGATTTTTGCCACTGGGGCAGTCGATTTCGCTATCAGTTCTATGACCGGAATTGGGGGGAAATCCATCAATCCATTGAGACTCTCGATCGGACAGTAAGTATACTAAACTCTTAGGCATAGCTAGGTAATTTAGTAAAAATCTACTGTAAGGTCGGGAATTGGTTTCTCGATTGTCTACATGCTTCAACCAAAGTTAATTTAATGTCAGTGTTATACAGTCATGGAAAAAATAATAAGAACGCGGAGCGTTTCCCTATTTTCTCCGGAACTATTAGAGATAATTGCACCAAACTTGGGCATGAACACCATTACTTAGAGGTACTTCATTACTGTTACCATAAGTTATAAGCAATGCTTACTTCGTTCAAAATTGAAGATAGTTGAAATCTGGCTGGCAAAAATAATAAGAACGCGAGATATTTTTTGTTAATTTGAGCTATGTCACGATACATTTTCCCCTATTCTGCAGTTAATAAGTTAAAACAGTGTACTTCTGAAGATATGGAGCGCTGCTCACAGACTTCTCGGCCGAGGAGAGACCCGTCATCTCACTTCTTCAGAAAGAAGGGAGAAGTGGCGGAAAATAGTAATCTCTTGCAAAGATAGGAAGCAATTATTTTTCAAGCTTTGAAACAAGACCCTAAGAGTGAAACGAGGGGCAGAAGGTGGAAGACAACACCATATTTGGCCGATAGCTCTTTAGGAAGTCGAAGGAGACACCGCTCGCAAGTTCTCGAGACCTGAAAAAATGCCTAAACGCTCCCATCAGCGAACGAAGAATTAGGGGACGGTTTCTTGAAGCCTCCTTGCCTAGTCGATCTCCAAGAAATATTCCACTTCTGTCTCGAAAGAAAATTGAAGACCGTCTTGGTGGCTTCGTGTCTATAAACTGTGATGGGGGACATGGCGCAACGTCTTGTGAGGCGATGAAACAAAAGTAAATCTTCTCGGTACTTGTAGAAAACGTATTTCAGAAGACCACCCAATGTTGATTTAAATCCCCGAAACCCAAACAATACCATAAAGTTCGTTAGCAGTGACATTTTCTGGTGTGGGACTGTTTCTCTTACTACGGAGTTGGCCCAATACATCGTATAGAAGATATCATGACGAAGGAGAGTTACAGAGACATACTCCAAGACGTAATGCCACCCTATGGTGACGAGAAAATGCCAGTAAAATGGGTCCTTCAGCAGGGCAACGACCCCAGGAACTCCTTCAAACTAGTGAGGTAGTGGTTTGTGGACAGCAGAGTCGATGTTTTACCGCGGTCAGCGCAGTCACCCGGCTTCAACCCTATCAAAAACTTGTGGAATGACCTGACGAGCCGTCTACGCAATGAAAACATTTCGAAGATGGAACTACTGTGGCTTGAAGTGAAGAAGACACGGGAGAATATTCCCCTAATTGTATGTCAACACCTGGTGCTGTCGATGGGAAACTGCTGCAATGCTGTAATGCAGAACAATGGGCAGACCACCAAATGATAGTTTAATTGATGTTCTTGCATAATAAAGCTAAAAATTGTAAAACGTTTGACCGCATTCTTATTCTTATTGCCAGTCATTTTCAACTATCTTCAATTATTAAAGAAGTAAGCATTGCTTATAACTGATGGTAGCAGTAATGAAGTATCTCTAGGTAGTGGTGTTCATGCCCAAGTTTGGTGCCATTATCTAACATGGTTTCAGAGTAAATAGTGAAAAGCTCCGCGTTCTTATTATTTTTCCATGACCCTATATACCATATAATACTGCAATATAGTTGGTAATAGCAATTAAGTAAGCTCACAGACCTGTTCGGTTTGATAGTTGTGTAGCTGTGCTAACGTGGCGCCCTGGTTAGGTGTAGATCGTGGGTTCGAATCCCGCCAAGTCCAGTTTTTTTCTATATCCTCTAGTTTCGGTTGTAGTGAGCAGCCAACCGAGGTGCAGGCGTATTAGGAGGGCAGATCAACATTTTTGGGTGCAACAGAACAGTGTTGCACAATATACTGATATTAAAATGTTATAATAACAATAAAATGCAAATTTAATTACATTTTGAGGATGAAATCAGTGGAAAATTCTGTTGCAAGACAAACAGCAATGGATGAATTGGCTCTGTCCTTCAAATACTGAATTGGTATTATCCCCCACCCTCCACTATTATTATAACTGGATGATACAAATTTAATAATGTACTGATATTTCTAGAGTCTGTTTTATTTAGGATAGAAGTTAAAAAAGTTCTTTCTATGTTGTAGGGCATGGAAATCATTGAAAAGTTGGAGCCCCGTGCATTCACCGATTACCTTAAGAAGTATGGGAATACGATTTGCGGGCGTCATCCGATAGGCGTCCTTCTGCAGGTAACTTAAACCGAGGTTAAGTTCATCTTTCTCCTTTCATTTTTATATACCCAGGAACAACTACGATGTTGGCCTAAAATCCCGAAACATATACGGTTATCCCCTTTCATACAAAAGTATTTCACGTACCAATCTCTACATGATGTTGTAGCATCGTTGGTAGTTACCTCACACTTTCACCACAAAACTTTGAAATTGAATCAGCGACTGCATCATGATGAGCTAAAGACTGAAGTTTGAACCAATGTATTAATATTTAGTCTCCATTTAAGGCTTAAAAATTTAGGGCAATAACATATTTAATCTCTTTATTTCAGACAATACGTCATGTAAAGGAAAACAACAAGCACAACCAGAAATTGTCTTTCAAATTTCTCAAATACGCGCAGTCAAGTCGTTGTATCAATATGGGTGACTCGTCAGTAAGCTATGCCTCCGGTGCACTCGTTATTGAATAGTTCTCAAATATTTATTATAGAAGGTTGGCTTCCACAGGGAATGTTGGATGATTTCGGCCTAAGGGTGCACTTAAAGGTAGTCACTTATATTTGTTATATAGTAAGAGAGTGGTTCAACAACTTAGATATTGAAAAATCATTGCAGTACTACGCTGAGATGTACCCCAAGGAAACTCTCCAAAGGAGAGTGGTTTGAATGCAACAATGATGTGAAAGAAACAATTTCCTTCACTTGAATACTTTATTAAATATTGTAAAACATTGCAAGTAATTTTTATTTGTTGAATATGTGTGAACGAACGCAAGTTTTACAAAGTTAGCGAGGAGATAATTTGTATGTAACCATAAGGGGGGCTGAGTGATAATTAGAATCCAGAGGGCGCCATGGTTTACCGCATATATAAGTATGGGACATCTTTAATTGTCCTCAGCATTTCATAGGTCCGTTCTCACCGTTCAAAAAATTCAAGATTTGAAATTATAGTTCAAACGAAAACGAAATGGCAGGCGAGACAGTTTCACATTTGGCCATGCATAGTTACGGTTAATTTTTCATTCTGTGTTGGTTCCGCCAGCTGTGACACCCATGCGCCTGCTGTTCAATCCCAATTTACTGGCTCATATTCAAAGCGTCATTAGACAATTAATTCAATTATGTATTGGTCTGCTGCTGGTTAATTACTTAGATCCACTGAAGTTTTTCGCACGTAACTAATCGCGTTTCAGTAAACGAATGAACACTGGCCAAGTATAATATGAACTAGAGTCTTAACTAAGGTTTAATTAGTTAGTTCACAATGTGTACTTATTTTTTCAATTTAATAAAAGGATATTATTAGTACTGTTTGCCATTATTTATTACTTGGTATGGAGGTAGAAGAATATTCATTTGTACTTGAACTGCATTTCTAATATTGCATCTCGCATTAGGTGTTACTACTGGTGTTTTTGCAGGAATGGCAGAAATATACTTGCATTTTACAGTAAAGTAACGTACACTCAAAATTGTTATTATTTCGGCGTTTGGTATACGAACATTGTACCGTAACGAATTTGAAGTCTCCATGAAGTTCCACGTGCAGCATTGCTCACGTTATTTCTCAAAATGTTTCTTGAAAATATAATGAACGAATATGGCACTGAAATGTTTCCTTGGGCTGGTTATGGACTTTTATTAGGGGTGAATTTAAGTCAACGCGAGACGACACAGTACTCGAAGTTGGGGGGCATCCGCGAGTTATCACACTAATCGAAAAGTTTGGACTGTCTTCCCTGTCTTCATACAAGGTTAACACCCCTTAAGCATTGTCCTGACTATGCCATGTGGCTCTTTGTATAGTGTGGAAGTGTTTTCGGTATGGTCCCTAGGGCACAGGGAACCCGTAGCTTGTCGGTTAAAGGAAGTCATAAAGCTTTGCTACGTGGCATTTAAGTTCGCCCACTCTGGACCCGTACCCTGGGCTACTGCACTACATGAGTGAGTGGTAAGAATCTTCAGTAGCGAAAAGTCTAAGTGTAAATGCAAGACGATCATGAGCAGGGATAACCTTTCTGAACTTAGTATTTTTGCGAGAAATAACCTGACTATTTTTAGAGGCCACTTTTCTAAGTCACTACTAGTTATGCGGAAAATGTTGCGAAAACCAAAATCACAACGATACAGTACTCCAAATTTATTTGCCCAAATTCGTTTAAAATTAGGTCTTTCATCATATCAGAAGAACTATACTTATTCCGGCCGAATCGGATTTTTTCTTTCTGTGCAACCCTCATGAAAAACCAACAATAAAAGCTGCAGCCCCAGCTACATCATCTTCAACATTTCCGAACACACTAAGCGATAGTGAGGACGTGGCAATATCGCCATCACCCATCTATTCAGCTCGTGCTACGCCGGCAGGTTTCACTCACCTGTCGCAAAAGTAGCAGTGGCGAATAGGCCTATATAAAATATTTTTTTTTTGGGGGGTGGGAGGTCGGAGTATCAGATCGCCTCTAGCTATCAACTTCTTGCCGGGGCAGAGGCCCGGGATGACGTTGATTCCACCAACCAAACGCTGACCCCAACATCTATTAGATCTAGCAAATTATGCATCACACCAATTCATATTAGTTAATTTCGTCCTCCATTTTCCCATCTCAGGGGGACGGACATCCTCCCTCTTACATACGCTACTGACATCTACCAAAGAACTAAGTGCACTGCGTAGGTTATCAGTTCGGTACACGTTCTACTTATTTATTTTGTCTTTTCCAGTCAAGCAAACTTTGTTTGCCCATGACCCACCAAGGTGGGATCTAGACGGCGTCAAAAGTAATACCAATGGTGCTGGGCCCTTGTCTTTGTAGGTCATTATTAAACATAGCCTTCATAAAACAATTCATTATAATTATGCAGTTTACTTATATACTGTACGCATTCACAATTTACAAATCCCACAACTAAGTAACGCCAGTGAGATTAATCCCAGCTGTAAATTTTACCCGGCGTCTTACTCTTTGCAGAAGTCAGTGGAGGCTGAGCTGCTCCTTCTGCGGGGCTTGCAATTTGGGCTACGTTATCGTGAAGTATCAATGGAGGCTGTATTTCTCTGCGAGCATCATGAGTGTAGTAATAGTTAGCGGAGGGCTTATGATGAGGGCCATCTGGAAGGCTAGGTGGATCAGGGCTTCTGTAAAAGACAAGAACAATTTGCTTATATTATATTGCAACAATTTCTTGCTATGGAAATTCTACCAATAATTCGAAAGCCTCCCACTGTTCTACAGAAGGGGACATTGTCGACCGTACGATTGTCGAGTGCCATAGGCTATGCTCAGACCTGTGAGTTGCAACAAGCAGATCCAATGAGTAGCAAGTCTACAGAAATCAAAAGCAGCATACCTAGTAGAGCACTCGGGTTCAAAACGTAGAGCAGATGTATGATTTCGCCCCAGCAAAAAGTTACGAACCAACTTCAGAAACGGTGAAACATCTCGTCTAGACATTGTCTCCAATATTAAAAATCGAGAAGAAATTTAAAATCAATTGTTCCCTGTAGGGTAGGCTGAATGTTATGTTTTGAAAATGTTAGCAGAAGATGAAAATTGAACAATCAGCCGGAGCCACAGATAAAATGTATGTCAAATTCATAATTTTTTAGGAAAACGTGTCCCTTTTTTCCAGACCCGAATTTTTAATACAAAATTAGCAATAAATTTATTAAATTTATTTGACTTTCCTATGTTAAATTTAGACATATACGGAAACTATTCGTTAAAAAATGTGACATGAATGGTCTGTGGATCCGTTAATAAAATGGCGAAAATGCGTTTTTTGCAGTTTTCGCGAGTGGTGGTTGTTGATGTGTGGTGTATGTGAAAATTTAATTTCTGTTGTCAATCTATTAGTTATTAACTAATTATTAGAAGAGCAATCAAACCGCAAACTCATAGAATCATCGATTGTTCTGATAAGGGTAAGTGCCAACATAAATCAAATTTGAAGTACATGATATAATTTTCAAGTTGTTCATTTTGCTCCAATGAATTACCCCTCTTGATGACTCATTATCTCATTTTCCATTTTAAACAGTTAAAAGTGACATTTGGACTGTATTTTTAATATTCGTTATTCTGAAATAATTAATGTTATTGATACAAAATGTACAACTTTAAATCCAAATGGTTAATTAGACAGTCTCTCTTCTCCTGTGCTCTGAAGTAATTTAGGCGCAAACAATTTGGAATATCTATATGGGGAATAATAAAATGTATTCAACATCTGGCTGCCAATAAACGTTACTTCTGTTGCGCCATCAAAACGTAATTGTAATCGTGCTACGATGAGCCGATTCTAAGAGTACGTAGACGCAGATATTAAGCACTGGCAGTCCCCTCCTATGTCAAGTCAGCATTGGTTTGCTTTCGATGTGAAACTGTCCAAATGTCATCAACGGAGGAAAAGCATTATAGAATACCCAGCGCAAATGTGGCCACGAAGTCAAGACAGTTGCGGGCTTGTGGCAGATGGCCTTGACTAACCTGTCTCGCTAGTCGGCATTCGCTTTTTGTACAGGTACTGCTACTGTATCTGTTTTACAATGGGGCTGACCTAGGCTTGGGAGTTCGGATGGTTATACGATGAGCCTAGGCATATGGGTGTATGTCGGTTTCAGAATATTACTTTTATGGATATTTTCTAGGCCTATTTATTTCTTTGATTCATTCAATAGTGATAGTGATAGTGATACGAGTTTAAAATGAATTAATATTGGAATAACATTAGTATTTCAAGCAAAATGTGGTCCGGTGAGGAATATTAGGGAACTTACCTATCAACGATAAGCCAGTGTCGCCAGTTCTTCATCGTCATCGCGGAATCGCCGCTGGTGTGTCACGTCCTCCCAAACTTGCCGGACGAATTTTTTCTAAGTTCAAAAATTTACACTTTAAATGCTATTTGACCGGCCACGTACAATGTCACATATCTTATTGCGAATTTATCAAGCGACACAGTAAGATGTAGTTTTTTTATAGCGTGGTCTCCTTCTTCAGAGTTCAGTGGCCTTCTAACCCTAAGCTGACTTTAGTACATCGCCTAACACCCACTCTTCACAGGTCTGCCATGCCATGTAGTGCCGCGCTTTTTAGTAGAGATGTGGCAGACGAACAAATTCATGATGACACAGGCTACACAGTTTATTTTTTAGATAATTCCTACGTTGACCGCCTGACGGCATGTCGTTCCTGTTACTGTGTATAAAATAAATTCTGCCTAGTGCCTACAGGCCAATAATTAAGGTCTTTTAAGCTATCTAGCCATTGGCAAGAGGCAACCTTACGATCTGTTAATATCGGTGCTTTTGTCATCTAAGCTCCTGCATCTTTTCCCTTAGTTCGCAGACTGATACGTTGAAAGACATGCAGTATATGAGAAAGTAGAGGACTATGTTGGAGATTGCAGCTATAACTGGAAAGACAACCTCAGGAATGAACAAACGACAATGACATAACTGCGGGAAAGTAGGACTGTTCTCAATTCGCGACTGTTTCTACTTAATGACTGCTTCGATTGTACACAGGGCCACATAAAATAATTTTGAGAGGTATTTAAAAGCTCAATTTAGTTAAGTTACAAGCAGGCCATGCTCATGACGTGAAGGAAATGTGTTCACTATTAGAATCCACGTCTAGGCTTTTGAACCTACCTGTTAGGTGGCAGGATGAGTTGACTACCTGTTTAGGTTATGAAAATGTGGTTCTTTGGCCGTGGCCTACTAGTCTGTCGAACCGGTGGTCATAAACATAAACCACAGACACCTGTAGACTTCCTGTTTTTTACTACACTGCAGTTCCATCCTTACTCTTCCCTGTTTTATTTTGATTTTATGGGGTGCTCTTTCCTTCTAATTCTTCTAAGACGCTTCGAAAGGAATAAATACCACAAAAATTAGGTTGTTACTTTGTTACCAATATTGCAATGCACCCGATAATCTACGGAATAGGTTTGTCATCTTTCTGTGCTTTAAATAATGTAATTTCCTAAAGACGTCGTTGCTTTTGTGACAAAACGCAGCATTGTAATGAGTGAGTTGTTTTGGTTGACGAAGTCACGAATTATTACCGGAAAGCGTGTTCATCCAGGCAAGGCACGTACGCTATACGAAACCTTTGTCACCCATGATAGTGTGAGACCGATAGATTAATCCAACATTCCCTATTTGGTTTCCGTCCATCAGTCGTAGCATGCAGCTCGCGTCACAGGATACGACAGGTACCTCCATACCTTAATGTCTAACATTCAAAGGTACTTAGTCATCAATAGTCTCACCTTGAGAACTAAACCGGTGCGGTGGGTTCACTGGATCGCTCTCAGTACAAGTTGATAAACGAGGAATGGCGCTAAAAACGTGTTTATTATGACCAAACAATATATGCTCTCTTTTCAATTTAAATATTGAAGCTTAATGTTTTTGCTTTCCAATTTATACGTAGTATAAGGAAAGCTTCGTGATGGTCCAAATTTTCGGTTCCGAGATTTCAACGGATTTACACGTTTTGAGGTCCCAGGAACCAAAAAAGTGATTTTTACGAAATGTCTGTCTGTCGCTCTGTCGCTCTTTTTTTTAAATTTAGGACTATCTCAATTTTGGGGAGGGGGGTTATTTTCAAAAAACGTCTAAAAAAAATTATTTCTCCAAAACGGCTCCAACGATTTCTTTTCAATTCACATATATTGTAGTCGTTACTAATGTTGACAAAATGCGGGGGGTCGCTTGCCCCTTGATAGTTTGCTTCTGGGGGTAAAAAAATAAAAATAACTAAATTTTAATGAAAACGACTAAAAAATAATTTTTCTGTGAAACCTTTCCATCGATGATTTCTACCTTCAGGCATGTTTTAGGTGTTAAATTGAGTAACGAAACAGGACAGATTGCTTCCCCAAAAAACTATTTGGTTTTGTGCAAAAAAAATGTTTTTGAAAAAATTCACGGCAAATGCATTGCGTGCCCTGCCATTATTGCTGAGTGGTAATTTCTTGGTCTGACCTATCTAGAATTTACCTCACCTCCAGTGACGTCAGGTGGACGGTCTGACGGTCCTTAGCCATTTATTATTTGGCACTATGGTTGGTGTTCTAACTGTGTAGTTCATGACATCGAGAATAGTTATTACACTATCTTATTCAAGTTCTAGTTCAAAACAGGTTAGCCATTGTTAACTCAGGTATATATGCGAATAATCCCAGTTTTAAGCTTCGTCAAGTAGGATGTACCTAACATAAGCAAAAAAGAACACAATTAGTTGGCAAGTTAGTGGGTTAGTAAGTAGGTTTTATTAGTATTTTATTATTTATTTTTTATTATTTTAATATTTAATTAAATTAATTAACTTAAAATGTCCAAGGCGCTTGGATGAGGGCACTTCGGAAACCCGTTACAGGTCATCTCTTTTACACTTGAAGGTAGCTTCGCAGTATTTGGCACCGAGCGGTTGAATGGACCGTGAGACCTACGCTCGATAAAGCCCCTATAGACACTGTAATTAAATGGTACTAATGGTAGTGTAAATAGCTACCGGGTTGCATGTTGTCCTGATTGTTTGAAATTGTGTTTTATTAGGAGTTTTGAGCCATTCAGCTGACTAGGGAAGCCATAAAACCGTCACGCTCCCTTCTTGCGATTTTGTGTGTAGTTGTTGCAATATGCCACTTCTAAATTTACTTAACTTTTCATGTGACTAACTGTCAGGTCCCTTCTCCCTTGTAATTTCGAACCCTATGTCATCCGTGACCAACCATTTGTCTTGAGATCCCTGAAATAGACTCCGTATTTCATTAACATTTTTAGTAGTTTCATTGCGATTTAATATTTCAACAAGAAATGGCGAAGGGGTATGCAATAATACGAATCCACTCTTTTTACTCATGTTGTGATATGTGGATCTTACTGCTCTTTTCCTCTTTGATAAAGGTTTTTGGTGATGCAAGTTGAAAAGTTTGAATGTATTATGTGACTTTCCATCTATGCTGTCGCGTCGGCCCTATTTTCCATTTTTATGGTCATTTATTTTCAAGGCCCTGCAATGTTATCTGCACGACCTCGAGCTCGTTGGCCCATGAATTTTGAATGGTGGTGTTGGGGGGGGGGGGGGGGGGGGGGTTGCGTGAAGCCATCGCATGTCCAGCCCGCCATTACCACATTATCAATGCAAATCAGCGACTGCCGCATTAATTAAACCAGCATGGCATACACACACACTAAAGTGTGTAATAGTAAATACATAATACACCCGCAACGTGGTTACTGGTTATGGTGCGTTTTTTCCTAGAATTCTGTCGTACAAGTGGGAACTAGGGTAACTTAGCTTTAGTCGGTACTGAAAAAATTGCGTTCGATAATATTCTGATAAATGGTCAACAGATTTTTGAAAAATAAGTCCAGTTACCCTTCTTGTACTTGCACTTGTATGGCAGCAGGCAGCTCGCAAAAACGAACTTAGGTACGATAATTTGTGGGCAGATACCATGTCAAACTTATTTTCTTAATGCAGGGACTCCTAAATATATGTAAACCTAGAATAGACTAGTTAATTTGACGATATTAATTCACTCTTCCATCCACAGCCACAAATTTACAAAAATATAAAAGTTTTCGCAGAAATTTATATTTTCTCACCTGAAATTTTACTGCTTCAAAAAAACCGATAATGTGGTTTAATTACAATATATATTAGGGGTATTCACTGTGAGGAACCAGTAGAATCCGGGCTGATGGGCCGTGGTCGAAGTGAAAGTGAACTTCCAAACGTTTCGTCAACATCTGCGGTCGACATCTTCAGTGGAACTGCGTAGACTTCTAAGATTGTATCTCCGAGCCTCCGAGATACAATCTTAGAAGTCTACGCAGTTCCACTGAAGATGTCGACCGCAGATGTTGACGAAACGTTTGGAAGTTCACTTTCACTTCGACCACGGCCCATCAGCCCGGATTCTACTGGTTCCTCATTCGACTCCGGCCGTGAAAGCCTTTGCAGTTATAAGGTATTCACTGTGTTTGGTTTATTCTAAGGGAAAGTGGAAACTGAAGGAAAATAGAAAAATAAAACTCCAGTTTTGTACGTAGAAAAATAATAACATGGAAACGTGTTTCTCTACGTTTCCCACTTTACCCAACCGGTTGGTTGGGGAATTGAAAACGGCCATATTTGTTGTTGTTTTTAATTTAAATTTTGCTTTTTATTTTTATTTAAAAAAAGAAATGAGCTCTGCGACAGATTTTAATAAATAAAAAAAAACAACAAAAGGGAACATGTGGCAAGAGGTGGACTACAGCAGATGTTCATAAGTTATTAGGAAAATGCAAAGATACTTTGGAGGTAAGTTAGGTTAGGTTTTTCTATTACAATACTATGTTTGGCGGAGGTATCCTCACGCTGAGCTATTTCTCTATTTCCCATTTTCCCTTTTCTACCAACACAGTGTATACCCCTAATAGTAGTAAATTAGCCGGGTAAATTGTACCTTTTACTTATTTTTAATGTTTGTGACTGTGGAATTAATTTATTTCGTCAAAATTGACTCAGTAATTAATTGTTTACAAAATATTTGTAAATCTCTGCCTTAAAAGAATGTGGAACGTACTATATATATTGGTTGGGCCCCCGGGACCAAACAGTTGTTATTTTTATTTAATTGTCCATAAGCTGTAAAGATTTGGTCCACGGAAGTTGTAGAGGACTACTTCATACACAATATCATTAGGTATTTTCAATTTTGGGCGTTGTAACTATTTAGTGGAGGACTAAATAATTTCACGCATTGTAAAGATAGTAGAGAAATGGCGGCATAATTTTAAATATACTGTATATTCCATAGTAAATTAAATAGAAACGCACTGATTGACTAATATCCCCTTAAATAAATGATCCTGAAGAAAATATTGAAATTAATTCCGTCTTTGCGGGATTATTAGGCATAGTGTAGTACCAACGACGTTTGCCTCATGGGACCCCAGGAAGAGCCTGCCCATGCTCTGTGTCGCCTGTTCACACTATTTTTTGGCCCAAAACGTTGCTCTTTTCGAATGAATGATGACTGAGGCAAGCTTAGGAACCCCTTCTGCAAAATAATTTTAGTAGCTCGTGTTTTTTTATGTGTATTTTGATTTGGCACAAAGCCACCCTACCCAGTCTGCGGGCTCCAGACCCCTTTACTGTCGCTTAGTGCTTTTGCCTTGTCTAAACGTTGTTACTGGTCATAAACGTACAACATGCAGTTGCAAATCGCTATTCGTGAAAATAACAGTATTTTATGGTTTTCTAACGAAGTGCTTGGGGTGGTTGTATTTTAACCCTGCTTCCATAAGGCTTTGTATTTCAAGCTTATTATCCTTCACACACGCAACTCATATAAATTGTATCTGGCGTCGAATGTGTGCATGTTATCACTTTTTTCATCATGTGGCATTTTCTATAAAAGATTGAAATAGGTTTCCATGATTCATATGCAGTGTGGTAATAAGCTAATCATGGTATTATATCGTGATAAGTTTAATGTATTTTAATTTTGTAGCGGCCGTGAAAGTAAAATGCAATATATATACGGTAGAACATGCATTGGCCGTTATCAGTGAAATTGTCATGTGATGAGGGTTGTGCGTGCCTTACCGATTTCAAGGGCAGACTGCTTTTGCGTGACGTAATTTCACAATTTGTAATGTTGACCGGAGCATTCATGACCATACACGGGGACTGACTCATGACTGTGTGGTTTTACTGCCTTTACTCAAGTAGTTTGACTAATAATAGCACCGCTTAACTCCTCAAGAATACAATGGTTTCAAGCCCTGAGGTTATTCGTCGCGTTTTTAATTCCAAGGGAAAATAGAATCCGACGATGGTGTTCCAACTCGTCATTGTTTTTGGTTTTCAATTAAGAAAATAGTTTCGAAACGGAATTTCGTAAAGGAAAAAGTAAATTTAATTCGTTCTACCACATGGATGGGCTTTGCATACATATAACATAGCCTGCATGCACATCAAAGTGTGAAGCTACAAAAATGTCCGGATAATGGGTCATGTACACATTTTTAACATTTAACATTTTTATTGCAATAATTAACTGAAATTTCATTGGCAATGCCTGAACAGTTGTTGTAGACATTTCCCAGCATTAAATCACTCTTAAATAGACTCTAGTGAAATTAATGCTTCCATACGTATTTTATTACAAAACTAAGAAAACTCTTAAGTTGTATGTTAAACGGGGCAGTTTACCGCTTCCGTCCGGATTACCATACGCCAAGGCAAGTTCTATATAATGTAACCACAGAAAGCCATAATAAGTCGACTGAGTCGACTATATAATAAAAAGGCGGTAAATGTAAGTTATAAGCTACAAAAATGTGCCTTTGCGTGGCAAGGCCACGTTTCCCTTCTTTACCCTCAACCCTCGACTTTTTTAATTTATTAATCCAATTTTCCTAACCTCCCCTTTTTCCGTCCGGCCCCTACTCATGCCGTGTGATGTATGTGCAGCCAATCGACTTCAGTTTACGATAATTCTACTGTAACTTACTTCATAACTATCCTTACTTCCTATTGTGTTAATTACTCGTATTTACTTTTATAAGCAGGCAGTTTATTACTAATATGCGCAATATGCAAATTTAGTCAAAAGATATACTTCAATACATACCCGGTGACTAAAAATAGAGTAAACTGTGTGTCGCTAGGAGTGTATTTTGTTACATTTTATGTAGTAACATTTCTTGTCCGTACGTACAATACGGAAAGGGAAACCGCCAAAAAATTTAAACGGAATATTTATAATTATTGTTTATTCTCGAATTCTTTTTCACTTCTTTTTTCTTCTTCAGTCACGACCTGACGATTTATTTTCAGCAAAGTAACACCTTTGACTCCCTCGCTATCTACATCATCAATAATCAGCACCAGTTGCCCGGATATGATACGTGAGCCTTCACGCCATCCTGTCCCATCACTCCCTCTGGTACCAGTCCCACTCTTCAGAGAATGTCCTCAATCTGGTTAGTGCGTCACTCATTGGTATTTTCCTCTCCTTCGTGATCCCTCTATTTCTCCCCCAGCCATTTACTTCGCTTAATCACACCTCCGAGCCATTGCAGTCTCCGTCTCGCTATCCTCTCCACCAATGGTTCTTCCACCCCGAACTCTCTTCTCACTTCATTTCTAATCCCTTCTTGTCCTCCGATGGCCTGTTCTGATGAGCTTGTATCTTACTACCTTCTCTTGCTCGTGAACACCCACCCCAAACTGTACGTCGTAATTGGGATAAAGTAAGTTTTAAGTGACTTTGCTGTAACATGCTATATTTGTTTTTCGGGAAATCCGAGGAGGTAGTGTACTGTGGTGGTCCACCTTGTACGACATGCGGAAGTGTGCTTTACTTATTACCTATCTCAACATGGAATCGCTTGTTTTCGTGTTTTGCCCATTGTGGCGGAATACTTTCACTGGTGGCAAACATGAATCAGGGCCGGCTTCTTTACCTTGCGATCCAGATGGACGATGGATTGGTATCAGCCTAATAATATTCCTAATCACAACCTGCCGTCTTAACATTTCTCTCTCATTAGCCGCCCGACGATATTTTTTAACGACGGAGATAGTCAGGACTAGGTATTTTTTATGGCTTAACTTTTAAACAAAACTAACATCAAATGCACCCACTAAAATGTATCAATTTATGGTTAATGAAATGCAGATTGTGGTGATATGGTCTCAATTCTATACTGTAATGTAATAAAAGGTGCATAATATTGAAATTATTATATTAACGTTCAGATGATTGCCCCTATTTTTGTTAATTTAATTTTTTAATTAATCTGTCATTGAGATTTTTTTCTAATGCCTGCTTTCAACATTTCTATTTTAAGCAACCCTGTCAGCCTGGCTGGGGGAGTGAGCCTGTTTATTAATTATTAATATTTTATAATTAATAATTTTATTAATTATTTTGTTTACTGTTTATTAACTTGAGGCACCCTAAGGGCAGACTCCTCGGACCTCGGGGCGAAGGGAAGTTGACTGTGGCAGGGTGGACCTCCTGATTATAGTGGATTCCGAACCACTTGGGAACTTGGGTAAAGTCACACGATTAATTCGTAGGTTATCAGGACTCGCCATGGACGTAGACTGACTGGTATATAGTGTCAGCGCTTTAGGCGGGGTTTCCACATACGTCAATGGTCAATGGTAAATATGGTTTTGATGTAGTAGCAGACATTTTTAGTATGTCTTTAATGTCTGCTAAAACGTCAATACCACATTTATCATTGCCGACCATTGACGTATGTGGATACCCCGCCTTATCATGTCCCACCCTGCTCCCCTGCCAACGCTGTGCACTCTACCAATTTTGCCGCAGTTTTAAACACGCAGAGAGATGATCCTCTAACATAGGTTAACCAAAATAATAATAAAAAATGTTCCGAGCAATGAATTTTGTGAACCTACATGCAAAAGTTCATCAAAATCCACCGAATTCCCACAAATCGACGAACAGAGACCGACCGACATTTCGAAAAGGAATTTCTGGGACCTCAAAACATGTAAATCTGTTGAAATCTCGAAATCGAAAATTTCGACCATCACAAAGCTAATACTAACTTATTAATGGGAAAGCAAAAAGAAAGTTTCTTAATTATATTTAAGGTCATTGTTATCAGTCCCATATGTGATAGACATCTGCTGACATTCTTTCTCTAGCATTTTGGTTTGATTTCACATCATACAACTCATTGGACCTCCATCATATTATATTACCGTATTGAAGTACCCTGTTGCACTTGAGGCAGCTAAACTGCCTACTTGATTCATTCCTTATTATTACTTCCATTGTATCTAATTTCGCAGAGTACCAAATTGTCCCATTCTTTTTCATAGTTCATTTCATGAATAGCCGACTAATGTTAGGTAGTTGACTTTCGAAATGTGTCTGGTAATTCAATGTTATGACTGAATACTGAATATTATACTGCAGGTGCTACTTCTCTTGAATGCTTCGCTGAAAGTGAAATCAGCTTGACATTTTGAAATGTTAAACATTTAGTTATTTGTTAGTTGGATTTGTGGTTGCCTTCATTGGTATCAATGTATCGTATCACGGCAGTTGTGAAATCTAATGAGGCGTTATTCTTTGAAATATACGGTACCTAGTGTGACCAGGAATCGGAGATAATACTGAGTTTCTTCGATTTCATAAATATATATCTATGTTCATGTAGTGGAATTATATATACATACAGTGGCGGAGAAAAACTTAAGGACACCAAATTTTTTCTTGTAATTTTCACATATGCCTTATCTAATGAGATCGGAATGGCATGGTAGTTGGATAGTTGATTGCCCTCTAAGAGCTGTATAGATCGATACTATTTTGGATCTTTATCAATTCACCTCTTTGCAGATATCAATGTTTTTCCAAAATGCAAGGGGAGAAAAACATAAGGACGTGAGCATTTAAGGTTCATTTTCTACTGGATAGAGAGTTTTATTGTGAAAATAACACTATAATTCAACTAAAACATCAATACTTTGTGCTATGGCCGTTGTTTTGCAGGATTGTCTTGCACCTAGTTTGCATAGAGTCGAATAACTTGCGGCAAATTGAAATAGGTATCGAGTGCCATGTCTTCTCCACCTCCTCCCATAGAAGGTCCTTGTTTTTATGGAGCGCCTTTGGTAGTTTGATTTTCTAAGTGGCTCCGAAGATTTTCAATGTGGTTCAGGTCGGGCGACTAAGCTGGCCACGGCATGACAGACACAGTCATTGTTCTCCGCGAACCACTGGTTTATAATCTTGGTGCATGCTTCGGGTCTCTCTACTGTTGGAACACCTATGAAATTGGCATGTCGTCTTCCGCAAAAGGTAGCATTTCATTTTGCAGAATCTCCCGGTACATCTTTTTCGTCATGATTTCGTTTATACGGAATATCGGGCCTACGCCGTTGTAGGAGAAACAGCCCCACACCATAATGTTACCGCCACCAAAGTTTACGGTCTTCTTTGTATACTTGGGATTAAATGCGGTACTGGGAGGTCTTCTCACACACTGTTTCCCATCGGAACCGAAGAAGTTGACCATTGTTTCATCGCTGAACAAAATGTTTTTCCAATTTGCACTATTTAGGTTTTCTGAAGCTTGCTTTAAACGGTCCTCAGTGTTCTTTTTTGGCAACAGCAGAACTTTTCTCGGTAACCGAGAAACCGACCATGGACTTGGGCATCTCTCAGCCCCTGTCGAACCATTCGAGTACAAATGGCAGGATTCATTTCTTTTTTAAGGTCGGCGGCGGTACTGAACGGTGACATTTTGCTCTTATGGACCAGCAAATTGTCGAAATGCTGCGTTGTTTTTCGAGGATGTCCCATTTTTTTCACAGGACGGGGAGCTTTGAGAGCCTGTTCCACCATTGTTCATGACCTTCCAATCATCTCCGCAATTTTTCTTATAGAATGCCCTCGTTCCCGAGGTTTATGGATCACCTTCTTCTACTCAGGTTTGCAATTTCTCCCTTTGGACATTTTTCTTCATTCAGCCACAACAGACTCCTACTTATTCAAATTAAAGACAAAGAACTAAAAATCACTGTTTTGGGTTCAAAATTTCACCATAAATGCTCGCGTCCTTATGTTTTTCTCCCCTTGCATTTTCGAAAAAAATTCAAATCTGCAAAGAGGTGAATCGATCAATAGCTAAAATAGTATCGAGCTATACAGCTCTTAGAGGGCAATCAACTATCCAACTACCATGCCATTCAGATCTCATTACAAAGGGCAATTATGAAAATTACAAGGAAAAATTTGGTGTCCTTAAGTTTTTCTCCGCCACTGTATATACAGTACATAATAATAAATACAAAGTATTTCTGACTTACTTGACTTATAGGTAGGCGCATCCTGCCCGGGGGGACTTTTGGCCGCTGCCACTACACCACGCCATCTCGGACGATCTTCCACCGCTAGCTTCCAGTCTCGGGTGCCAACTGGCAGTGGCGTGCACATCTTCGAGCACTTTGTCTCTCCATCCGAGCCTTGGCATAACGGGCCGCCTAGGGTGGTTGAAGGTGTCTTGGAAAACTAGCTTCGGCGTCCTCGCCGCCTGTTTACGGTGAACATGACCCAGCCATTGGATTCGACGCCCTTTTAGTTCTAATTTTATGTTCGGGGAGGCGAATAGTATTTCATTATCTTCAATTAATGGTCCGACATTAGTATTGTATTTCGGTTATAATTTTCTGGAGTTTGCTTAATTTTCACTGGGCTAATAATTATGGTATTAAGTATTACGGTATAATTATTATATCGTACCCAAATAGATCAGTGGTCCATAGAGAGAGGACCCTCTACTCCACCAGTCTGCCAGGTACCTGCAAATTTAGCAAGTCTTTTAAGTCAATTTAGTACGTTATAGTTTAATCTATACTAAATGCGTCTATTCTATTTTGGCCCCCCACCACTGGACCCGTCCTTGTCCTCTTATTGGGTTGTTATGCCAAGACGTTAATTGTACGGTATTACTGTTAACTGGCAGTAACTTTTTAGTTTGTTGGCCTTTTCTTTGCTAAGTAAATGGCTGCAATACATGCACTAGTAGTTAGGCGTCTCTGTATATAGAGCATGCAAGTATAAATTATTATTTGGACTTATCTTTTATAGTATGAAAAATTATTAAAATACTTCAAATTCCTGTAACATTGTAATTATGCAACCATGTTCACTCGGGATCGGTTCGTTCAAAGATAAAACCTTAGCTACTGTTGTCACCTTTTTTCATCCATCCTTGTTAGCTTGTTAGAAACGCTGTTGTTGTCTACTGTTCTAGAATGGATACCTAACTGTAGGGAAATGTCTTGATTGGTTTACAGCAGAGTTTGTGTTTAATCCCGTGACGATGCATTGTAGTGAGATCGGGTTTTGTGGTTACCTTCTTTGGCTTCTGCCTTCACGGCCCTTTCTTCACCGTGACGTTTGGTTTTGATATATTTTTCACGTTTATTGAATTACAATCGCAGGTCATCATCGTAGATCTGTGTTAGGTTGAAGGTGGGACAGCTTTCTCTGTTATTTTAAAAGGAAATGCTGAATTTACATATTATACGGTCAGTGTTTAAAATTTATTTCATTCCTGTATATATTTTCTTTGTCTGGTGACTTTCAGTACATTCGTAATTTTTAGCAACTGAAATAGAAATGGAAAATGCACCACAATTGCCAATATTTAATTATACCGTCGCTCTGTCCCTCTTTTAGACTGTGTGGAATTCCATTGTATTGTCCAATGCATTGTGCCGCAATTATCGTGAGAAAAGGTTGATTTCAATTAACCGAAGTTTTCTAAAATTTGGCACCCTTGCGGTATGTGGTGTGGTCTTTGACAGATCACAGAAATGGCGTAGGCATAAATCCAATACAGTATAATTATTCAGTGGTAATGGTCCGTACTAGTAACCTTCAAAAGGCGCCCATTCCACGGACCGGCTAGGGCTATTTACAAAAACAGTGACGTGGTAGCAGACATTCAAGACTTAGGCGGGGTTTCCACCGACCTTGCATTGCAGAATTGACGGAAATGTTTATTTTCCTCTGTGCCATAGTTAAAATTGATCAATGATCATACAGTAAAATCACAAACAAACAAACTAAAATTAAAAAATGGCGTCATGGGATATGTTAAGTACAAACATTTTAATAGATTTCTATAAAAAGAAAAATTCTAATTTACGTCAATGTCATTTGCATTCTGCAATGCGAGGTCGGTGGAAACGCCACCTAAGTCTTGAATGTCTGCTACCACGTCACCGTTGTTGTAAATAGCCCTAGCCGGTCGGTGGAATGGGCGCCAAACAAATAATTACCTGCGAATTTATAGCTGTCGCAGTACCGGCCAAATTGCATTGAAGATAAACCATTTAGACAGGGGACTGAGAGGCATACTGCTCTTATATGCTCAGTGACAGCTCAAATCGGTACAGTTTAAGTAGGATCTCAGCGCTCTGAGTTGCGCTGGTTGTGCATCCTGGGGCTTATACGAGTAAGTTGGGTGGTAGTGATTACAACTACAAATTACTGGTTATAATTACAAAGCATTCACGGCCGGAGTCAGATGATGAAGCTGTACAATCCGGGCTGATGGGCCGTGTTTGTGTTCGATCTGAATGCGTACATCCATAGGTGGATTTATGATTTTTTGGGAGGGGGCAAATTTAATAAAGGAGCTTGTTTTGCATGGCAATATTTTCTCTATTTTGCCAAAAAGCTCGTTCTATCTATGCTAGTCTCTTTCAGATCTGCCCTGGCCCATCAGCCCGGATTCTACTGCTTCATCATATGAGGAGCTTGGTTACAAACGTGGCCAACTCCATTTTTTTCAAAAAATGGGGTTTTGATCCGACCTTGCAGAAAATTTTAATGTCCACCTGCACGTTGTAAAATAAAGTAACAAAATCAGCCAGATTGCGCAAAGAAGCGCTGAGAAATCTAGGATTAGCTATAAACTTAATGCAATTTCCTACAGTAAATCCGCTCTCCTGAAAAATTCTACAACTTGGAGTTGGCCATGTTTGTAAACAGCCTCCTCATATGACTATGACAAATAGTGCAAATGGAAATTCATGTGTGCACCATCTTTGATTCCGGTATCCGTTCAGAATCAGAATTTATATTGATCCATGAACAATACAGTGAAATACAAAGTAAAGCCTGCCTACCCGACCCGGTTCTCCTCAGTTTTTTCTAGTTTTAAAGGGGGTCAATATCGAGCTGACTGCACGAGGGGCAAGACAAAGCTAATCTCGGGGTTAATTGGCAAGTAAATACAAATGCTCGAAAGCTATCATTAAAACGGTCTATTCGCGTGCAATCTGGAGTAAACGCAGCTCTCGTGAATGGAAACCGGTGGCTGAGCGACCATTGGCTAATAATATATTGTTGATTCCTTTCTCATTGGTTTATTACTATTATTGATGCTTTGCTTGTTAAATTGAATGATGCGATTCGCTGCGAGTAACGGGGTTTTCGTTGTACTCTAAATTATCGCATCGGGACATTTGATTGCTCACCCACCCCTGTTGTGAAAACTGTTTGGATAACCAAGTGAGTGCTGGAGACATCAGGAAGAACTACTGTTCTGTCGAACATTTAATTGCAGATTGAAACCCGTTTCTGTGACAATACACTATAGATTTGGTCTTGTGAACTTCGATAAAGTCAGTCCATTTCTGGAATACGATACATCCTTTTAGATTATTTGATTTTACAGATTACAAAATTGTTCATATTTTATATTAATGTATCTTGTATTATCAAAGTTGATATAATTCAGGAGGTGTTTAAAGAGCGATTTTACCAATATGGCCACTGTGGAACAAGAATTTAATCAATTAGCTCTCACGCCATATTGTTTTCTAAAAATTTGGAAGCCTCCCCTTAAAAGTAGACCGCAGACGGCGTCTAACTGTTTTGTCATGTTACGCCCAATAGAACCTTGAAAAAATGTTCCGCCTACGCCTAACATAGGCAACGATGAACAGCAAATGTGATTTAATTTTTTATTGCTTTTTTAATTTACTTTCATATGGCTTTATTTAGGACAATTTAAACTTATTTCCGTATAAGGTATTCTTTTCCGTTGATGCCTGCCTGTCGCACATCAGGGTTCATTGCCCATTGAAAATTGAGATAATGCAATGAAAGTACTTTTTCCGTTTAAATACTGTTGTATTTATTCAAACACACTTCTTTTTAAAACATGCTGTAGCTAAGATTTAATGATAATTGATTAGCCTGGTTGTTAAAACTTCTCATTTGACTAATGGCTTGACCGGAAATAACTCGACGTCCGCGGAGAAATTGAAATTGATTTTGTTTATTACTTGGGCGTGTTCATTTGTTTCACGTCCAGGGGTCCATCAATCTATGTAATATAATATCAGCAATTCTTATAGAGATTTTAATGTGGTATCGCTTTGTTTTTTTTTGTTGAATTATATTATTTTATTTTATTTGATACACAGTTTATATATAGTATTACAGATATAATGGCAGTTTATAACACATTTGGCCACAATTATAATATAGAACTTGCTTTGTACACAAAACTGTTGGTGAAACCTTCCAAACGTGGTTAGTGAATAGTGACAGCCACATTTCATACATCAAAATTCAGAGGAGTATTTCTACTAAGGGATGCAAATTTTTTACATCTCTATAATGGGCATTTCCTTGAAATTCGACTTTATAAAAAAACGCAAAGAGGGATGTCCTATTTGATCTTAAACTCTAAATAAAAAGTAAAATAATAAACACCATTTGGATTGTATTTATAAAGTAATAATTATACCCCTTAAAATTATTTTTTTAAGTATATTATTTTTATTATTTAAGTTGCTAAAAGGGGGGGGGGGTCATTTGTGATGCTGCGGAGCAGCCGCCAGAAGTGTAGAATTTCGAGTATTAGTATAGCCGCCGACCCTCCATTAGGATAAGGCGCTGTAAAGGTAGTATAGTATGTAGTAGAATGTGACGTCATTTTCTTGTCACTGATCGATCGATCGATTATTGGCAATCATTAGCATTACATACTGTCAACAACAACAACAACCCATGTCTGCCGGCGCTATGACTCTTATTAATTCCCAGCTAAAACACCAATATTTATCTATTAATTTTTTTAACTTGCAACAAAAATTGTATATGTACATTTTTTTTTAATTAATTAAATTATAGGCGCGGGACTCTTTCGAGTATTTGCGCCGGTCGGTGTGTGTGTGAAGGTGTTGACTTATTTGGTTACTGTTGGTAGTTTTGGTTTAGAATGGTCTTGTGTTTGTCTATAAGTGTGGCATGACTCCGGTCTTGATCGGTCTGGATATTTTATTGTTACAGCTGTCATGTAGCCTATTAAATGGACCAAATCTATATAACTTAAGTATTAACTTATAAACCAACCTATTTGGGGTTGATCCAGTAGTGGTCCTTCTCAGGGCTTAGCTTGATGATGGGGGTAGCGCCCACTCCCGAAACTTCACCCCCTTTCCCTGACAATGTGCTCCGTCCTAATTGTTCGATGACAATGAGGCCCTTGCCTCTAATGACTATTAACACAGCAGGCTATGTAAGTCCAACTAACCCTTTGTTAAATAGTAAGTAATATAGTTTGGGTAGGGACCGTGGGTTCCCACGACTGGCGAGCGCGGGCACAGGGAGTGAGGGGCCGCCTTGCCGGCAAACGTTCAAGTCAGTGTGTGTTTTGTGTCCGGTCCGTGTAGAGGTTCGTCTTGTTCGCGCTTCATTTACGTAAACTTTGGATATTTTATGGATTACTGAAGATGACTATAAAGGTGTGTGTACTTATGTCTTATTTATGAATGCTCGAAGGTTCAAGCAAATATCCATTAAATAACTGGTCAAAGTAAAAAGAACAAAAACTGTGCTATCCATGTTCCGATGCCCGCGTTCCTCGGCGCCTCCCTTGCGAAACGCATATTTATGTTGTTTCATGCTCATAGACAATCGGACATCCCAGCAGTCCCTTTTTTAACAAAATTAAATTTCACGTGAAATATCGGTCATAGAGCTTTCATCTAAGATGTGACATTTTTTAGACGTCTACAATCGATATTTCGGAAAACAATATCGTAAGCAGTTGTTACTATGGTATCGTATATGTAAATTTAAGTGAGCGGTTAGCATTCTCCCTTCTGGGCTTTCAGTGTTTCGTCATTACACCATCAGCCCATCTCTTTCGGTTTCTGTTTCTCATTCTTTTTGAATGCTCTTAAGTCTTAACTGCTGACTGTCGTTCGCAGACTTTCCTCGGAGGTTATCTTACTAAATATATTCCATATCGTTGGTCATTACATTCCTGGGAACTTGCCTTGAGCTCTGGTATCGCTGAGCTTGATATTCGAGAAGTATGTGACCTGTAGTTGAGGAATTAAGTCGACTATACGAGGACACCAAAAAAATGTATACAGATCATATTGTAAGTTACCGAAAACCGTTGGTCATTCATGCGTAAAGTTGATGGCAGAACTAATTTTTTGAGTTGTTGAACTTGAAATGTAAAGCCGTTATTGATGCGTGTCACCCTAAGCGTGTATATGGGACTTCGTTGGACAATTCCAAGGTCAGCAGACTATCACCTACTAGTGACATATCTCATAAGTTTGCCGTAAGCTACCTAACTAGGTAATGGACATCTTGTACAGCTCTATACAGTATTCAGCAGATCATACTGCTGAGCATGCACCACTGGAGACGCAGAATATCTAACTAGACTAGACTCTAGAAAAATTAAGGATGTTATAGAAATTAATGATCCCTTCCAAACATACATGTATTCCGCCAAAACTAATCTTCATCTGCGGGCCTACTATGCCGTTTAGTATTAACTTAACCTGAGATTAAAAATGTAACAAAGATAATTTTAGATGGAACGTGCTATTCAAAATTGGATTGCTTACATTTTCAACCCCCCTTCTGATGTTAATATTAAGGTAGCAATGTAGTAAATTCCGTATTGCTACAGTTTTCTTTTTCCTACAACTGGCAAGTTTGATGGGCTTGTGAAGATAATTTATAATTCCGCATTCACTATTGTTTTTTGTTGTCATGCTGGTTCATGCCACAGGCGCCAACCCATCAATCGATTGCAAGCGGCAATGGCCAATGGGCAAACTCGTACTTTAGACATTTTGAAACTGGCGTTCGCTACATGACACACTTGGGATAATGTAACGCCTAACCTAACCGTAACCTTCAGCATTTCGCATGAAAATATTGACCCTACTGAATTTACAGAGATTTTTGTTAAAGCAGCGTACCACAACTTGTTGGCTATTGGCCCTCTTTCAAAATCTGACCTTTCCGAGGGTTAGTACGTTGGGAGCTGTTGAGTCTTGTGTTTGTTTATGTACTTGTTAGCCAGATGCGTGGGGGCTAGTTACCCGTGAGAAGGACTATCTGACATTGTGTTAATTGAATTATCGTAACCGGAGGTGTGTTGAAAGGCTCATTCACACTGTGTTAACAAACTTTGGTTTCTCTTGATAGGTCTTGTCTAGCGAAAGTTAACTGTGTTTATTGTTTTATCTAAAATTGCATTACTTCCTGCTACTTCTTGTATTCAGGTCAGTTTTGTTGTTTCCCTTGGATCGGGGTTTGATGGACGTACGCCGCCGCCCTGTATGCCACTGGCGTCCTCTTGTGGTACTGGTTGTACTATTTATTCCCGTTGAGAAAACTATGGAATGACGTCATCCCTGGGACCTATTGAGCTTTCCTGGGACGCCAGTCACTTCATGTAGAATATGGCTGCACAAAATAAGTTAAATATGGGTTCCCATCAGACTGGCAAGTGTTTGTACCTTCTGACAGGCTCTTCGCAACACCAGCTTGGATGAGTTTCAACCGGCTGTGGCTAGTTGGTCTTGAATATGACCAGAAGAGCTAGTTCCTATCAGATCGTTATATTTTTTAATGGATGAAATTTTGTTTGCATTGCACTAGCAGATCTAGAAATTTTTAGAGGGGGGGGGGCTGAACTAGTGGACGGAAAGCCTATAGTCAGGAGGTCTATGATAGAGTAAGGACTTTTTTGAAAGTGCGTTTTATCTAGTTTAAGTTGGGTATGAGAAGGGGGGGCTTTAGCCCCATTAGCCCAAAGCTGGATCCGCTAGTGTTGCATTGGTATAGAAAGGATGTGCAAGCCCCTGTTGGTAGTAACCTCCCCTCTCGCCTTTTTACTGTTTTTTTCTTCAAATTCTACTACTTGGTATTATTTATAAAATTCAGGTATTCAGTAGGTAAATTATTTCCCACGATATGACCCGCAAACAACACTTAATAATGTGTCTTGTCAATGAGCACTGCGAGAAATATAGCCTAGTATTAGCTCTAATTTCTCCGTCGTCTGCTGTAAAAAAAGTTTGGATCTCTCGGCCATAATTTCTTGGCAATCTATCGTGACTACCGCCTCGAAAAAACCGAATAAGTAGGATTTTTTCAACTGTGTCTAGAATCGGTTCTTTTCTTTATACTTTTTTGTTTTTTTAAATTTTTTTATGAAGCATCTCGCCGTTGCGTCGGTGCCCTAATGACTGTCAGATTGTGGTTTACCAGTCATTCCTGAATTACTGGAGTCTGGTCAATTTCCTGGAACATCCTCATAGCTTCTGTGAAATTGTCCTTTCCGCAGGAGATTCTCGATTGATTTCAATGGGCATTATTCGATAATTTTTGAAAGTGAGTGCCGTTTCAGGCTCGGAAATAAAACGCTGAATAGTTATATTTTACTTGATAATACAAGGGCACAAATATCACCACCATGGTGGAATATATAAGTCTTTTCTGGATAGTATTTAAAGCTGTAGGTAATTAATGAACTAAAATGTGTTGCACCAGCGTTTTGTTTCGTTTACACAATTTTAGTTTTAATTTTATGTGATGTTATTGATGACCTCTCCCTCACCTATGATGGGAGTGTAAAGTCATCAGCAATTTTATTTTTATTATTATTTTTATTTTTACCCATGTGGGTAAACGCGCTTTCTGGTTTGCAGTCTGCCGGTGTTGGTTGTCTGTGTTGTGCGTGTATGAGTTGATGATGCTTCAGCAAATACATGCAGATGATGCAGTACAAAATACAAACAACAATTCAAAAATAGAACAATTGCTCTTCTTTATAATGACGAATGGACACCTGCTCCATCCTCATATCCAATGAGGTTCTGTAGGGACAGTTTTGGTCACTAGGTTCGCTGACGACAAACCGATATCCATATTATTTAAAATGCATTTTCATGTGAAAACTAAACTCTTAGCATCTAATTAACTTTTAAATATTTTTTATAATATTTTTACTATGCCTGGACCTCATTTCGCTGCATATAATTTAATATATATATTCTCCATGATTTATATAAAAATATCACTTTAAAATAATGCATAAATAAAATAATTTTAAAATATTACTAAGGCTTATGGAAAAATCAACGCTTTGATATCATTGAAACTGGTGCTGCCATCTACAAAATGACGTCACAAATGAACCTCATAAGGTCATCCCTCCATTGATGCGCTGCACTGCACTGCTACCCCGCAGTATGGCAACTGTTATTACTCGGGCTCTCAGCCACCCCTTGACGACACCCTCGGATTTATGCCATCGGTCAGTCAGCTATGTATGTATGTATGAACTTGGAGTCGGGACCCAGGCCACAATTTCGTCGTACTAGTCGAGTTCTATTGCTTCTGCGAATCTCGCTATGGCAGCAGGTTGGACTACTAGAGCCCAACCGTCAGTGCACCCTAGATGGTCAAGTCTGGGGCGCCAGATCACACGGCACTCAGTGAGAATGTGCCATCCACTTTCAGCCTCCATCGCACAATATCGGCACAGATTGTCCACTTGCACACCAATCCGGGTCAGTCAGCTAGTTGTTCAGCTGAAAACCGACTTATGAGGTCCATAGAATTCATTAGTGGTCCTGACTAAAGGTGTCAAAGCTGTCGGGCCTTCACATGCACCATTGTAGAATGTCTTTATACTAACATATACATATTATTTGGTTTTATTTTAATCCAAAACCCTGTTGTATGCTGTTGTATGCTTTCCTATATAGCATAATAATAATTTCTAGAGAATTTTACATTGTAGGTAGCATTCTTATTCGTAGAAGGCTAATTCAATTCAATTGCAGTATTTGACTGGTTGTAATTTTTTTTGTTATGGACGATAGCCTAGAATTCAAGGTTTTTGTATGGCTTCGGCAAGATCTCCTGTGCCTTACAGTATTATATTACATAATGCACGTGCTGTTTGATGTTTGGAAGTCACAGCACGGCGTATAATTTTGCTTCTTCGGCTTGTTTTCTGCTGTCTCGTTATTAATTATTTTTCTTTTGTTTATAGGTAAGTTACCACTAAAGAGATGTATTTTACGTCTGTATGTGAGTACCCTTTCTGAGTACTGTTCCTATGACTTAACATGGAAAATTACTGGCTATTTGGTTTACTTTCATGTTATGTTCAATTTTATAGCTGTACTGTCTATTACAGACTAATTTTATATGATATTAATAAGTAGCAATGGCGGCTGTCTGATTTTTGCAATTAATAATATTATAGTCGTTATTTCCAAGTTTCCTATTGTATGTACTGTGTGTAGTATTATATGAAAATTCAAATTGTCATTAATTTAATCCGAGCAGATTAAGATTTGTAGCGTCAATTATCGAGCATTTTTTGCCTTGTACCGTCTAACCTCCGGCAGATCTTAAATTCTGCATCTACTTGATCCATATTAAAATTGCTCAATTTCATACAACTTCCATGGTATTAGTTCATTTCGGAATATAGCCCACTAGACACTAATATGAGGGTTAATAATCGTATTTACCTGCTTTATATCTGCATAGTATTACAAGAATAATAGAGAACTGCTACTCCTGTACATACTGGTTATTTCTTTCAATTGGTTTAAACCCACCCAACTTAATGTTTCTCAGGCTGTACTTAAAATAGTAGGTAGTGTCGAGAGGTTTGTAGGAAGAGTCGTAGCCCAGTTTAAGGTATTGAGCATCTTTGTTGGACCAGCTCTTGGCCCCAATCAATGATGTTCAATGAATCAAGGTTAGTCGTTAAGAGTAGGGTCACACTCCCTACTTATCAAGGGGGATCCGGGGTCGATAAAACGACTTACTCTAAATTACGTTGATGTTTAACTGACGTAAAAACCTTTGTATTTACAGTTAATTGCATGCAGGCGGTCCCGAGTCTTCCTAGGTTGGCTTTTTAATAGAACAAAAAGTCAGTATTTATTTATTTATATAAAGTTTAAAGGGCTCCGCGCCGTCCGGCCTCAGCCTTCCCTTAAGGAGCTAACCATCAACCTATATGCAGACCTGCTACGGAGGATAATCATTAGTTTCAGGCTGAAAAACATGGCAATTTTGTTGCGTTTCAAAGAAATTGGCTTGTTGGGAGGTGTACGTTTATAGCCAGTAAAAGAGCTGAGGGCGGCCATGGATTTCTTTGACATGGTTCATGCGTAATGCCGAAATACAATACTTGCCGGGCGGCCAGCGGCGCTGGACCGTTTCTACAAATGTATTGACTCAACTCGTATTGATATTGGTCCGCACCCTTTACTTTCCTCATTGTGTCTTTTCCGTATTCTTCCGCGCCCAATTGAAGCCGTCAGTTTCAAGAACCTATTAAGTCACATATAAAAATTAAAAAAAAATTAATTACGTGACGTCAATTACAAAATACTATCAACCGCAAGTATAATATTACTATACTTGAGAAATAATGCTCAAAATGTGAAATGGGTGAAGAACTGATAACTCGTATAAATTATCACTTGAGTGGTAAGAGCATTGTTTCCGATATTGCTACTTCAACGGTGAAAAGTTACCGAGAAGCTTTTTAGCATGATCAATTTTCTGTTACATTTATTTACTTTGAGGTTCCTACCTGCCTTGTGTTATTTTCACATGCACAACCACATGTAACTGGTCAGGCTGTTGTTCAATGCCCCATACAAGCTGCAGCCCGTGTAAGCTGACATAATGGGACTTTCAGTATCCCTACAGCTACACAACAATCCAGAAGTAATTCCTTAGATATAAGTATCCCTGCAGCCACACAACAATCCAGAAGTAATTCCATAGATATAAGTATCCCTACAGCCACACAACAACCCAGAAGTAATTCCATAGATATAAGTATCCCTACAGCCACACAACAATCCAATTAGTAATTCCTTACATATAAGTATCCCTACAGCCACACAACAATCCATAAGTAATTCAATAGAAAACAATCGGAGAGGAAAAGCCTTTCAAGTGCAAACATCAAATATCCCATGAAATATGAATTTATTGCAGAGTTGTTAAAAATATCAGGCCAAACAGAAGAAAATTTACCCAGCATTTTGCTATACTATGTACCTCTTTTTTAACACAGAATTGCCCCAATTATTGAATTTATTGTAATTGAAACAAAAAGGATAGTTTTGGTAGTCCCGAGAAAGCAGTTCATGAAGAGTGGCGAATTGGAGTTAGTGAAGGCCACATGTCATTATATCAAAATGTATAGGAGCATTTCTGCTAATTCAGTGACTATTTTTGACGGCTCGATCGATATTTGCCGTGAAAATCGACTTTGTATTTGATTTTTAAAACGCGTAGTGGAGGTACTCCGATTTGCTCTTAAACCTATGAAGTCGTTTCCAAAGGACAAGGTTTAATTTACATTAAACATTCGGAAATGGTCGACCTTTTTTGGCCTTGATCAGGAAATTGAGAATAATATGAGTAATTACAGACGACCCCCTCGACTTTGTAAAAGGTTACGAGCACTGGATCGAAATATAAGTTGTGTTGTAAAAAGTGATCGAATTATGTCAATGACATAATTTCGGTAAAAACTGAGACATAGTTCGTTTTTGTACTGCAACCTATTCAATTTGTAACTTTTCATTTCGTTTTCATTGTGCGATCTGTTTCTTGCGTATATCCGGAGGCCAGGCTCGCAAGCATGCAGACCTTTTGCGGGTAATTAATTATTTTTGCCAACGCCCCGTTGGTTGTGATTGCTGAGTCTGATTGGCAACCGAGGCACAAATTGACGTGACTTTTCTCACCTTGTTGAAGAGCTAATTAATTAATTTTCTTTTCTTGTGAATGGATTACGATAATGATAAGTTTAAGTTGGGCCTTGATTAAATTAGGTTAATTCAATGATTAGATTACTGATCCGCTATGGTGTTGATTCGGAAGGACATAGTTTTCGAAGCCTTTCAATCAGTGACGCAGACAAGGGGGAAACAAAATTAACTAATGTGAGTTGTTGTAATGCGTATTTTTCCAGATATAATAGATGTAACAGGTTAACAAGGTTAAAATTGAGCGGTAAGTGGTTTGTATGGTAGAATTCAACGTAATCTCGGGCCTCCGTCCGCGGCAAGAAGCTGATAGCTCCTATTGTCTCTTAAGTCACACATTATTGTTAAAGTATGTAAATAAAAGTAAATATATAAACCGGTACACAAAAGCAGTTCCAATACAATTGTACTGCCAGGTGCCGGGAGATTTGTCATTGGAGCAAAAACACCAATTGTTCACTGCTGAGTTTTCTGCTGGTGCCCAGCAGACCTGTTGCAGTAGAACTGGCTTTGTTTGCACCAGGCCTAGGGCTCATGCGATCCGAACTGACTTTTATTATGAATTGTTGTGTAGGAGTTTCACTAGCCATGCCATATACAGATATTGATAATTGTAGCGAATACATCCAATATCGAGCGATCGCTTTCTCGGAGCTGGGTTAAGTACCTGACCCCACGTTAATAAGTTACATCACAGCGACACAATGGGCTAATATTTTGAAAGTAAGCCCGCCGACTCTTGTTCTGGGTGTCTCATCAATCGCCAACATCAAACCCATGAAATTTCCTGGAGAAATTTTGAACCAATTTCTATTGGGCTTTATTAAACATCATGGTGTGAGGTCAGAGCAATTAATATTGCTCATAATCAGGGGCTGACAGCCGATATTGTTTCTTGTTTCGGCCAGGGAAGCCATAAATAGCTCAGATAGGTGTTACGATAGGTGTGCCGTATATTGTAGTTGTCGTTGTATTTACTACCTGTTTATGCCTTTGTGTGTAGTATAGGTGGGACTTGTGACAGTTTTAATTACATCGTGTTTGAGGCGGGCTTGCCACACAAGGTATACCTGTATATGAAATGCTTCCACTGTACGTACAATGTAGTTAAATCTGCTCGGTGTTTCAAACATAACTTTCAATGTAATTGTACTTACAATGTGACGATTTGAGCAAGAAAACATGCGGGAAAAAATGTTATAAAACTACGCTAAGTTGAGGCATACTTATCAAGTATTACGATTTACGGGATCAACAATCATCTTACGAATTATATATACGGTAGCTCGCATAGCAGATACATTGCTAAGATGACTGCTGTTTGCGTAACACTTGCACAGTAAACCTCAGTTAACTTACCGAGATTTTTCTCCTATGACGCATGTCTCACCTCAGCGTAGTTTACTTATAATTTTACGAACTACTCGTTGAAAATATGCTCAAATGCTGTTTCCAAATCCCCGAAATCGTTTTGAAGTTTGACAATTTCGGGTTTTAATCGTCCGTGACGAAACCCTGGGTCAGTGTCTTTACATGTAAAATAATGATATTATTGCATTATTATCAATATAGGCCATAAACAATTAATTTCATAGCCAGATGTGTCTATTGTAGGATGAGTACGAGCTGTGATGAAAGTTTATGATTGCCCTTCTTTTCTTGCCATGCCCGAAAAGTAGGCCATTCGGCTGTCGCTCGACAGCGGTCTCTGTGAAAGCCATACAAAAACATTAACTTATTTAGTTATAGGCATACAACACGATAAAAGTACAACCAAGAGCTACTTTCTTCATATCTCAGATTCATCAGTTAAACCTCAATTATTTGTTTCTTATAAATCAGCAATAAATATTATAATGAAATTGTAAGGGTCACGATCGCATCACGGCAGTGAAACTTGCGGGAGATTTGATCGCCGCTGTTCTCCTTATTAACAATTCCAATGACGATGGACTTGGGATAAAATAAAGTACAATAATTTTTTTTGGACTGTAATATTATTTTTCTTTCTTTTACACATCATGCTGTGTCGAATCGACTGATGTGTCACGAGAAGTTGCGATTGGTGGGAATTGCTTAGTTTTCTCTCTCTCTCTCTTTCTCTCTCCCTCTGCCAATCTGAGATCAAATGTGCAGTAAACGTCAGATGCTAATAGATAATGTTGCTGCGCGTGGCACGAACGCCATCGGTGCACTTGTCTGCCCGTGAGTAGATCGTGCTGTTTGAAGTGTTGTCGGTGAAATTTCGGAAGTGTTTTATCATGAAGAACCCCCGTGGACTTTGTAGATAAATGCAGATAAACTATATTTTATGCATGTTCTCCGTATTTATTGCTTATCGTGTTTATGCTTGTCCTGTTGGGTGCGGCTTCTGCCTTCGCATTCAATTAAAAATTAGGAATACGTAATTTTTATTTTGTAGATATTGTGTAGGGCTATGCTCAAGAATGGAGTCAATGGAGACTAGAGAATGTGAATTTGCCTTAGAAGTCTTTCATTTTTAATTAAATACATAGCAGGGTTGGTGCTATTGCGAAATGTGTTCTGCAATATGGGATCATTTACAAGGAAGAAGAAGACACCGCCCCGTGAAGCGGGGTCTTGCATGAAATCTACACCGGATCGGTCAGAGCCGAAAGGGATTCTGTCTGATCTAAAGAGCTCGCCCATGATCAGCAAGAATTGATCGCTTTGATGGGAAATGATGGACACCTCATTTCAAGAGGGCCGGTTAGTTTAAATACTAGTTAATGCTGATTAACGTTGTTATTTAATTGGAAAAAAAATTAACACCGTGTTGTTTGGTCCATCAATGAATTTCGCTATTGTACCACCAACTGGTCATATTACATTGAAGGAGTCTAGTTGTTCACTAATCTGTTTTGCATCTACTGATACTGATACTTAAATTTTAATACACCAAGCCCTTCAATAAAGTCACAATAAAATTGTATCCTTAGTTTCTGAAATACTGACAGGACCGCAGCCTTTGTAATTGGCCGCAATTAACACCGTGTTGTTTGGTTCATCAATGAATTTCGCTATTGTACCACCTACTGGTCATATTACATTGAAGGAGTCTAGTTGTTCACTAATCTGTTTTGCATCTACTGATACTGATACTTATATTTTAATACACCAAGCCCTTCAATAAAGCCACAATAAAATTGTATCCTTAGTTTCTGAAATACTGACAGGACCGCAGTCTTTGTAATTGGCCGCAATTAACACCGTGTTGTTTGGTCCATCAATGAATTTCGCTATTGTACCACCAACTGGTCATATTACATTGAAGGAGTCTAGTTGTTCACTAATCTGTTTTGCATCTACTGATACTGATACTTATATTTTAATACACCAAGCCCTTCAATAAAGCCACAATAAAATTGTATCCTTAGTTTCTGAAATACTGACAGGGCCACAGTCTTTGTAATTGGCCGCAACATTTTTTTCTCTTCCTTTTATGTTTTGGTTTACTCATGCATATATTTTTTTGGAGGAAATGTTTGGCTATACTGCATTACTTTAAATTGTAATGCACCTAAAATTTGTTAGTTGTAAGAGTAGCCAAGCGGGGCTTCACTCCAGTTTTTTAACACCTAAACTTTAGGGGGATCAACTTTATGTTATTAGAATAAGTTTATTTTGCATGTACACACATGAGGCTAGCAACCCCATTGGGGTGTGGCCTTTGCGTGCCCTCAATACCAGCAATAGTATCATAAAATGTGTAATTAAAAAAATATGACGTATTCCCTTTGCTACAAATAATATCTGGACCCCTTTTATATTCTTATCACATCGCGGCTATCCAAACTTTAAAATACAAGTGGGGACCTCAGTTATTAAAGAATGTTAACCAACATGTTTCACAATCGGGCTCTGCCCTCTATGAATACCAATTGCCTTATGAGGGAACACCACTATCATAGACAAAGAAACAGGCATTATATGGTCGAAGGAATTTATGCGTTATCTAAGATATCATCAACGTGGAGGTCGTTATTGTTAATGACTACCCTATCATAGTTCTTAATTTACTCAAATATCTATGAGAAAAGGGCTATAGGGTGAAATAGGAGAGACAGACCAAGGAAGGGATATATAGAAACCAGGTTGAGGACAATCTCAAAGGTTTTGGTATTATGATCTCAGGAGTTTGATAGGAGATGAAGTGGCGATACAGGAGGGAGTGGAGGAGGCTCACGTATCGCACCCAGGCATCTGGAGCTGATTATTGGTGATAATAATGATTACTATAAAATAGCATATTTATTGCATTTAATTTAAACGCTCTTTTAAAGTAAGCTGCGCTCATCCCGAAGCATTAGAATGTTCAATTACAATATAATCAAATATGGCCAATAGAATTTTATTCCCAGGATAACCCCTAGCGCCGAAACGAAGCTAGCCTATTATTTTATTATATTTAAAAAAGTTATACGCGATAGAACGATCCTATATGATAACTCCACTCACTGAAAGAAGTTTTTTATGTGGAAAAGTTTGCGGACGAGGACTTCATTTAGAGTTGTAATCGGTGTTGGCATCGCCGGCCGCTAGGAATGTTCTTTTAAAGCTGAAACAATTGGCGTTAAGTAGATGGTTCTTAGATAAACACAGCTTGTTGATTTTGCGGTAAGGCGCCATTTCGTTTCAATTGTGTGATGAGAGCTTTACAAAACCTGAGAAGTTTTGAGAGACAAGATTCTATAACAAAAATTTGATGTCCTTAGTACTCGACCGGCGACTGTAATAAGGCTTGCCTGCATAGCCGTTGAAATAATTATCTCATGAAATCGGAGCTATATTGAAACTATAAATTTGAGATCGAGGACATTTATTACAGGTCAATACTAAGATTTGGTTTAATAGAATATAATGGATTTTTGTGACATAATGTTACTGGAATAGGACCTTATGTGTTGTATAATCAGCGCGTTGATGTTATTATTTTTTAGCCCCACGTGATCCATCTTATCAACTATAGGGGTTTTAAGTTTTAACTCATTTTCTAACAGCCTGGCTATTGTCCATGAGAATTAAATGATATTACAATATGATCACAAAGTCTTGAGAACTTCGTTGATCCAGCCTGATCGGCCGTCATTGAAAGGACCTTCATCCATAACTGAGGCAAATATTTCACGGCAAAGGTTATACTTTGGCGGAGTCTACGACTCCACTCAAGTCTACACCACAACAGTTGTACCCATAAGGGTTATTTCTTAATTCTACAAGCTCCCTTCTCCCCCGCCCGGCCCCTCAGGGGAATCATCATAAGCCTCTGTGGAACTACTGTTGCTCTGCTATGGCATATCCTAATTTCATCCTTGTTGGCTGGAAAGCGGAAACTGTGGGCTATAGGAAGAGAGTAGCTGGCCACGAGGTGTTCCGGTGGAACGGTCACCAGAGGCGGCACACCCTCGCGGTGGCTGCTGCTGATCTGCAAACACCCCCGCCTATGAATAATGGCCTTTGTTCCACAGAATAGATCTCATCTGAAAGTGACTCCTCCCGGGTACCTTGTTTGTCATTGAATTGCAACATGCGATTTATGTCCGACTTAACTTTCTCGTAGGAGTTTGATCTATCAGTTGTTTTTCCACTTCGTCAATTCATTCTTTCTGATTGGACTGCTGAAGACGCTGCGTTAGTTGATCATTTATATTTTTAGCGATTGGGGAAAATGAAATCCCGGATTTAAGCAGCATTGCTAAGTTGTACATGAGCACGTAATCCTTTCCCTCTTATCTCCCAAGTGACATAAGTTCCTCAGGTACTGACTGTGGAGGAATGTAGCGGTTACGCTTCTTTACAAAAATTAAGAAAATACTATTATATTGTGTGGAATTACGGAAAATTTCGTAATGTTTACATGTTCGCATGGCAAGGGGTTTGAAGTGGTGGAAATCGTGAGGCCGTTGGTATCCATATGCCCTGTTCTGGCTTCATGGTCGAGGAAAGTGGTTCCCCATTGTGCCGGAGACCAAGGATACTTGAGGAGGGCTTCGGAAAGTCGGAAGGATGGACACAAAGGGCCCCACGGCGAGCGCCAATGCAGACAATTGCAAGGTGACGGCTCAAGAAGACCTGGGTGATTATCGTATTACGTGATTCACACAGCTTCTCAGCATTAGGCTGAATTAGAGCTGCTACACCTGCGCTTAGCTACTTTTAGAAATGCTCTCAGTCTCTCAACGGCTGAGCTATACTTGTTTCAAGATTGTCATTGCGTCTCTGAATGATAATTTCCACTACATGAATGCTCATGCTTTTTTGAAACGTTTCGCTTATACTCTACAATAGCTGGTTTGTTCCCTGCTGTTGGTAAATAATATACTGTATGTAAAAGGAATAAGCTTATCTTTTGTACTACTTTCATTCGGATTAGTACAAACATCGCTGGTGTGTTTGTTATTTCTGTCTATGATTTTGTTGTACTATGTTATATTTTAATATGGTCTCCTTAATACAAGTCTATAATCGCGGCTGTAAGTACCCAGTACCCTGCACAGTAATTTGTAAATTGATATTTCCGTTGTGTTGTAACAGGGACATTAAAAATATATTAATGTAAAATGACACTTAAAGCCTGTTCAATCTAGGGTGTCGAAGAACATTGTATAACTACTCGTAGATTCCTCCCGTGGCCGCCTAATCTCTTGGCTGAGAGTAGGAAAATTAATATGTATGCTGGCATATCCAATTACAATGGGGAAGCTGAAAAATAAATAATATTGTTGGAAGGATTGTCGAAATGGAACTTTTCGGATTACAGTCATAATCATAGGAATATAGCCGCCAAATTAGGGCAAAAGATGCAACTGTGTAAAATCCACGAATTTCGCCACCAATATTCCCATTATGGTATTGTTACCCATTAAAGTTTATCAGAAATGTATCTGAACTCGGAAGGAAAACTGGACGGAACCGCTAACTTCCAATGCATCAAGGCCGAATCCACGATTTTAGGATTTTTTTTTTTGGGGGGGGGGGGGAGCTGTGACGGCTGTGATCCTATCTATTGTCCAATTTTTTTCTCAACTATATTTGAATATATCTGTGTTCTTCAGAATGGTGTTACTCGTATATGAAAGCGTTGGCGGACTTACCATTGGTGTGGACACATTGGCAAATTAAATTTTGCGGACATGTGGACTAAACCATAACGTGATAATTTCGATGGTTTAGAATGTATAGAAATAGTCATATTGCCATTTTCCCAAAGAGAGGCCCAGTGGTAAAGTTTTGAAAATATAGGCGCGAAATAGTGGGGTGTTACGCATTTAACAACAGTAAAGCTAAGATTTTACGAAGCATACTGAGGGGTTGTTTCGTATTACTGCAAACAGAGGTGCCCGCGGGTTTGAAAGCATTTGCGCGATATAGTGGGGTTTTATGAATTTTAACAAAAGAAGACTTACAGCTGATGCATAAACGCCTTTAGAGCAATAACGAAATATAAGCATCTAATACACTAAATAATTTCATGTTTAATTACGCATACAGTATGTACCTACCGGTACTATATTTATTTAATTCTAAATTTTTCATGGCGGGGGGGGGGGGGCTGCAAGTCAAAAGCAAGTCAAAATGCTGCGGCCATGTGATGGATTGTGATGGATGGAGGTGTCGTCCAGTATTATTTACAGATACTCTTCAAGCGATTGTGGGGCCTGACCTAAGCTGCTGCTACTACTAATCCAATTTAGTTTTTTTCTGTGAGCATTTATCGTAAGCTGTTGAACGGTGTAGGAACTATAAGAATACAACAAGTTTACCCTGCTGAATTTCTGATTGAGTTGCTATAGTGTACTTACTTTCGTGTAACGACATAATTTCAGGTTCTGAAAAATATACAACCTTAACATAGCCTATGATTCGTTGGTTTTCATTCTCATTATAGTACTCTATACCTGTGCCTTTTACATAGGCTGCTGGGCAATGATTCACAATCTAATGTTTATCGTGGGTATAAGCTAACAAAAGCTAATACAAGATCAAGGTATGCGTGTGTAGTAGAGGTAGAGGACATCCATTGAAGGATAATACGAAATATTACAACATGAAACCTGGCTAGTGGCTACACACTAATCGTAGTACGAGCTAGTCTCGTAGAAGATGGATGCCCCATAATCGTCAACTTGACGTGGTAACTGCATTCCTCAGGTCTACAACTCGAAGAACAAAGAAGGCACTATCGCGGTGCCCATTTATACCACTAATAGTACCGACGCCTCGGACTAGTCTCCTCACGTACAGGTATATGCATCGCTGCCATTCATCGTCTTCGAAATAAGGCACTGGTAATTGGATAATGAACCTGTTACTTGCACATGTCGCCACGCCCCTCTCATCTATACACGTGGTCAGGTGGTTTGGAGATGTGGGTGAAGCAGGGCACTTGGCCCGCGCTGGACTGAGATTCTCAAGGTTACATCAAAAAATGACTGTAATTGGTTTGAAAATAAGGTATTGGTAATAGGTAATACGGGTATTGCTTTCACTCTCGGCCACGCCCCTCCCCTCCACCATAAACCCATACATTTGGGAGTTGGGTTATGAGCATGAATCAGGGTATTGGTTTCCTGGAAAGAAAGAAGAATGAATATTGTCGTTTTTGGGACCACTCTCAAGTAGATAACACATTAAAACCGCATTTATGTGGACATAATTATGTAAGTAAACTACTATGTCTACAGTATTATTATAATTTCAAATAAAATTGAGGTTGAGATTCTATCCTATTCGCGTTCAATCCTAATTGAATTTAGTTACTATGTTTTTTTGCAATCGTGCACATCTAAACTTTGAGATGTACCGTAGGTAGCCCATAGGTAATAATTAGGCACGCTGATATTAAAGGTACGTCACATTTGCGAAATCTTTTACCGATCGCCAATACGGCAATTATTACCACTTTTCCCTATTGATTGCCTTATGTTGAGTATTGTTATCCTCATTATTATGCATTTTGTGTTTACAACGTACATCGTGAGTAATAGCGACTCGTTTGTATTATTCCATCCCTCAAGGCAACTACTACACACGAGGTCCATTCCATTCTCTTGGGCCATATACTGTGCCAAGCACGATGGATGCAGTTTGTTGTTTTAGACTGAATGCAGTTCGCAGAACTCAGGCAGTGACACACTCCTCATAAGTGAAGATGGGTGGTGGTGGCAATTAGCATCCTCGGAAAACTCCCCATTTTGACGACTAGTCTCGTATATTTTCTATATTTTCACACGGACGAACTCAACACGGTAGGCGCGCTGGGAAATTTGTCATTTGTCTTTGGAGCAAATGGGTTGGTGATTGGTTTGTGCAAAAATACAGTGTATTTCTGAATGGTCTTCAGAATATTTCTGGGTCGCTGTAGTGTCGAGGGGAAAACCATGCACCTGAGTGAGGCCAAGTAAGCCAAGACAAGAAGAATCTGCTGGGGTTAAAAATGTAAACAAAACTATTTTGATTACTACTTTCCATTATAAATTTATCTTGCTTACATTTTCATCCCAAGTTAAGATAACAATAATCGTTCGTGTGTACCGGGCCTTAGGCACGCGTGAGTTGCGGATATCTTTTTTACATCGTAGCAAGAGGGTGTCGGAAAGCCACAGAATCAACTTCATAAGATTTTTGCTGTTCTGGGCTTGTCGAGGGGGACAAAAATCGTCGATGACTCGCGCGTGCCAAATGGGCCTTACTACTATTGATTTCAGGGAAATTCCTCAGTTTAGTATTGATAAATAGTGATGAGTGAATCCTGGTGCATAATTAGTTAGTGGGCCTGAAACGTGAAGATCATCTGCGGTTGAGGCCCTTTTTATCATTCAAGGTCCTGACTGCTCGGTGCTGTGGGCTTTGTCTCCTTTAGGGCGTTGGGTCACGGTCATCCCATTGCGGACAAAGCACGCTCATAGGAACCGAGTCAGTGATAAATGACGAGAATCTGATGTGTAGCAGAGGAAGTGAAAAGAGTGTCGTACCTCGTTCAAGCTTTTTAAGAAATCGGACTGTTTTGTATGTAAAAAGAAATTAATTGCGGACTTCTTATGATGCACTGTAGGTATTGTAATAGTTTTTGAATACAGTAATTCATAGTGATACCGTCTAAGTATTGTGATTATGCAACAAACTCTGTTTCCACATTCACTGAAGCCAATGTATGCAAATATTAATTCTTCAGTGCACTCGTTATCAACCAAGCGCATTCCAGACTCAATACTAAATTACTATTTCCTCTAATTTCCCCTATTTTCTCGGCTTAAAACTCTCCGGTATTGTTCTGCCAATAAAATGATTGCATGCCGCTTTGCAGTTTCCTTTGGAGAAGTTTTTCCATTTTTCCTTTCCTTGGCACCCTCGTGCGGCAAATTATGGAGCATCCGGTGCACATGTGCGCTACTGCTCTTCACTTTCTTTGGGATGATTGACCCCTTGTATGTACAGCGATATTTTGTAATTAAGAGGCCATGGTGTCAGATGCGCCGGTCCGAATGAAAGTGCTGGTGGTCCAGGGTCCAGGCCAACATGGAAACACGCACCTGGCCCGTCGGCCGTCACGAGTCGTGTACATTTCAGGTGATTTCAGCTGCTCCATCCACAGTCGCTTGAGTAGACCACGTACGGCAGATTTAAGATGTTACAGCCTGATCGAGATTAGGTACAAAGAGCAAATTCTTCTGGTTGACATTTTTGTGCGCATTTATTGCAGTTTTCCTGAACAGATTCGGAGTGTCTGCTACATACGGTATCACTAGCTTTAGTACCTGTTCGTAGCAGTGCTGAAAGATATGCGATTTCTTTGGACCCGCTCGGATCATCTCAGCTTTACGCTGCTGAACTTCTCTTTAAGGGACAATCGGACGAAATAAATAAATAAATATAAATATTGACTTTTTGTTCCATTACTAAGCCAACCTAGCGGAGTTAGGACTGTAAAGCCCTTTCTTAGGCGCCCATTCCACCGACCGGCTAGGGCTATTTACAAAAAGGGTGACGTGGTAGCAGACATTCAAGACTTAGGCGGGGTTTCCACCGATCTCGCATTGCAGAATGCAAATGAAATGTTTGTTTTCCTCTATGCCATAGTTAAAATTGATCAACAATCATAGAGTAAAATCACAAACAAACTAAAATTAAAAAATGGCTTCATGGGATATGTTAATTACAAACATTTTAATAGATTTCTATAAAAAGAAAAATTCAAATTTCCGTCAATGTCATTTGCATTCTGCAATGCGAGATCGATGGAAACCCCGCCTAAGTCTTGAATGTCTGCTTTATAATAAAAATAATGCCTTACACGTTTTCCTACACTATTGCACACTACTATTGTAACAGATTGAAACAAACAGGATGACTTTTAGTAAGGTGCATTGAACATAGGTTTGCTGAACCGGCTAGAGTTACACCTCAACCTGCACTACAGCAAGGTGTCAAAGTTGGGCTACAATCAAGGACCTCGTGGTATGAGCGGCGATTGATAGCTCCCTGTGGCTAGTAACTACACTCTTTTGCTCATTGAAAGATTAACTTGCGATACAGAGCTAAATACCCTATTTGACCTTTTCCTATTATTTCTGTATGTTGGAATAAATTTGCAATTTCTCCAGGTAACTATAAGGTGACAATTTTCATCTTATCGTGACTAAAGTGCGCTGATGTAACTGCCCTTTTTCGCCCTATAGGAAGAAAGCTGACTGTTGAATGCGGCACGCACTTCGGCGTTTCCCATAGCTGGCCTGGTCTCGTTGCTCTCATTGACTGCCATGAGTGACCTATGCCCCACCTGCAATCGCTTGACTTATGGTAATGACTTGTTCTATTCCCTCGCTGATTTACCTACTAGTTTCATGCTAAATAGGGAGGTGGACGCGGCCCATTTTTTTCTCTCATCGTCCGAGCCTTACATGGACATGTAGTTTTCTCCGGCTCCAGTGCTTTATTGATAGGGGTCCGCTGGAAAACAATAGTGTGTTTCAGTGCAGACACGCCTATAGACCCCTGCAGCGAAGCTCGGCCTGCGTTAAGTAACGTAATATCTGTCTAATAAATAGCCCTCACTCGCACTAACACTGGCACTCCCCTTTTTACTTGCAGTTTACTTTCATTTTACATCTTGTGGCGAATTACAATTTCATTTGCAACGAAAGTTATTAGCAGCATAACATGATAACGAAACTAATTTTTTATTCTGAATTATACTTACTTGCTTTACTTTACTTTATCCAACGCCCGAACGTGGTAGTTCAACCATTCGTCGCCGAGCTTCCCAGTAGCGGTTCACCAAGTCATCGTTCGGGTAGGTGAGAGCCGTGCAGTCCCTCAGGTGATCTTCGTCCATTCTTCCACCGTGACATAGTGGACATGTGTCATCGGCGGCAAGACCAATGCGGTGTAGGTGGGCCTAAAGGTAGTCATGGCCGGTATTGAGGCGGAATCTAGCAACAGCTTCAGCTCTCTCAAGGTTCCTACAAATGGGTCCCACTGTAGCATGATTCAATATTCTGAATTATAGGAAACGAACAGCAATTATTCTTTAACACAACCCAATGAGATAATTTTAATAATTTTCTTCAATGCGCATTGGATCTTATTCATGAATTAGGAAATATTGTTCAGCAGCTGTGGGAACAAAAATAATTTTAAAATGCGCCGCCAAAATTTATTGCAACTGGCGGCGTATGAAATTCGGCATGTAGTTTCACAAAAATCATACCTCGGGACCATTTTTTTTATTTTGGGCTAACTCAATTTGGGGGGGTTTTATTTTCAAAAAACTTCAAAAAAACGTCTAAAAAAATTATTTGCCAAAAACGGCTCCAACGATTTCTTTTAAATTCACATATATTGTAGTTGTTGTTAATGTTGATAAAATGCGGGGGGTCGCTTGCCCCTTGATAGTTTGCTTCTGGGGGTAAAAAAATAAAAATGACTAAATTTTAATGAAAAATGACTAAAAAATAATTTTTCTGCGACACCTTTCTATCGATGATTTCTACCTTCAGGTATGTTTTAGGTGTTAAATTGAGTTACGAAACCGGACAGGTTGCTTTCCCAAAAAAGTATTTGGTTTTGTACAAAAAAATGTTTTTGAAAAAATGATAGAAAATTCACTCAAACAAATGCATTGCGTGCCCTGCCAGTATTGCTGTGTGGTAATGTGTTGGTCTGACCTATCTAGAATTTACCTCACCACTAGTGACGAGTGACGTCAGGTGGACACCCCCCCCCCCCCCCCGGAGACATTGGAAATTTAACCATAGGATTGTTATTTACCATGAAATTACTCATTTTCTCTATCTACTAATTTTGATAAATTGGAAAGCATGTTCGAGTAAACTCGGACCGGTTCTTTTGTTAGTGTTCCCGATCTTACTTGTCGACTTAATAAATATATTCCTTAATTTAAAGAATAATAATAATGTAGACGCGGTGTCGTTTCAGTCAGTAATGTGATTCCCGAAAATAAATTTGAATACTTTTCTATTTCGTAATGAACAACTTTCTATTGTATTTCTAAAAAGGCAGCGGCCCCTCCAGCTTTACATTCTCCAGCTGGTCGTAAGTTAACAAGTATATGGCTTATGGTACAGCGAAAGGAGAAGTATTAAAAGTTAAGGCCCGGTCGTCTCACTTTCAGTGCCCCGCAAGGGCACAGTTGATCCTTAACTTAATTGAGCCGTCATAATTTTTAGAACTATCACACCATAAATAGCCAGCCGGAAATAAACACCGCTCTTTTATAATCGTACTCATCCAAATCGTAGCAATCCACGATTTGTGATACTGTTGTGTAATGCTTAGGCGGGTATTCCATATACGTACAACGTCAATGAAAATTATGAAATTGAAGGACATTTCAATTTTACTCTATGCCATTGTTAAAATTGATCAATGATCAACTGATCGTAGAGTAAAATCACAAACAATGAAACAAACAATCTAAAATTAAAAAATGGCGTCATGGGATATGACAAGTACAACTATTTTAATTGATTTCTCTAAAAAGAAAGCATTTCTGTATAAAAATTATAATGAGGTTTAAATAATAAGGCGACGAAGAAAACAAATACAATTTCAAGAAACAAATGCAAACACATTTCAAAAATTTGGCGCATAAGCTTCAATTGAAAATTGTCAGTTTTTGAAAAAAAACATATGGAATGGCCGCCATCAATGAGAAATTGAAATGTCCTTCAATTTCATAATTTTCATTGACGTTGTACGCATATGGAATACCCGCCTTAGTGGCTGGTCAATGAAATATAATAGGATCCTATATGCATTCATTTCCCTTGTTACTGGTTGTAAGTAGATCTGACGTCATTTGTTTGTAATTCTATAAGAAGACTGGACTTGCTTGTCCTTCGCTATGGATGTGACCTTCTTCTATTAATTCGTGGCGTCGAGTCCTATACAGTAGCTAGGGACAACCAACCCCAGTCTTCTTATCAATTTGTATGCAAATGACGTCAGATCCAAACAAAACATGCTACACTATGCATTTCTTTGGTTCCTACTGTATGTGGCTCGCAAAAATTTGTCATGAGATTATGTAAAATTGAATTTATGCCTATAACATTCTCAAAATCACCACCCCGGGTATGCAATTAAATTACCTGTACACAGTATAGTTATCCAACAAGCCTTCGGCATGTTCATTGTAAATAGCGTGCGTATTTTTGACCTCCTGTTATGAGATATGTAGTTAGTCCCCCTGTTGAAAATTCTCATAATACGCTATTATCTGCATTTTCATATTCATGAGAAAAATACTGTCTTCGGTTGTAACACGCTAGATAGAAAATAACAACCAACCAGCCAGCCATAATTTGCCATAATTTCTTCAAACACTGAGAAAATTACAATCTTTAATTTCATTATTGTCACGCCATGAATTAACCTCATTACTTTGTACAATGCGGTACCTACAGTAAAACACCCCCACCAATTTTATTTGTGAGGCAATGACCATTTTTTTGGTTTTGGCCAACTTTCTAATTCTCTGTCCACGTCGAAAATGGTAGCTGTTCGTCTCTAGACTAATAACTCTGCTGGTACGTTTGCTGCAAATGGCTCCAGACTTTTCCGACACTAATGTGTTATATAACCAAAAAGTAATGAAACGAATATGTGTATTTGTTTAGTTACCTCTTTCTTAAACTAAGTGCCCCAAGTTAAAATTGACCTGTGTTAACCTATACATTTACTCAATGTATACTTGTCGCTTGGCTGATCTTCTTCATGTTGTCCTCTCGGAAGTCGGAAGTGCATTGGAAACATATGGGGTCGAGTCTTCACAGTCATTATTATCTCATCATCAGCATGCTCTCGGAAGCACAAGGGGACTGATGAGAGCCTTTGATCTGCGCCGGCGCTCGCACCATTGTCCACCCATCTTAATGGAATGAATGAGTAGCGGGAAAGAATACACAACCTGGCGCAACCAGCAGCCGCAGAACGAGGTACCAACGTAACGTATTACAGAGGATAAAAATGTAAACAAAACAATTTTATAATGACATGTTTGCATTCTATTAGGGCTCTATATTAGACAGGTATTGTCATCCGCCATTTTGTAACCATTTTACGTTTGGTGTATAAGCAAAGCATTGGGTGTTTCACTATTTATTTTTAGAAATGTATCGTTGTTTATGTATTATTATTTTAAACAAACGTTCTACCAATTAGGGAAATACATAATAAAAAAATACTAAATCGTGTTTTCGTTCTTTTGAATATTTTATTTTCTTATAATACTTACCTTATATGAATTATAGGATATAAAATGGCGGATGACAATACCCGGGTATATAGTGCCTTACATTCTATAAATCTTTTGTTTACTATGCAGGGGGCCTACTATGGCGATTAATTTTAATCTTAACCTTGGATTAAAAATGTAAACAAGATAATTTTATAATAGGGTTTACTTGGTTTACCCTAAGGGAAAGTAGAAAAATAGAACTCCAGTTTTTCTACGTAGAAAATTTCTAACACTTTCCCATGCACTTTACCCAACCGGTACGTTGGGAAACTGCATGGCCATATTTGTTGTTTTGCTTTTGAATTGGGCATTTTATTTTTATTTTATTGAAAAAATGAGCTCTGTGACAGAAATTAATAAAAAAAAAAAAACAACAACTAAAGGAAACATGTGGCTAGAAGTGAATTACAGTAGATGTTCATAAGTTAATAGCAAAAGGCAAAGGAACTTTGGGGGTAAGTTAGGTTAGGTTTTTCTATTTCTATGGTTGGAGGAGGTATCCTCACGCTGAGCTATTTCTCTATTTTCCCATTCTCCCTTTTTCCCTTTTCGACCAACACAGTGAATACCCCTAATGGAAAGTGACATTCAAAATGGATTTGTTTACATTTTAAACCCCAAGAATAAGGTAATACTAATCGCCATACTGGTAGACTTACCGCCTCATAGTGGATGCTCGACTGAAAACTTTGTCTACAAATTTTGTCTTCTGCTTCATATAACCTTATACCAAAACATGGACAAGGACAATCCATCAGAGTCGATTTTTGGTTGCACATTTTGCAGTTGGAGCCGCCCTTGTGAGCGCCGGTATCTGAATCAAGACTTGAGATCCTCCGGCCCCGTCTCGGACAATTAAATATTCATAGAGTAACCTAGTAACAGAATTACAACCATTTTCAACCATCTATGATACCTGTTGGTAATTTATCTATAGTTATTATTGGTACAACAAACGGCAATGAAGATGTCACAGTGTCATTGGCACCATCTGTCAACAACCATTCAATTAGAGGAACACATGAGGACATGTCTGGAGTTTATTTTCGTAATTCGCAGCGGTCTGTTGTAACCCTTGTGTACTCGGGCAGATGCTAACCAATGATGCACGATCACACCACTCAGCTGTAGGAAGAGAAATTGAGTTATGCACAACGCATGGGGGGTCCATCGCCAAGACATAGAGTACTTCGTGAGCGTCTTCGAACTTGTTCGTGCCTTGCTATGGCACACCGCACCTCTCCCTCCGGCTATTACTAAATGTCTGTTGCAATCATCCTCGTCGTTCATTTAAATGCCTTCTTACAGAATACCACATTTTTCTACATATACGTGTATATCTGTCCTGCAATTGTCCATGACGGGCAGACCCGGTTTTCTTTGCTAATGCACTTGACCTGCTATATTGTTTTTCGATTAACAAGGTCCCTATTCTGACTACATCCTCCATATTTCTTCCTCACCCTTTTTCAACTATTCTGTATAGTTTCTCGAGTATAAGCCCCCAAAAATGATATAATATTATAAAATAGTTAAATAGTTGGGAAATGGTATTATCATGAAAGCTGGCCTGGTGTACTATTTCTCAACTAAAACCTCCTAGGACTATACCGCCGAAAGTGTTAACATATTACATGTATTTACTTGGCCTTACCTCAGGGACGGATCCAGCCCATTTTGGGGGGGGGGGGGGGTAGCAGAGGGTCTAAATAGGAAAAACTTATGTAGGATCGACTAAATTAGAGCGTAATAACTTAATTTACAATAGATTTACCAAATTTTTTTTTTGGGGGGGGGGCAGCAACCCCCCCTACCACCCCCCTTGTATCCGTCCTTGCCTTACCTACCTAATACCTATGGCGCGGTACTCACTGACGCGACGCGAGTCAACGTCAGAAGATTCTTGACGCTGACCAGTGCTCTTGGCTGTCGAGAGGAAAACCGTGCACCAGTGTGCGCTCGGCTTCACGCCAGACTCTTCTGAAGTTAGCTCCGTGGTCTTCAAACTACCTATTTGCTACAGTGACAAAAATTGTCGGTGACTCGCGCGTGCTGGGCTTGTGCACCAGACATAAGATACTAAAATGTATAAAGCACGCACAAAATTATATTTTCTATTTCGGCAAGGGGAAAAGTATAGAATACTGATGCATTAGAATGTCAGATCATGTAATTCAAATTGATTATAACAAAAACAATTATTTTCCGAAATAATACGAAAATTGGTCTCCTGCTTGCCGTCAGCATTAAGGGTTTGCGCAATCTATAAAGATACTTGCCGCCTTCCCTGTTACAAGTCGTATCTGTGTTGTTGCGTATTCCAGGCACCGCCCCCACCTGTTATTGTTTATTAAATAGCATACTGAGTGATTGATCAGAATCGTGCTCTATTATCACTCTCTCATGATGCCAAGCTGTTGGTCCGTTCAATAGTTTTTTATATGCTTGTTTTGTTGAGTTCTGTTTTGCACCACAACAACTGTTTTTTTATGACAGTGCACACACACGTATTGGAGATCTATATGAGTTTGCAATGTTCCTATATTATAGAAACCAAGTTCTTCTTGAATCTTGACTCCAGTACCCGCTATACCGTAGGATGGTGTGGTACGACTGACAAGACAAGGGGTTGTCTCCATTATTCCATGTTAAGCTGGTTGCATAATCATGATTTTACAGGCACTTTCCCGTCTAATTTTTTCCTATACTTTTTTTGCTGTTACAGAAAAGTATTCAGTCATTTTTAAAGCACCCGAATTGTTTATGGTTACTTTACTATGAAGCTGTTAGTGTAAGAATTCCTACAAAAATATTCGTAATTTTCGTGAGCAGTCAACGATATCGAATGAGCCACGTGCAGGCCACGCTTCAACATTCCTCCAAAAGAATAGTTGTCGCATTTTGTTGGAATGGGACAGTGTATATGTAACCAAATTACTTTACACTCCTCGTGTCGGAAAGCATGCACGCTTACAATACATCCCTTCAAGTAGAGATTGTTTTTTTTTTATGAAACTTGAAAAAATGTGCATAACTTCTTTGAATACGATTGTTGCATTCGTTTGCAACGATGAACGTTAGGAATGTTTCTTTGGAATATATTGTGAGGGCGTTTTTAATTAGTTTGAGTAAACAACAGCGCCCATGCTAATGATCTGTAATGTAGTATTGTTCTCTTAGTTTGTTTTTAGTGTATAATTCTATTTGTCTACCCGTGTTTTAGCGTATTTTTTTTTTTTTAAATTGGGCACGGATGATTTACCATTTTGATTTGATTGCTGAATAGATTTGTTGCCATTGTCGGTCGGACATTGTCTCTCATCAAATTTTGAGCACTATACAGTATCGTACTACTGTTGTAGTATAGTGTTTTTTTTTTTAAATTCCGTCTGAGTAATGGTAGCCGTGGCCCCCATAGGTTGAATGTAAGAAAGCCTATTACTAAAAAAATCTCTGCACGAAACTAAGCAATTTTCTTATAAATTCTAAGTATTTATAGTGAGATGAGAACTTACTTTTCCCGCCTAATTTTAATTTTTCTTATTGTTTCAGGTAAGCTGCAGCTCAATATATTTTAAAGGAATATTTACTGCATCCAGGCATCCCCTTCTTTATTTTGCGTAAACTATAAGATTTCGTTAAAAGACACAACGCTTGAGGTTTTTCGTGGCTCTTGGCTTACCTATAATAAGCAAATACCATAAACAAATTCATATCTACCCTATCTGACTTTTTGAACTTTTAACCGAAGGTACGCAATTAATCACTGTACACATTAGTACTGTGCGTTTAGATCTAAATTCGTTCTTTATAAATAAATCTCAGGTCTATTTATTATGTATATGCTTTGTTGCTATACAATCTTCAAAGTCTACCTAGTGCCTCTGAAGGTGTCGACGAGGTTCACCAGTCATCTGAATATTCATTTTTAGGCCCATTAGCCCGAATTCTTCTGTGGAGTTTTTATTAGTTGCTAATTAGTTGAATATTATATTTGACTGGGCAGTGTTTAATAGGTAGGTAGCGGATACCGTATAGTGGTGTCCACATAGTTGCAAGTTGCCATTGACAGTATCTAATCTAATACGTGTGTTGCGACGAATTTATCGCTACAGGTATATGCATTTTTTGTCTCCCACACCTGGATAACGGATTCTTTTAATTAAGTCTGAGAATTTCTAAGCAATGTGGCCTTATCGCATGCTAATTTTATTGAAAGTGAGTGGGCATTTCACTGAACTCTTTTATTAGAAGTCCGATAGAAACGTGTTTTATGTATTGTACGGCTGTTAAAACGTGGAACGCGTATGTAACAGTTATGGAGGATGTCTTTTTTCAAAGTACTTTTATTGTGCAAAAAAATACCAAAAACAAAATTTTAATTCTTGTACATAGCGAGAATTCTTACTTTGGACATTTTTCACAACCCAAAAGGAATCACTTCGCCATACAGTCGATGCAGGGTAATAAAGCGCTGTCAACTTACTTACTGTATCAACTGTTCATTCGAGTACATGTTGCCTGCTTCGGACTATGCTTACGTACAGCAAAATGCCTCCGTTTTACCCGTGACTCGTTTCCGATATACAACTTCATTCATGATGACTTCATGTTACAAGTATCAATGTTAAGTTTAAGTTGTACGTTCATGTCTGGCCTTTTGACACCTATCCATTGTGCTAATGTCTGATTACGATGAATGATTTAGCGCGTGTAAATGATAAGTAGGGCGAGAGATCATCGTGTGGCATTGTACATGTGTAACCTCATGAGTACTTTAAGGGAATAATTGTAGACATTTATTCAGTACAGTGGGAACATGGAGTGATTGTATGTATGCTGGTTAGAAAGTCCGGGAATATCAAACGGACTGTCTCTGATTATTAATAGTTATTGATTTACATTGAATGTGATGAAATTGAAAGTAGGCCTATTGCATGCTAAGAAGTTGCTATATTATTTTCATTCGGTCTCACTTATCATCTTGCGTTGTAGTCAACGTGCAACAAATGAAAAGAAAAAAAGAATGATGACCGTCTCCACTTTGAAAATGAACATACTGCTGTATAGCAACTCTACACTGCTAATAAAATTAAAATCATCTTATTTATCAGCAGTAGAAGCATTAGAGAGCTGTGTCGCATTTTGTATACATACGGCTAGTGCTTTCATATTTTCGTCGGAAAGTCACCATGTATACCATGACAACTACTGTGCTTAATCTGCTCATTACTCAAGTCAGCTTATTAAAAGCTGTAGTAACAGCTGAAAGTGACTGAGGGAGATCTATTTTAAATATCCAAGGAAGGGGATCGCTGACATGTTTATCCTCTAATGAACATTGTTTATTGAGCTGTTTGCTTTTTCCCCGAATTCTCCTGTCAGCGTCTTTGCGGCTTTAGGGACAACTTTGTTTATTTTGGTGGGTTGTCCAAAATGACTTCTTGCCAGCTTCCTTCTTAAGTGTCCTCCAGCTCTCCACATTACTTGCTGCAATGAACCGATCACACTTCAGCTATTTCGCCAGTCATATCCGCTAAGCTTCTCCTTCTGTAACGTTGCAGTGAGTCATTTTTTCATAATTGATAGAAGTATTCCATCGTGTCGCAGCCACAAAATGTCCCACGTCTTGTTACTTCTTTGTTGTGAAAATATGTACCAGCTAGATTCAAACATGTGACTGAAGTATTAATTAATTAATTTAGCCACTCTCTGGTTTCTTCTGCGTTTGATGATTTTCCCTTTGGAACCAAATTTATTGCTGGCTGGTAGTTTAGCCTACTTTTATTAACAACTACCTTGTTAACTGCACTTTTCTTCTCCATCGGTAGTGCACTTTCTTCCGACCTAGTTGTTAGTAAAGTGGGAATCTTTACTACGGGTAATGACTCAACCTTTTTGTCCATTGATGTTGGGCTATCGGCAATCATCACTCTGATAATGACCTTCATCGACATTATCGCCTGACCGGTTCATCTGCGTGATCATGCTCAAAGCAATGAATAATGTTACGCATTGTTTTTATTTACTTATGTTTTGCAGCTGTTTGGTGTGCGCTACTGCATACTTTAGCTGCTATATACAAAAATAATAATTTCTGACTTCATTCTTTAATAGTTAATATATATAAAATAAAAAGCAGTCTAATGAGCCTTAAACTATGGTACCGACTAGCAGGTTCAGAAGAGGTCATTTAAGTTCCAGAGTACTTATATCGAAAAGAAAAACGCATTTGGAAGTCGGAATCCTACTATACTATGAGTATACTCATGTTTAATATCCAACCCAGCTCATATTTGGGCGCTTTTGATATAATAACCTTTCTCTGCTCAAGGTTCACTTCCAAGAAATTTCAATAGCATTAGGGTACATTTATGGCGTCCTTACTTTATATAGTTACACGGTATTGCGGAAGAACTAACTCTGATTGTGAGTTTGTCAAACCAACATTTTCAATACGCCACTATAACACTGATTTCCTATCAGACATCCTCTGCGTCTTTTCCGGGACTAAATTCCATGTTAGTTTCATCCCGCAATTTTAACGTCACTCACCAAGAACAATGTTGTGAACTTGCAGCTCTCCGCCTTGTTCCAGTGCAGAAGAGTAGTCGTGCAGATGCGGCACGACTATAATTTAATCAAATCGACTTCTAATGACACTTGTCCTATCATTATCGTCAGACGCTGCTGCCACGATCTATTCATTTCCAGTTATTCGAACCTTCACCCATGGAAACCATGCAGCATATGAGCATGTGTGTACTGTACTGTACTGTACTTGACCAAATGCTATGATTGGCCAACACCTAAAGATCATGGGATACCCATGTCTTTTGTATGCTTATAGAATAATAATCAATACGCGGTCGGAATATTTCAATAACGCTCTTCACGATTCCCCCGAGGCTATCCTAATTGTTATCTTCATCTTGACCTTTTCTGGTAGTTGATGCTGGGTTTCATTTCAATTAACTTTTGGTTTTGTGTTGATCGTATATGCCAAAAAAAGACGTGAAACACGGTATATATTCTCGCGTTGAGAACCCGGAGAATGTTGCTATTAGCATTTTCCGCAATCTTATGGCTATACGGATTAATGATACGCTGCTAAGGTTCCCCAATGAGCATTCGCTTCTATTGGGTATGACTAACTTTTTATAAGATCTAGCCTCCACTGTTGTATAAATTATAGATGTTTTTTTTTAAAATTATTTATGATACGATGGGGAAAAATGCAATAAAAGTTAAAAACCGAGATCCACTGCAAAAGTCTCACTTTTTTTATATAGCACTGCCAAGGTTTCTCTCTTGGGCACACACTTGTGCTGGACATGACCCCCATTTATAAGATCGAAACACCATCGCTGTATCTTGTCTATCCTCATGCGAGAATTTCCTAAATTCAAATACATATATTTCCGCCCACATTACTACTGTTGCTTTCCAATTTATTTGTAGTATGTGTAGGTTTATTACAATATTAAATATATTGTGCGACAGCCTTGAAAAATATGTTATTTTGACGGATTTCGTTAATCTCCTTAAAAACCTATTCCTGCTGGACCCCAAGAACATCGAAGATAATGAAGTAGTGACCTCAGGTTTATTATTACTGTAAAATACTAATAATACCATGCTATTATACAAATGTGCAAGAACTTCTTTCCCTAGGTAATGATGGTGGCTATGAAACGGCGCATGTAGTTCTGTAGCGGTTGTAATTACTAATTTCCAGAGGTGCCTAATTGCGTTGATTTATTAATTAGTTGTTTGCCACGGAATACACATTGTGGTACCCATTTAATACCATAGATGAGCTGCAAGTTCAATTTATCCCAGTCCACCTTGATTTAATTTCGGGGCGTTCATCCCAATTAACGCTAATTTCTTAAACTGCCTTTATATCCACGCTACACCGCAGGGTCATCTTGATCCCACCAGCGCAGCTCAGGCTGGTAAAATTACTCGTATATTGCTGTCCTGAGCTACTTTTGCTGCTATCTTCACAATAATCCGTGATATGACAATGCAGACAGTTTTATCTGTCAGCGTCCTTTCAGATCGTTCCTGATTGATGTTTTCAACGTGGGAACGGTAGTGGATTCTTTCAGTGACATTTGTGACACACTTAATATAATGTATTGTGTTTCTGATAATGATGTCCGCGTGTTGCTATGATTCAAATAGAAACTATATTCTACTAGAACTTGTGATTTTGATTTACAGGCTTAAAAATATATGTACATACAGTGTGGGGAATGATTACTGAGGCTTGTCTTACCACTTGAACACCGATAGCCTGCCGTGTACGATTAAGGAGAACTTTTCCTTAATAAGAGACATGGAAAAACGGCTGAGAGGCCCAATTTCACACTATCGGCAAATGTATCAAAGGGACCGACTGCTATGATATTCATGGCACCATTCAAGTATTATTCATCTGTAATTCCTCCGGGTGGCCAGCCACCGTTGCATTGACAAGAAAGGGCGCAGCGGCATCTCATTTGTCCAAAAAGGGCAAACCGCGGGTCAGCTGCCCGCACCAGTGAAAGTCCCCCGCGCATTCTTTACTTTTTGTGTGTGTCTTTCTTCATTCCAAGGTCGTCCAGCCTACAGACCATTTCTTCGCATCATCTCGGGTAATGGTCGTTATGCTCGGACTTCGGGTGCGTTTACACTAAGAAACACGTATTACAGTCATTACCGGGCTAGGGCCTCTATTATTTGATGTAAAAAAAAAGTTCGAAGCATCGGACTGAATACGCTTTTCTATAGCATGTCCATCACTAACGACCTGGAAATTTGTAAAGCGATTTGGTTGTGTAATCATTCGGTAATTCTTTAAAAATATTGATATTTTCATGGTTTAATATCCGTGGAAGATGTTTCTTGGCCAGGGATGGAGGCTTTGGGGTTGGACACTTGGATGTCAACTGAAGAGTGAAGGAGGCTCCAACCAATACAGTCGGTACTTTTGCGAAAAGTTGACTCCTCGCCTCTGTGCCTTTTTCGGACTGGTAAACGCGAGTATGACTCAGATATGCCTTAAGTTTAAAAGGTTAAAACAGATTCAGCTTCCACGGACCATCAGGGACACCTCGAATCGAACAACTAGGCTAGCTGATAATTCAAGCGCTCCTTCCAACAGGCAAAATGAGGAAATTGAAATTTTGGTTTGCGTGCCAGAAGGATGGCACCATGGGAAGATACCCTTCGTTTATTGTGTAGCGTGCTGCGTTACATCGTATTTTCAAACTCCAAAAAGTTTTCCCCACACCAGTTAAAAAGGGAAAATTTGTCATACTGTTATTGTTTAAAGTTTTGAAATTTGACAGAGAAACTTTCATTTCCCCAATTTACTCGGTGTCACATCTTTTCCTTTGAAACCGTGAAACTAAAGTTAAACAAGGCTTTCCTTATACTTCGTATAGATAGGAAAGCAACAAATGTTAGCATTCTATCTTTAGACTTGAGCTTCCTACCTCTTAATACCGAGTAATCGTTGGTCAGATTAATGGGGATCCTGCCTGGATCGATTGGCGAGGCGTTGGCTTAGGGCGGATATAGGGATTAGTACGAAGTTATTGAATTAAAAATTTTGGTAGCATAGTATTGTAGGTCCTCTGAAGATATGCAAGTAAACCTATTAGAAGCAATATAGATATTGTTAAAGGTGTTATCACCCGAAAAGTTGCCACATTATTGTTAGTGAAAGACGTAAAGTGCAATGCAATAAAAAACTGTGGTGTTATTTACGGGCCGCTGTTATTGCGCCCCAATGTTTGAAAGTACGATGCTGTTCGCTTCTATTCCATTGTTTATGACCAATTGGGTTCACTCCAAGCCGGTCTTGTTTATGAATGAAAGCAAGTGAAGGAGGTTATTATCGGATATTAATTAATAATGAATTACCGTATTTGGTTGATTATTGTGAAAACTTTCATGTTACGCATTTCACATTGATCGACTTTCCCATGCGGGGGTTTAATTGTACGAGAACTGGTTGGCTGGCTACGCATATTTTCGATCATGTTTCAATCTGATTTTTAATTTAAGTTTCGATTAGCACCGGGTCAGACCTCCGTGTATGTTTGTAGACATTTACGAAAGCGAGGTCAAATACTTTAATACGGTAGTAATCTTTTGAGCATGTTCCAGTTTTAAAGGCCCCCCCATTAACGACGTAGGGCATTAACCTCTAAAAACCTTTAAGGCCCGGTACACACGGACGATCCCAACGGGGCAGAGAAATTTGCCATTCGAGAAAATGGGTTGGTGATTTGTTTACGCAAAAAACCGGTCTATTTCTGAACGCATCTCCGCAGATTTCTGTGTTTCGCTGACGTGTCGAGGGGAAAACCTGGCGCATGCTGAAGTAGGCTCTGGGGTTTTGCACTAACCCATTTGCTCCAATAACAAATTGGCCGCGTTGGCTCCGTATGGCCTAACATACCATACCATAGCACAAAAAAAAAATTATCTTTGGGCAAAAGTTGAAACAAACAATGTAGAAATTTATTTTACCATTTGAACTATTGAACGAAATTGAGTGAGTTACTCCATAATCGGGATATTGTCGTCTGCCTCTAACCATTGGCATAACAAGCAATGATGGGCTCTTATTGTGATATAAGATGACCATAACTTACCAGCAGGCGTACTCTTTAACCAGTACTTGTATTTGGGTCGCCCAGGGTACCCTCCTCCCTATTGTACTAGCCCGACGGAGCTATTGTACTCTGTTCTCTTCTTTTCTCTGTCAGCAATGAGATTGCTGGTTTGATGATTGTTCGCTGCTCGGTCGAGCCGGCTTCGATAATTCAATCTTCTTTTTTTTATTTCCTGACTTAACATTGAATTGAACAGAAATACCAATTAAACACATGCGTTTCCCCGCTGACCCACTATCACTTGGTAACCCTTTACTAGCTCGTGGGTTGTCACATGGGCGGCGAGCTCTGTTGACCTATTGTGGACAGCGTTGTGGACGCCGCCCCGAGTACTCAGTACTCACCTGTCCCTCCCCAGCTTTCTCTCACTGTTTTTATAATCATTCGGGATCTGTGATACTTGTCATTGCTGCGTTGACCCCATACTATAACCTCTGCCGCGCCGCTTTGTTCTGGTTATTTTAATCCGGAGTGAATGTTGTTTTTTAATACGTTGCTTCTTACGGATATGCTCACCAGGAGTGCCTCACCCTTCAGGAACTCGGTGAGTGGGACCAGCAGCCCATAACCCAGGCAGGCAGGCACCTGCCCTCCGAGCTTATAGGATGGTGATTTCCGAGTTAGATTTTTGTATTTTTCATAGCTTGGTCGTGACAACACTAGAAATGCGACGGAGATGCAATGAGATGAGGGAACAAAACTGAAATTAATTCCTTTGATTTTAGTTTAAGATAAATGAAGGTTGCCTGAAACAATCGATTGCTGTTTTCTTTTGTTTGGGTGATGTGAGGGATTTTGGCTCGCGCGCTGCTGATTACTATTCCGTCATAACTCAAAATTAACCAGGACTGGAAATTTTCAAAGAGAACGAGCTCAATTGCTAAGTTACGCGGGCGCTGTATCGAAGGTGTGGTATGACTACTGCTTATAAACCCTTCTACGATAACTCTTCTATCCCATAGAGATTCGTATCCATCCACTTGGGGAAAAAAATCCCTGAGCTATTATTCTAGTTGTTCCCTCATAAGTTTCCTCTCTACGGAGGACATCATCGTCTTTCTTCGTATGTAATTGCTTATATGCTGTCACCCTAACTTTTAACCTACTAGCTTTGAGTGCTTGAATTAATATTATGAGTTTTTATGTTCAATACATGCTCAACTTTCTTCACTCGACTCATGGCAATGTTTTCCCTTCCATTTCACATTCTTGGCGTTCTCCGCTTTTTATAACAATATTCATGAAAATATATTACAATATTAACATTTCCTGCGTTGAGTCTGAGTTTTTACTCTTCACTTCATTCGTTTTGTGCTCGGCTAATGGTCTTGGTCATTAAGGCATTAAGTACTCCTAGCAAATTGCTTGTTAAATGAAATTTATGCGATAACTAAATTTTGAAATCTATAATTTGGGCCAAATATCTCTAGTAGATGCCCGCTGCGCTATGGGACAGACTATTTTAATCCCGTTTCTGTAATTTAGTTTTTCATGTAGCCTAATAAATGTTAAACAACTAAATAAAGTAACGTGTCATCGATCATAGTACGATGAGAGAATTATTCTATTAATAAGCCGTCTGACGGCTCAAAATGGACATTCTTTACCCGGTAGAAAAAATATGTACACCACGAGCTACAAATCTAATTGAATCAGAGTTGTTTGGCAGGTTTATGAATTCATTGTGCGCTACATTTGCATATAGACTTTGTCGGCGAAGATCACGATCCTATTTTCGAAATTAGCCACCTTAGAGCACGTACAGTTTGCTACAAATTAGGTTCCCGGTTCGTTACAACTACAAAGAGCTAGGTTTAGTTAGGTCCCTGCTTCGCCGATCTAGCTGCCTACTTTCTTTTGTACCTTTGTTAACAATCTTATCTCATATCATTTCCTATTTTGGCGCATTTAATTACGTTTTTATGCACAGTCCTAAATATTTGATCATTCGTTTTTCATTCATGGTATGTGTATAGATTTAGTAGTATTTAACATGAATATCATCCATTCAATAAGGTCAATGCTAACGTAAGGATCCATTAAGTATTTCCATGTGGAAGAAACTTAAGCCAGAAACAGTACTTTGCATAAAGATGATGATGATAGGAAATTTGACATGAATAAATTGCAGTAGCAATTATTATAGCCGAGATAGCCTAAACTTGGCTCAGAGATCTCATAATGTTTAGATAACCGTTGTTTTGCCGAGATTAATTAATTCCTTTATCTGCTGTCGCAAATATATGAAATTCGTCCGATGAAAAATTCTTAAATATACAAGCTTTCGCAGTAAATTTAGATTTTCTCGTCTGGGATATGATTACTCTAAAAAAAAACACGATGAAATCGATTTCTGCTGATTTGATAGAATAGTAGTAATTCTGTCGGCTGAGTCCTCTGCATTTTGAGATAGCTTGTATTATTATGAGTTTTTCATCTGACCATTTTCATATCTTTGAGGCTATATAGCGAAGAATTAGTTAATGCCGTTGAAAGAACCGGTCCGAGTTTACTCGAACATGCTTTCCAATTTATCGATTAGTAGAGAGAGAAAATGATTAATTTCATGCTAAATAATTTTCTTATGGTTAAATTTCGGATATCACGGGGGGGGGGGGGGGTCCACCTGACGTCACTGAAGGTGACGTAAATTCTAGATAGGTCAGACCAACACATTACCACACAGCAATAATGGCAGGGCACGCAATGCATTTGAGCCCGAATTTTCTTTCATTTTTTCAAAAAAAAATTTTTTTTGCACTAAACCCAATAGTTTTTTGGGAAAGCAAACTGACCGGTTTCGTTACTCAATTTAACACCAAAAATATGCCTGAAGTTAGAAATCATCGATAGAAAGGTTTCGCATAAAAATGATTTTTTAGTCATTTTTCATGAAAATTGCGTTATTTTTATTCCCCCCCCCCCCCCCCCAGAAGCAAACTATCAAGCGACCCCCCGCATTTTATCAACATTAATAACGACTACAATATATGTGAATTTAAAAGAAATCGTTGGAGCCGTTTTTGAGAAATAATTTTTTTAGGCGTTTTTTTGGAGTTTTTTTAGAATAACACCCCCCCCCCAAATTGAGTTAGCCCAAAAAAAAAAAAATGGTCCTGAGGTATGATTTTTGTGAGCCTACATGCCAAATTTCATTCAAATCCACCCATGCCCGGAAATCGATGAACAAACAGACAGACAGAGCGACAGACAGACATTTCGTAAAAACCACTTTTTTAAGTTCCTAGGACCTCAAAACGTGTAAATCCGTTGAAATCTCGGAATCGAAAATTGGAACCATCACAAATCTTTCCTTATACTACGTTTAATTGGAAAGCAACAATAAAGACTTCGCTTGCTTTGAAATCGCTGCCTTAAATATAGTATATCTCCACACACTCATCACCATGCCGATGTAATGTATGTTATGCAAGTAACACCGTTTAGTTACAGTGAACCTAAGTCCTAACCATACTGATTTTTTTTCACAACTTTCAAAAACTATAGCAAAAACGACGTCAGTGCTGTCTTTGTGCATGCTATGTATTAAAATGTAGAGAAATATTTCTTATACTTCTACTACTCATTTATGCCGATCGATATTTTATGAGCAATTTGAATTTGTTTAAATGTTCGGTGTCCGATTTGCCTTCCCGAGTCGGTTGTAGACTCCTTGCCCGGCCGTGAACATCTGTTTTACATTACTCGTACATGAGTGCGAGAAACTCGATACATTCATTCGTTGGGACTTGGGAGCAATACAACTCTGATTTACGTATTCGTTCAGGGTTCTGTAGGCTCGGGGTGCAATAATTTTGTCAATGTGCTCCTTTGAAGCCGAAGGGCTCATGGCGATTGCGTGTTAAATGCATTTGCCGGAGAGCGTGGCAGTGTAGTGTGTTGTGTGTGTGAACCCGCTCAGCTGTCCTTTCACGCCCGGATTAATTCAGTTTGGCGAGACCGTGACTCCAGTCCTGTGAACCGACTACGTGCTGCCTTGCCATCAGTGAAGGTCTAACTCTTGATTATCGGGCTCTTACTTTGTAAACAAACAATGGCGGCGGGTAAGTCCAAGCCATAAGAAGTAAACTTTTGTTTTCCTTATAATTCAATGCGGTGTACGTACTGACTACGGATAGATATGGCTGCGTTTATTGGGGCGGTGTACGTGTCGGCAGTTTACTAATAAGCAAAATTTGTTTTCAACGCTGTCAGTTTCCGTACTAGGAGATATGCAAATTTGACTAGCTCTGATCGCATTAATATTAAAAGTGATAGGTTCCAAAGTGTTTGAAAGATTGGTTGATAACTTGAAACTGATGTGTTGAGTTGATACAGTAATTGGACGGTTGAGTGGGTTTTTAGATTGGATGCTACGGAGTGAAGCTGCCCGCCCTATTGTTGTTACCGACAACCAAGCTTACGATCTAGGCTTTAAGTTTGGAAGGGAGAAAAAATTAATTTGTTTAATGTCAGGTCAGGCGTAGCGTTGAGAGGGCAATGGGGATCGGGGATGTGTTTCTAAGATCATAATTATTTTCGACAGTGTTTTAAATGTAGGTATAGTGGGTCAGGCAACCACTGCAAACCATTAAAAAAGTAGCCCCGACTCGAATTTTGTTATTGCCAAATTTTATTAAAGCTGGCTAGTGACCTACTTGGGGAATGGCCCAGAGAACAGAGAGAAGCTGCAAATAAATCGATTAATTGCGACTAAAGAACAAGGCAAGACATCTGTATTTTTCTTGAAAAGTTCTTGTGGAAAAATGCCATCTAATCTTAACTTTAAATTATCCTAAATAAGCCGCTTAGGCTTGTGGGAATTAAAGTGGAATAAGAATTAAATTAAATATAGTTTGCTTTGAATAACTTTTCTTCCTACTTATTTTGTAGTTGCAGGCTCCTCGCTGAAGATGCTCCCGCGCTAAGTCGTCTGCGTCCAATCGCAGCCGCGGTGCGGTCGGTGCAGCGTACCGAGACGCTTTGAACATCATCTCGGTTGTTAGGTTGTTAAGAGGTGCGTCGTTGTGGGTGTGCCACACGTGCCAACTATTTACAATTGTTACCTTTAATTGTACTGTTCGTTCCTGACGATACAGTAGTGTAGACTTGTCAACGCCTAATTTAACCAAGAGCGTGGTTACACTGAAATCAACATTTGTAATAACTAGTCTATATTTAGTAATTAGTATTTTATGTGTAAACTCAAGACTACCTGAAAACCAGTTGATAGTCTTGTATAATACCGCTTGCATCCGGCTCGAAGGACCATGATTGGAATTTTATAAAATTGAAAAATATAAAAGATGGCGACTGATTTTCTCTCTGCTATATTCAAACAATCATAGAATATCAATTAAAGTTCGGAACACCTAGCTTACACAGGTACAAATTATTTCAAATGAGATAACTGTGTATGAAGGACCATAGGTTTTTGCGTGTACCTATGACTATGCGACATATAATATAATATTCACACTTTTCATTGCATTACATTGCCTGATAGTATAGCATAATCTAAAGATTTTGCTGAATGCCGACCTTTCACGTTTAAAATGCCGTACGAACTACTTACGCGATCGTGCTGCGTTCTGCGTATATCAAGATGACCAGCTGTAGCTCAGGTATGGTTCCGAAAAGTAACACCTGTCCGGGCCACAACTCGTAATTGAATGACCATGCAAATAATTGGTATAGTTGTTCCGAAAGGAGGTCTTGGATTAGAATCTCCTCTGTGTTACCAGCCTTATTTATGTTGAAGTACTTCTCTAGGAAGTGTGAATTAAATAACGCTTTGTGAGGGCCCTGTAATTATTTGACCATTATTTTGTTTATATTGCTTTCGGGATTGCGTACCACTTGGCGATATGTTCGATTATACATTGTTGTTTCTGTATTGTACTATACTATTTATAACTTAAATAATTAATTAAAATGTTGAAATATCTCCAGTGCTATAATTATTCGGTCATTGTTAAATGTTTCTTCCTCAAATGAAGAAATTTTTCATTTAGTATGTTTTGTCTTTTTATTTTCTGTATTCCAACGAAATGGAGAACCTGCACTACTATGTACAATGACCGGAATGAGAAAAAGAGTTTAAAAGCCACACAATTTACTCTAGAGACAACGATAACTGACTGAATGCTGCCGTCTAGCAAAATACGAACTTACATACGATAACTCAACTAAATTTCAGCTATCAATTTTAACACTAAAGTGAATTTATGTTGAAGGGGCAACCTCTTTTGGGCATTAAATCCGAACAACACGTAGACTACCAAGGAAAACCTGAATCTCTGGTAAGGCATGTCTGTGGTTCGAGCCCCACCGGATTGAGTTTTTTCTTGATACTCTAGTTCGGATGTAATGAATGCCAGCCATCCCTCTTGATTGTCATTGACTCTATTGACAGTTAACCTATTACTATCATTCCAAAGACCCTACTTTTACTTTTACATCGCCTTTGTCCTCAGGGAGTGTCGGCGGCACGGCAGCGGCGTTTCCAAACAACTCTGTTTAGAGCGTCTTCCTTGTTCAGAGTCCTTATGTCTTCTTCGATTTTTCTCGGGAGTCATTTTCGGTCTTCCCCGGGGGCGAGGTCCAGGGAGGATAATAATCCTAAATGACGTATATGCAGGGTCCTATGAAAACACGCCTTAAAACCTCTAGCTGATAGTGGGAATTTAAATGTACTCATTTTCTTCTTTATTACTGCACAGAAAATTATAGAACCAGCCGTGAGGTATAAGTTTATATCTGCTCCCCCGAAACAGCTCGAACCACATGCAATCGGGACCTTGACAACCCCACGAGGCGAGGGTGGTGACTCACGTAGCAACCTTGAAATGCCGCCCCCGCAGAAAGTCGATACCTATTTCGGGCGTGCTGCACTGGCGCTGTCGGTGGCGGTCGAGGTCAGTCTGTAGATTGACCTGGCTGACCTATTTTCAACCCACCCAGTCAATGTACATGCTATATGTGCTGATGTAAGGGTCCAGTTCGTTCGCAATTTGGGTCAGGAAAGCTAATGGGCAAACTACAAATTACAAATTGGCAACACCATGGTCAAGATCGGGTGTCGCTTGTCGGATCGAACCGTCGCCAGCTATGGACATTGGGCAAGTCATAGGGAGGGGGTGTTCAACCCCCCCCCCCCCGAAATGTGAACATGAATAAAATGCATAGGACTAATTCAATCCAGTATACTCTTGTGGATGATGTATTGGATGTAAAATCTTTACTTTATTACAGAATTGTATGAATGCATTGAAACCGACTATATCTCGCTTATACAAATTATACCCCTGGGTCCCCTTGTTTGCAAAAATATCAATGTTTCGTTGTCTGAAATTGTCAGAATGGGTAAAACCCCCTGTGTAACATATGGGTGACTAAAATAATAATCAGGTTTTATAATCAGGTTCGACCCCTCCTAAAGATAATCCTGGCTAAGGCTTTGGCAGGGCGGCTGCCCCCCTAGAGATACACGTGTATTTAGAAAATCAGGTTCATTTATAAGATGTTGATAACCCAACCTACAATATATAAATCATCAATAATTGCTTCTCATCGCATCGTTGCCCGTAGTTCCAAACAGAGCGGTCACGCACATTGGCACATACTAATGGTCAATGTTTATAGATGCAGCGACGGGTCCGCGTATATTGCGTTTCTGTTTAAATAGCGAAACTTCTAATTCCCCGTGGCAAGGATAATGTAATTGTCTGACTACCATTTAGTGTCCCACTATGCGGAAACCTGAAGTCATGTTTGCTCAAGTAATGGAAAACGCGTGAATGATGTTGTGGAGTTTCAATCTTCTAACATTTTTTTTAAAAATTAATATTGAATTTTCCATGTGCGAATGGCACCTCTAACCATTGTCAAATTTTCCGCGAAACTATCGAAATATTTTCGCATTAAAATTTATGGGCCACATGGAAGAAGACTAGTCGCATTTAAAAAAACTAGATTTTAATAATGGAAAAAGGTGTTATTCTGACCTAACCCTTTAGCATGCATTTGGAGGGACCGGTAGAACAAGGTGGTAGAAAAATATATATGAGAGAGCAGTATATAATGCCTTCTTTCATGCATGATAAAAAAATCGTTTTGTTTTTGTGCGGCTTAACGCCTTCTACCGCCGGACCCTTCAATTATAAATTATTTGAGCGGAAAATATCGTCTTTAAGCCACAATGAATCATTTCACTGACCGATAAGAGTGGCCTTAATAGACACCGTGGCCATTTTAGATACGCTATTGGTTCGTTTTAGTAAGGCGGTAAAGTAGTTCCAGTAATTCTCCAGCCCATTAAGTAAACTTCTTCTCCTATGGATACAATGAAATATACCGAATTCTGCTCAAATGAATTAAATGTCAGACAGTCTTGACCTTATGCCCCGTGGAATAATTTCCCTTTGCTATTTAGCGTGACGAAGCCGACTCATCTTAGTCTTGAAGTCTCGAGAATATTCACCAATGGATCAAAGTGGTCCAATGGATCAAAGTGGTCCAATGGATCAAAGTGATTCATTATATAGAATTGACTTGAAAATCGTGTCCAAAATCTTTTCTTGACCTTCCAACGCTACACTACAACTCAGGATGAACTTAAGCTTTTTATTTTTATACATGGTACAATTGACAGCACTATTGTTGCTGGATATAGTTGGCACGATGGGAGGTCGACCGTCAAGTGACAATAATAGCAATTATTAGTTAATTACATTTGAGTGCCACCCATTGGCGACTCAACTGCGGAATCTTTTTGCGTCGGATGGTATCCGTGAGAAACGAGTGCCTCACGTAAACAATGCTGTAATTACGCATATTTGGCCTTAATTGCTTTTTGATTTGCCTTTCTCCGGACCATGTTGTCACACTTGACGTTTCTTGCAATGCAATGTATGAGCTGCCGATGAACTTTACCGCGTGTTAACGGGGTCTGGTCAAAGAGGCCATTCATGATTTATGTTTCTATTATTTGTACTGCACGCTAATTTTTATGGCACGTGACTGTATTGTTACGTAGTTGGTGATTAAAGCCCCGTGAAATGTCCATTTAATGGTCATAATGTGTGTTATCACGGCCTATTAATTTATTGCTGTTGTTAAAAGCATGGGTGTTAGTATTACTACTTCATGTTATTCACTAGGTTTTCTTCAGTCCTTTTCAGTTCTTTTGTCCAATTACGTTCATGGTTGCCACCAATAAATTTGTGCTCAATCTCTGGTTTCCCTCTCCTCGTGGTAAACTGATAAAGCGTCCAAGTAGGCTCTCTGTGCCAGTTTCCGATTTGCGACACCGAGTTAAAGCCGACTTAAAGTTCCCACTTCATTTTATTGAAGGTTTATTATGCAAAATCAAGGTGCCCTGACTGGCTGTTCAATCTGGACAATTCTCGCAGTCGCGAATTCCTGACGTCTTTTTCATTGTAAGAAGTGGGCTTTGTGAATGGTTGGTGCAAACCCACAAAGTCTAATACAGAAGATTTCCGTGCCCTATTGTGCAGTCGGCTTCACGCCAGCTTCCGAAATCGCCAATAGTCCGCTAACCCTATGGCTACAGTGGAAAAAGTCAGCAAAATCACGACTGTGAGAATCGGCCCTAAGTGACTTACCGAGGGAGAAACCTTACGGGTGTGAAAATTTAGCTTGTAGAAAGAACTATGTAAAACGTTACATCCATTAGAAGAAAATTTGCTCTACATTTTCATCACATGTCACTAACACCGATCGGCCACAGTTATTGAACTTAATTGGCAGTTCAACTGGGGGGAAATGTGACGGTCACCTGCGTCTTACTGTGCATCAAATTTCAGAGGAACGTTTCTTCTTGTTTGGATTGGATTTTTCTAAAAAACAGACAATGTCTCCTTAAATTAGTGTAGCCCAAAATTTATGAATACATACGAATTTCCCCTTTAACACTGTGCCGGCCGCAGTGTCCAATGTTTATTTTCAAAACTCTGTTACGTGATCTACTGTTCACTTATCGGTTTGGCTTTTCATGACTTTTCCTAACTACGTGCATATTTTAAACACATGAAAAAAAATTGCATTTAGTCAGCAGTTTCTCCGGAAACCGTATTGACATACGTTGCCGGCCGGCAGTGTCCATTGGACACTTATGAGAGAATGCATTGCGTCATTGCTATATATCAACAGCCAGTTCGGGGGGATTGTTTAGTTTCAGGTAGTATTTCACTGTATACAATGTGTAAAGAATGGCATGTCGTTTACTTCTTTAGTGTCATAGACCCAACATAGCTTACGGATTCACATTTTTTTGCCAAATCAGCACAAGTCATTTACTTCATTACATGCCTCTTGTCCTCTTACCAAAGTCAAACTGCAGTGTAATATTCGATGACGCAGAAAATAGTGCCACAATAGAAAAAATTGAGGCGAATGCGTTGTAAGATGTTTGGCAGCAGAAATTGAAGATAGTCGAAGAAACGTCTCCCGTGACAATTTCTTTATTAGTCAGCCAATAGTATATTACCGTACCTGATGGTTTCCAAAAACATGAAAATGGATTGGGTAGGAAAAGTGGGAAAAGGCGTAAGTTCTTAATCATGGATGGATTTAGTAAATCTATGGTAAGTTAATTTAAATTACGTTCTGATTTAATCGATACTGCATAATATGTTTTTCCTATTTTGACCCACAACTACCCCCCCCCCCCGCCCCCCAAATGTGCTGATCCGTCCCTGTTCTGCTACAGCTGGGAAAAGAACCGCTCGGAACAGGACGGGGCGATCAGGACTGGGTATATTTGTAAATAGACAATGCTAAATCCCATAAGTGTCCAATGGACACCGGCGGCCGTTAACGTATGTCAGATGCTCCGGCCGGCACAGTGTTAATAATGGCGCGATATCATCCGCATGACAAAACACAATCATTTCTGAAACTGTCGAGAAGCTTTGAGTATCTACTCAAGAAACGTCACCAGGTAATGGATGAGGTGCTTGTCAAGGGTCAAGGCTCGATCATCTTTGGTGCGGTTTCTTCCCTTATAATTAGAGCTAGGATAGTAGCTATTTTACTGAATATACTCCCCATGTTTGTGAGTGTATATTTGTATAAGCAGAGTGTGGATGTGAACAGTTCCGGGAATAGTAATTTTACCGTGAGCTCCCTCTTTACCGGAAGATGAATGACCGTGCGACACGCAAGTCGCACGCCTTTCACGCATCGCAAACTCCAGCAGTCGCGTTCCAAATACACAGCAGATTTATTGCGATATTATTATATTATTTCACGGGGGGTGGATCCGAAATTATAATAATCAATACCATTGCCGGAATAGCCCCCCACTTTCAGATTGACATTTTGGTGCAATCTTATGTGTTCAGACTGTGCATATCCCTTCGCGACGAGGACGATGGGGTTCGACCCTGCTCTATGGAGACTGAGACTGAATGCATTATATTGTTGTGATCAGTAAAGTAAAAAGTAAAGTAATGTAAATAATATTACCATTACAATTATAGTACCAATAGTTTTCGGGTCGAGAGGCCGGTAACCTGCAAGACCCTAGCCTGCCCAAACCTTTCGATTCGGACAAGTCTGTCGGGCTTTTTAGGGCCTACACCTACACCGTTAGCCGTTGAGACGCCCCAACCCCCCGACACACCAGCAATAGCGATTGGAGCGGTGTACCCTCTACGTTGCCCGCGGGAGCGCGGCGAAGGGCGAGGTGTTAGAAGCAGTTCTATTGACTATCTATTCAGCTCATTCGCTTAATGCCGAACACCTGGGATCCCCAAAGGTTTACGCAGAAGAGAGTCATAGTTACTCCCGGAGACTGAGACTGAATGTTTCGGCCATGCCATTGTTGAAGAATTGGAAGTAAATACCGTGCCGGTGGGGACTGGGGAGGTTAGTTTGGAAGATAAGGGAGACTGGGGTCTTCCAGAGGAAAACAATGCGGCGTCTCAAGACGTCATTGGTTCTGCAAGGAACACCCGCCACCCGCTAAGTGGAGATCATCATCATCTCTTGTCCACCATCCTGAGGCCACTTTTTATGATAACCAAATTAGAGACCAACACTATTATCATACGCTATTAGTATTATCATCTTCCCTTGAGCGTCTTCCAGATACTTAACTCCTTATAGGGTATTGGTTATTTGGTATTTAGTAAGGAGTACCCCATCGGCACTTCGGTTATTACATTGCATTTGCAGAGATTTTAAGTCGTAGGGGGATAAATTTCTTTTATGAAAGAACATCGATTTCTGGTGAACTTCTTTTATAATCAAGCTCTTCGGTTGTAATTATGGTACAGTTTTGTGAAATAGTGCCTCCGTTTTTGTTGAGCTTGATGGCCGCCAGTGGTTCTCCGTATTCAGAGATGTGGCTGACTGGTGGTCTATATTCTTGGATCGTTATTTACTTGTTTCAAAAGACGGACTGAGCTATGTGGTATGCGTGAGATGGCGTTAATATTTTGTTGTCGTGCGTATTTAGGTGTCATTTATCAACTGTCCCATTACGGTGTTTCCATGAGTCACGACCGAGCATAGACGGACTAAGTTGCCCGGGGTAAACTGGAAGGCTCTCAAGCCACAGCCCACTTTTGAATTAGTTTAACATAGCCGGATGAAAAGGTCTGGAAGTAGGAATACAGTAATATGTGTCCAATCCCAAGCTACGGCTCTGCTACAGTATTCATTAAAACCATACCCCTGTGAAAAGGAGCTAAATACAAGACGGAAGAACTTGAAAAAAAAAAAAGGATAACGCATGGTCAATCGTTAGAAAAATCAAGTGGTTCGGAATCCACTATAATCAGGAGGTCCACCCTGTCAGTCAACTCCCCTTTCCCCGAGGTGAAAGAGTCTGCCCTTAGGGTGCCTCAAGTTAACAATCAGACTCACTCCCCCCGCCAGGCTGACAGGGTTGCTTAAAAAGCAGAAATGCTGAAAGCAGGCGTTAGAAACAACATTGTTAGAAAAATAAATAATAGAGTGACATAATGACAAATACTAAAAGAACTAGTTCTTCATGAAACTATTCTGCATTGCTGTGGCTCTGATAAAAAAAATATCTTATACACACATCTGTTTAAGACGAAATTGTCAATAAATTCTTCGGTAGGCATATTATTACTAAGGATAATGGCGATTTGAGGTTACATAACTTGTATGTAAATGGGAACAAGTAATTACGGTGTTATGCATCGTACTCTATAATCTGTACGGCGCCCTTATTGAGTTTATATATTACATTATTCGATAATATCGTAATTGACGGTTTCATTGCTGCCAAAACATCCACTCTATATCTTCTGTAAGAATAAAAAACGTAAAAGTTTTTTGTATTTTTTTCTCTGGTGGGTAGCTTCCTTATTATTTTGGAGTGTTGAATATTGGCTGTGACAAATTTTGGCAAGCTATTAAAACACTTAGTTCAACAGTCTTTTTACTGTAATCATTATACATAGCTCTTTTTGTCACATATTCTTTGCCCTTGGTTTCCAACTGGAACTTTTAAGCTGTGTACTTTACTAGAAACTACTGTCATGTATGCTTAATTGCTTACGTTATGAGCTATATTACTCATACATTTGCGACCTAGTGGGTTTTGTTTACATAATAAGTACTACAATATATGTGAATTCAAAAGAAATCGTCCGAGCCGTTGTGAGAACCACTTTTTGTTGTCTTTCGGGGGGGGGGGGGGGGGTATAAAACCCAAGAAAATATAGTTAACCAAAAAAATTCCTGATCATCTTTTTTGTTAACTTAAATGCCGAATTTCATCAAATTTTATCCAGTAGCTTGGCCCGAAATCGTGTTCCAGAACGGTAGAACAGACATTTCGTAAAAACAACTTTTTGGGTACCTGGGACCCCACAACGTGTAAATCCGTTGGAATCTCGAAATTGATAATTTCGATCATCACAGAGCTTTCCTTATACTAACGTATATATTGGAAAGCAATAAATTTTAGTAGCTCGTTATACTTAAACTAAATGCTAAACTAATCACACAATACTACCTACAGTACCGTACAACATTTTCGCTGTGTTCCGTGAATTCCTGTGTATTTTGTAAGTGTTTCCTCGCTGGAAGATTGATTCGTGTGTAAGCTATGATTCATCGACCTTCCCATCCAAAAGTAAAGTTAACATGTTTATTTTGCTGCCCATCCCTCCATATGTTTACTCATTGGAAGTCATTTGTCTCTCGTTACAGCTGTATTTTTATTCATCCACCCCTTGGCCCGCATCACATCACACCTTTAAGAGTTCATTTCCTGGTATTAACAGAACTTCGAGAAATAGTCTTTCCGAGGCTGGTCAAATATTCATTTCTTTTGTTTTATTATCCATTAATTGAGGCGCTCCACTACTTATGTACGAGCTGAGAGGTCATTTTTGTTTATTCAGCTTCCATTAATTGCGCGAATGGAATGAAACAGTTCATAATGGTTCACTGCTCGCACTTGGACTTGGTCTGATTCGTAAGGATCAGGCATCACCATCCAATGGGGATAAAAATAAATAAAAAAATAAAAAAAAACCGACTTAGGTGATCCTAATAGGACATTGGTGATCGGATGGATTGCTGTATTGGAAAGACAGCCAACAAAGTTTGATCGACTTTAAAATAAAGTTAATCTTTCTTGACTCCAGAAAGAGTAAAAATTATTTGATGGTACAGTTTGTCAATTGTGTCTTTTTCTGTCGTCAGAAGCTCGATCTAATATGAAACATGGCAAGTTCATATTTTATGCTCGGCTTAGAAAATTATTTGGAGATACTGGTCAGCGCTTCACCAAATGGCTAACCTGCCAGTGGTGGGCGTTAGCTATTAAGTAAGTAAAAAATTATTCCTTGTGTCCATTGCATTTTATAACAGATTCACGTCAAAAACAAGAGGCAGATTTCGATAAAATTGAGACCCAGTAAGTTAACTTTTTTTTTAGAATTTACTGAAGATACCTTGGAACTACAATAGTTAGGTTAGTCCATGTTAAATGAGAGGAGTCAACGTAATAAAAATAAATTATACACTTCAACCTATAATGCCCGGTTTTGTTTCAAATTTATAAAAATCCTGGATCGTGTCATTGAAGCATAATTCTCCAAAAGAGGGGGCTGCAGCACATGATGAAGAACTCCCTTGAATACGAACCTGACTACGGCCATGAAGACAGATTTGTCTCACCGCCCAAGAGTGTCCTTATAACCGGAGTGGACTCCAATACAATGCTGTATAGTGTGTTTCCATTATAATTTTCCATCTGGCACGCCGTCAAAAGTGTGATGATAAACAATGCAATGCGTTTAATAATCAAGTGTTGGCTTCGCGAACTTTGCCCTCCACGTGCTCGGTGAGGAAATAGCTCCACGCCCTCCAGCACATGGCTATTTATAACTTTGGATTGAATTAATGCTTTACTGGCTATTTTATGACGTGTGGCTCACGCCGTTGTATTGCTGCCGTGTTTTTTAGGGTAGTACAGTTCGATCATGCTTCTGTCAAAAGATCGAACATTCTGAAACAGACAATTTTTCTCAATTCTGTTCCAGTCCCCCCTCCCCCGAAATATTTGGATTTAAACTAGATAGAATCAACAACATCGACTTGGAAATAAGGATAAGACTTCTCAAAACTCTAGTGTGGAGTGTGCTCTTGTACGGAAGTGAGACATGGTGCATTTACGAACATGACAAAAAAAATTGGAAGCCTTTGAGTTGTGGTGCTACAGAAGAATCATGAAAATCCCATGGAGAGACCACATAACCAACGAAGAAGTGCTCCATAGAATAAACGAAAAAAGAGCTATTATGGCCACCATTTCAACAAGAAGAGGCAAATGGATGGGGCATATTCTGAGACACGAAGGGCTCCTCAAGAGCGTAATTGAGGGTATGGTTGAAGGCACCAACTCAAGAGGACGACAGGGGAAGGTGTACCTAGAAGATGTCATGAAGGACCTAGGGTGCGACACCTACAAAGAACTGAAAAGGACCGCACAAAACAGACAAGAGTGGAGGAGAAAAATACAACATTCGCTGCAAACCAATCCTTAGATTGCAACTCAAGAAGAAGAATTGAGGTTTCCAGACGTGCATTTCACTACATACTATAGAATTGCACCCTCCCCGAAATAAAATCCTGGTTACAGGCCTTCGTCCCATCGATCAATGCAGTGCTTTGGGATAGGGAATTTCGATGCAACCGAAATTTAACCCTAGGAAAATTATTTACAATGGAAAAATTATATTTATCTCGGTACCTATACTGATTTGATAAATAGGAAAGCATGCTCGAGTAAACTCAGACCGGTTTATTTAACAGTTTTATAATTTTTAATGTATTAATTTATTTTGCTTTTCACCTATGATATTTTTTGTAATTAGTTGCACGTGTTTAGGTGGCCGTGCTCAGCATGTTAATGTGGTGCACGTGCAACATCTCTTCTTTAGGTTGAACAAGTTTTTTGTACCGGTGTTATAGAAGTTGTCATTTTTTTTTATAAATAGAAAATTACCGCCACGCATGATATTTTCTGTCGTCACTTTCGCTTTGGGCTTCCAAGCTTCCAGCCTTGAGAAAATAAAAGTTGATGACCAATTTAAGTTTGGGCAATGATGGGTTATACTATTGATAATTTTTAATAATATGTTGTGTATCCTCTCTTTTTCGGACGTACCCTGCATGTCTAGACACAAACTCCAATGATTATTATTATTATTTTCAGCAACTACAATCTATCCCATCTTATTGGATGAATGTTTCTCATAATACAATAGTTAATCAATCACGAAATATTCCGTAATTGGTGACTGGAACAGATTCCGTGTTGTGATAGTGACTCAGACTGTATTCTCGAAATTAGTCTCAAGTTAACTTTTTTCACAGGCGATAATCAAATACAATGCTTCCAAAATATATAATGATTGTTTTTCCTGATTCCTGGATTTGCTTCTGTCTCAAATTAAATGTCCCACAAAAATTAATGGGAATGTCCGATAAAGCCATTCTCGATAGAATGTACGAATTACGGTTATGTAAATTCCCGGCAAGATAAAGTTCTGCCGCCACGATTCTCCCTGATCCTTAGGAGTTAGGGGGAAGGGGCGGATCATTGTGCTCATAGATATATTTTTTACTTCTATTACTTACCTTTGGTGACCTCTTTTTATTAACGACTTCAAAATATTCCTTGTTTCATTCTTGATGGTGGGAATATTAATAACGCGATAGAATGAGACAAAAACGGTTTTATTAAAAAATTTACAACACAAATAAATCTTGAGGGGTAATATACTGCCGCGCTACACATTGTTTTGTATGTAGAAAAGTAAGGAGATTAAAATAAGAGTGTGTTCAAAGATTAAGCTTTCACTAGACTATCTGCCAACTACGAAGTTGTGAAATAATCAGTGAGCTACATGAATGCTTTCTGATGTCAGCACCACTTCTTGCAGGTTAGCCAGTTAGCCCACCATAAACTTAAACGTCGTCGGACTTCAAAAAGACACTCAAGTACAAGTAGCAAGTAGCAGTTCTAAGGTTAAAAATTAAGAGAAACCACCGCGTGGTGGGCATGTCCAACATTCGGCTGTTGATGACAAATGATTCTATGCCAAAAGAGAAGACGGGAGAGCAAATAACGACAAATGCCGCGAAACAAGAAGACGACAGTTTCCCCGGCACGACCTGTCAACGGGGGATCAAGGCTGCACGCACCTGCGAAATCCCGCCAAGATTTGCTGAGTGACATAAGACTCGCATAGAAATTCGTTCAGAAGCGGACCCAATTCTCAAATGTCACCTGTCCCTCTGCAGAGGCAGCTGAGATCTGCTGCGTTTTGAAGAAATGATGAAAATGTCAGTTTAGGCAAGGCTGATTTATCTGGTTCGCGGCATTCGCATATATATAAGTTGCAAAGAATTCATCCCCCCCCCATTCTAATTATGGTGTCGTTAATACTGCTATAATACTGCAATATATAGTATTATATTAATATTATTGTGATTGCTATCCTTGTTGTATTGCAAGTTTGTGCTCGGTAATCTTTGTATCTCGACCGGCTCCTGTTGTCTGGTGCAGTGCTACTGAATCTCCCGCCTTTTGCCTTGACTTGTCCCCCTGAGCTCAATAATTAACCTGACGTCTTTTGTTGCAGGGGCGTGGAGTGCCATGTGCCTTCCGCACGTCGGCTGCCCCTCCTGGGGGTGAGGGAGAGCGGCGCAGAGGTGTATACAGAGCAACTCGCTGGCGACATCGCAGCTCGTGTTGTCTGCCGCAGGACTCGGGGAGCGACTCTTCCTGCCATGATACTTCGCCTGCAGTAAAGCCCGGCTCTCCGCGCCCCAGCTTCTCGGACTCTGATTCTATCTTCGAACACATCAACATGCCTATCGGTAAGTGCAACACCCCTCAACAGTCAACATACGCAGGAAGATTTAAAAAATTCACTAAATGCACGATTAATTTCCGTACTATACCATACACCGTAGTCCAGATGGAATGGGGGTGGGGTTCAGGCAGATAGTGTATCTGGAACGATAGCGCGCATAGTTTGTCAAACGGCCAATAAGTGATCACTGAGTTGAAAAATCACCATTATCGATTTTTTCTGGTATGATGACTTTGGTTCGATTGCAAATATAAAATAGAATAGATGACACTTAACCATAAGCTGAGTAAGGCCAACAGCGGTGCATCGTATAGGGGAATGTGGGGAAATAACACAGGTTGGCAATGGAAATGTGACAGAGTTTGTCGATAAAAATAAAATGAAGAGCAAATGTACAATCCAGCATGCAGGGCTGGCAACGGAACTGACGCAGTAAGTTCTGCAAACTTGACCTGGCAATCTTAATGCCTTCATTATGACTGTAGTTAGCTTATGGCGAGAACCTCCAAGCTTAATCTCAGTCACAACCTTGGTCGCGTCTTTGTTTACGCTGCGAATGCCCATCTCACCCGCCTGTTTCATACCTACCCATAACGTTTCCTTTGAGGCTGTCGTCTCCGGTGCGCCCGTTGCCATGGAGACGAAAAACCAAACTTAAACCAAGCCATCCGGCACGTGTGGGGTCAAAAAATGTCAATGCTCGCAGCACTTGCAGTGAACATTCCGTTCTAGCTTGTCTACTCCATTGAAATCAACCAATGTTTTATGCAGACCCGATGTGTCTTCGGGCCACATATGCCATGTCTGTCAATGAAACAATGCCTACCTGCGTTCTTGCATAACATGATATTGTTAAGCACATGTTCTTCTAGAATCTAGATGATAAAGATTAGAAAATAGGTTAGCCGGTGTATTGAATATGCATTTCAAGTTGTATTGTTGCCTGAATGCCTGCAGGCTGCAGGTATGATCTCTTAAGTTTATTGTGCAAATCCCTTCACTTTGATCACATTAATGAACAACTTTCCTATAGAATTAGCTGCTGTGACTGGGTTGTAAATTCTCCCGAAAAAATGCGTTCCTGCTTAACATATTATCACTTTTAATTTTTTTAGCGCAGAAATGCAAGTTTACTGTGTTGTTCCTGTGAATTATAACAAACAATTGCTTCTGCGATGAAAGTACCTACGACAATAGCTAACAACTTGACGTAGCCCAACATTTGGATGTAGATTGTCAACTAAAATGTTGTTGTTTGGTAGGCTTGGGTAAAGCATTCGTTCCCGCCAAAAATGGTATGTTGGAATTTACAGCAAATTGAGTTTATAATTTACACTCAATTGATAAAATAAGTCTGGTAGCTATTGTCATACTTTCTTCGCAGACTAATTTGTTTATAAATCAAAGAAATGCGAAAAGAAATAGAAGCTATACAATATGCCTCTCTCCATAAGTTAATCATGGGCGTTATTTTTGGGAATTACCCCCAATTAGAGGACTTTTGGCACATTGATGTTGTTTTTCTCTTTTTCATTTTTATAGGAAAGTTGTCCACTGAACGATTATGTTGAGAAACTGAGGAGTTGGAGTCATCGTTAGGGTGGGTCCCGCCATTGTTCGTAAAGTCTAAGTAAGGCATACTGCACTGCACCGCTACGCACTGTCGTATAAACAAATTTATAATATATTTATATATATATTTTAATAAACATAGAAATAAAAAAAAACAATGGCAAAATACTCTCCTCTCATTGAGTTCCCGAAAATAGAGCTTATGATTAATTTACGGAGATAGGCATATCGTATCACGTTTTATTTAATTTCATTCATTTTACGACGAAAAAGCAGTTGGCTCTGTTGATGATTTGAATTATAATGAAGTAAACTTTAAAATTAATCGGTTTTATTGGACTATTAGCCTAAAATTTGGGTGTAGATTATTAACTAAGTTCCTGTAAATTCAAAAATTATTTATGGCGGGAAAGAATGCTCTACCCAAGTCAATCAATCAACAATCAGAGCAAGGATTCTCCATAAGTCAATCATGGGCGTTCTAATTGAGAATTGACAACCCAATCACAACAGGTAATAGGAAAGTTGTCCATTATATTGTAACACATTCAGAGCACTCGCTAATTTTATTAGTCAAGCCTTGACAAGTATATCCAAATATAATAGTAGCTGACCCATTTGTTCACCTCGTTAAGGAAAATGTCCCTGTTGCCGTGACTCTAGACTTAGTCGATTGTCTGTCACGACGCTTTTTATATAGCTTGAGTCATTTTCAGTCTTTCTTCTACGATTACTTTTCTAAATCAAGGTCAGCCTCTGACTTTTGTATATATTTTAAACAATAAGAGCAAATATGGTCATTCGTAGGAAGGTATGATTTGACTAGGTTGAGGCGTCTCCATTTGACTGGTCACGACTGGCCCCATTACCTGTCTCCATTTTGTGACAACGTACTTACCAGGTATCGTATAATATTAAAATATATTGTTCAGTCAGAAATCTGTCATATTTGGTGTATTATGTAGGATGGATAGTTACGGATATTAAAAGTACATGCCAACTTCCTTATTTTTCATATAAAGTAATTTGTTTTGTTTGTGTTGTAGGTATCGAGCCGCCTGGACTCAAGACCAGTATCTCGCTGTCGTCGCTACCCCCAGGCACGCCCACGGACAGTCCTGAACATGCGAGGCTCCGCGTCCGCATTGACAGACCCTACCACAGCTTAACCAAACAGCACAGGTACAGAAACACATCTAAAGAAGAAATTGTTGCTAACTGAAAAAAAAAGAAAAAAATTTAAAGACCTCGTCGTTCCGGTAGATAGCGAATAAATGTGGCTACGGTACAAGCACTACCGGATTTTCATTGTAAGGGCCCCTAAGACATCGTTGTTGGGGGGGGGGGGGGGGTCGGAGGTCTCCTCCATGGGTTAATTTTCCTAACTTTAGTTTCAACTATGTATTTTTATTCTGTTTTGCTGTCAGTGGTGCGTAGGGGCCCTAGGCCAAGGCTTGGTCGTCATGGTTGTCCTATTCGATAAACCTGGCAGGGTGGCACTGGTTACAAGGCATCTTTCATTCTTTCATCAACTGCATACGAGTAGCATTCTCTTGTACTTTTCCATCACCAAATATGGCAGACCTCATTGTGAATGCAGCGTCAATATTTTAATTAGTAGAATGTATTGTAGTCTATTACGTGTATCCTTGTGATGGTATATGGGCGAAGCTTAGATATTGGATGTTCCCTGTGTGGTGAAATGAGTTTTTGTAGCGCATACTAAAATGCTGGAATAACAACTTAACATCTTCAAATCGCGTCGGAAATCGTCAATTAATGCTATGTTAAGGATATACTGTATATACGTACGTGACAGGTACCTGGGAATAGCTGAAAAGTATTGATTTTTCAATTCTTGCTGTACTTCTGATGTACTTGCTGTTACGAGATTAAACCATTTAATCATTTTTGGGACTTGTTTCGAAGTATTACGTTTTGCAAATATATTCTACATTGAATATACAATATGCATAATTGATACAATACAAAATACGACCAACAATACAATACTGGGGTAATTACTTTTAGTTACAAAGGCGAATGTATACCCTCTTAAGGGCAAACCGGAGTCGCCGATATTCTATTTTCTGTTCAAACTTCAATTTCTCATGAAATATGGAACGCAAAACAATGAAAAAATGCTGAATGGAAAGAAGAATTTTTTCTTCTAATTTTGATGTATAGTATGTGGCCTTAACTAACCCCAATTCGCCACAGTTGATGAACTCCTTCAGCTTGAACTTCTGAGTGACCGTTATTTTTTGCGTATCAAGTTCACTAACTATAACCGATCGGTATTGATGATTGCAACATACTATGTATCAAAATTAGGAGAAAAAATTCTTCTTTCCATTCAGCATTTTTTCATTGTTCTGCGTTCCATATTTCATGAGAAATTAAAGTTTGCACGGAAATGGCATATCAGCGACTCCGGTTTGCCCTTAAACTTCAAATTAATGAGGTCGTCACTCCTCCAAAAATGGCGAGTTCTCCTTATGCACATACATTGCATTTTAATTAGATCATAACTTACTAACCAACACAAACAAATTGAAATTAATTTCAAGTAGATAGGCTAATATAACATTAAATTGCTTGAAACTTGTCACGCGACGTGACCTTTTACCTGCCAAAACCGCCATCTTGATGAAGAAACACCAAAACAAATCTTACTAGTTTGTTCCGAGCATAAATGAATTTCAATTAATTTGTATTGGATATCTAGTAAGTTTTGATCTAAAATATCAGAAAAAAATAATATTTCAATAATAAGTCCCTACTAAAATTATTAAATGATGCAATCTCGTAACGTTCAATATGTGGAGCAGCAGCCTGATCGAGGCGATTATAATACTAGGATTAAATAAATACTCTAGGATTATAACTGTAAACAAACAAATTTTGAATGGCACTTTCCATTATAAAATTATCTTGTTTACATTTTTACTACCAGGGGATTAAATAAATACCGGTATTATAATCGCCTCGATCAGGCTGCAGAAATGTAAGTATCGATGCTTTTCTTGTCATATGCTGTGCGTATCTATTTTTTTAAGATAGCACTAATTGGCATATTCCGTTCGCACCCTAAGTACTTTATGTAGGAAATGCATATGTGATACAGGACATCAGCTAAGATAATTTAAGATAGAAGCATCAGGCTTAACCACTTGGGGACTCGGACGGATTAACTATCAATTAGGTTTACTTGTAGTCTCCTGACTTGCGGCACCCAGTCAAAGCCACCTCAAAATCTCCCGTTTAGCCAAATACTGTAGAAAGTTTATCGGGATCTACAGTATATTCCAATCGGCCTATAGCTACTTACTGTACCTTTCATTGGTACAGTGAGTGACGGAGTAGGCTCTAGCCTTGACACATTATTAACTTTTTACATCGTGCAAGCTCACTGTAGCAATGGAACCGTTGTTCGCCTTATGGTAATCTCGAGCATGGGCGTCATACTCGTAAAATAACTCCAAGTTAGCTATGCAAATGCGACAGGAGGACTGACTTCCTGTACAAGTGGGCAGTGTCCGAGATTCGCCTACTAAATGGCCCGCAATTGTCTGTTATTTGCATATCTATTTACCATGATTAATAGTCTGGCGGGTTCTTCGCGCTCTTGTGACGTACTTCCCAAGGTCGGTGCCAGCGGCTTTCATGCAGATGAATGGTTTTCGTCGATTACTTGTGGCGATCATTTTGCAAATTACTACCTTGGGTGGTCGGGTTAGCGCATTTTGAGTGTCCCAAGCTGACGTTCCTTTGTCATTCGAGTAACCTATTTTGAAAAAAACGCTAGGAAACGACAACCCAGTGAGGTCTAGACCTGAGGATTGATATAAGGTCCTCTCTCTTGAGGCGTATTTTATCAACAACAAAAATCCCCCCATTCAACTTCCCGAACATTTGGATGCCTGCGCAAGGGACGTTAAGGTCATAAAACATTAAAACTTTTTTTATTAAATAATTCCGCAGATTATCCCACTCTGACAACAATAAAATGATCACCAAAGAACCGGTCTGAGTTTACTCGAACATGCTTTCCAATTTATCAATTAGTAGATGGAGGAAATGAGAAATTTCATGGTAAATAAATTTCCTATGGTTAAATTTCGGATATCTCGAGGGGGGGGGGGGTGTCCACCTGATGTCACTGAAGGAGAGGTAAATTCTAGATAGATAAGACCATCACATTACCACAGTAATAATGGCAGGGCACGCAATTAATTTGAGAGTGAATTTTCTATAATTTTTTGCACAAAACCAAATAATTTTTCGGGAAAGCAACCTGTCCGGTTTCGTTACTCAATTTAACACCTAAAACATGTCTGAAGGCAGAAATCATCGACAGATTGGTTTCACAGAAAAATTGTTTTTTCGTCATTTTTTCATTACAATTTTTTTTTTTTACCCCCAGAAGCAAACTATCGAGGGGTAAGCAACCCACCGCTTTTTGTTAACATTAATGATGACTACAATATATGCGAATTTGAAAGAAATCATCGGAGCCGCTTTTGAGAAATATTTTTTTAGACGTTTTTTTGGGGATTTTTTTGAGAAGAAAACCCCCCAAATTGAGTTAGACCAAAATAAGAAAAATGGTCTCGAGGTATGGTTTTTTTAAACCTACATGCTGAATTTCATCGAAATCGACCGAGTAGTTTACCCTGAGCCAGAGCGACAGACAGACAATTCGTAAAAACCACTTTTCTGGGTTCCTGGGACCTCAAAACGTGTAAATCCGTTGAAATCTCGGAACCGGAAATTTTGACCATCACAAAGCTTTCCTTATACTACGTATAAATTGGAAAGCAATAAAAACTTGAAAAAAAACTGCTACTTGCCCTTGCATATATTGATTTTACAATGTAGAGAAAAATAAAGTATTCAAACTATTGAATTTCCTAGCCACTGCACATTAAATAGGCGACTGCTATGTAATGAAATTTTAATTTGAGGTATAATGTAGGTTTCCCGGGATCTAGCCAGAAAGTGTCATGACTTCAATAATAAATTGTGCAACTTCATTATGTTAGGTATTCGCAAAACTTGTACTACCACATTCTGCAGTCTGGTTTGGCTAATATATTCACATTCATGTTACATTGAACCCAAAATTATAGTTTGAAACTTAATAATGTGATTCCCGCGATAAGACTACATAAGCCCAGTCTTTTTGCGCAAAATTATATGCTAATGCGTAATATAATAATACTAATAAGAGCAAAATAAATGAAGAGGCGGGTGAATCTGGATTTCCACATTATTTGCATTTATAGTTCACATATTTGGTACAAATAAAATATAAATAAAACTATAAATTGTAACATTACATTTGATTACAGTTGATGAGGCAACCTTCTCGTTATATCCGAAATTAGAGGATCTTGAAAAATCTAGACTTGGCGGATTTCGAACCCACGATCTATGCCTTAAATAAGTTATTTATAACTCTGCTGGCTTGCCCTGCAGCCTGATCGAGGCGATTATAATACGGGTATTTATTTAATCCCCTGGTAATAAAAATGTAAACAAGATAATTTTATAATGGAATGTGCTGTTCAAAGTTTGTTTGTTTACAGTTATAATCCTAGGGTATTTATTTAACCCCGGTATTATAATCGCCTCGATCAGGCTGGTGGTGGTAGGTGCGCTCGTTGTAGCGGTTTGGAAATGAAAATATCGCCATTTTTCATTTTATTTTAGAGGGACACCACCATTATCACCATTATCATATGCTGTGTATTGTATTGTAGGTATGGCAGCTACATACATTATGTAGGATCAATTAATATCCCAAGCATATAAGAGAACCTAATTGTGGCCCTGCTCACTTCACATGGCAGAGTTATTAAGCTTATGGCTGTTTATTCAACTGTAGGAAGGCAAACATGGTGATGATAAAACCCATAGTGTAGATATCTGGTACAGGCATGAAAGCGAGTTTCTTATAACATACGAAACTTGTCCAAATATTGACCGTGGTGTGAGCATTTCTCTTAAAACCATACTTGAGAGTGCGGGTGGAAATCAATAGCTTGATTGATGCCTCATCTATTGAACGCTATAATATATTGTACTTGTATGACTTACATGGCGTATATGGCCCTTATGTTGACGTCCAGTTAAGTACGATTTATAATTTTTGCAAGGACATCGTGGGACATAACGCGCTGAGACTGCCAGTTAGTCTAAGTGCGTGTCGAGTCCTGGCCAGCTCCGAATTAATCGTGTGAGGGTGTGACTTTGCTATGTTCCCCAAGTGGTTCGGAATCCACTATGATCAGGATGTCCGACCTGTCAGTCAACTCCCCTATTCCCTGAGGTGAAGGAGTATGCCCTAATATACGGTGCCTCAAGTTAAGATACAGACTCACTCGCCCTGCCAGGCTCACAGGTTTGCTTAAGGCAGAGATGCGGAATGCAGGCGTTGGAAAACAAATGGTTTATAATTTTAGATTGCTGTGGTAATGATTTTCATGATTTTTCGTGACTGCAAATGCATGGGATATTGCAATGATACCACTGGTAAACTGCGTTGATGAAAATACATCATTGGTAAATTAGTGGGAAATATAATATATATATTTCTTCACCTATCATAGAGGTATAGTCCACGCAAAATGAGAAAAGTATGGGCATGGAATGTTTTGATCCTGTGCAACACTGTTTAAATATTTCTTGCACCATTTCGTGTTACCTTTTTGCATTGGATGCAAGGCATAACAAAAATTGTGCAAAGAATATTTTTAGTGTTGCACAGGATCAAAACATTCCATGTCCGTACTTTTCTCATTTTGCGTGGACTATACCTGTCTGCGTACAGTTTAGATACAGTGCATTACATAAAGGGCATGTAATATATTGCGATGGTGCCAGTGCCATTCCGAAAAATGTGTACACCTACCTGTAAAAGAAATCAATGGGGACTTCTCCCGGGCTTGGCGAATTTTTTTCGGGGTTCAACCTCGATGTCAATTCATCTCTAAACCCCTTTATTTATAAAACAATTTAAAATTGATGAAAAAGCATTATAAAATAACGCAACATCATCCCACCTCATAGTTGAATTAGACTATTCTAATTATTTCAAAAGGTGTTATACAGACTATAAGCTTTTTTTTCTGAATGAGTGACAGAAGTATCGGAGGAGGTTTTTGACCTGCCGTTGAGTTCTATGTGCCTATTGTTTAGGTTGGAAGTTGAACCATTGTTGGTGTTAAATTAGAGATAACAGATTTGGAGCAAGGAGACGAGGCTGACAGCGGTTTTGTCGGCGCCGTTCTCCTGTGCCTATGAATTATTTTCAGTGTTGCGCGAGTTAAGTGCTGTCATATAGCTCTGTGATTGGTATCCTTATGAAAATGTACGCGTATCGCTTTTACCTTCACTTGCTCCACTAATAACTTCTTTTATGCATTCGTGTAAATAGGGGTGAACTTGGGGCAATTTTTAGTTCAGTTTTGTTCTCCAGGAGTTCCACCCTATAGGACCGCATCTCCTCTCTGCAGGGTTTCCCTACGACTACGATATTTTTCTCGTCCCGTTCAGTATCAATGTCGTTGTCCCGCCGCTCCTATTGCATCTGCCGAAGATGTATATCTGTTTGTGGTGTTTAGGATAGGAAATGTTACATATGCCTGTCCATCATTGGCCCTATTATTATAAACCGGGTTATCAAATGTTCAAAATCTGTCACCACGCATAAAGCATGAACGTACCTTAAGGTGTGATAACCAGATGTTTTTTTAAGATTTAAAAAAAAAAATGTAGGCCTAGTCGCCAGTGTGGTGGCTGCTTCTTCTTCTTTAAATGGCTCTTCTATTGTCATGGCAATTTGGACCTTGGAGAATGCTTCTCTGAAAAGAGAAGTCGTGCTCTTGCCAAAACAGTGTCTCGGGTTTTTTTTTTAACCAGTATGTTCTTCTGGCGGGAGCCCTCAGTCCTTTTGTCTTCCCATGGATTATTCATGCAGAAGGTGATACTTTTCGTTCCTCATCACATAGCCGATGTATGTTAGTTTCCGTTTCTTAACCGTCAGCAAAAACTCCACTTCTGTATCCTTTCGCCTCAGGACCTCAGCATTAGGGACACGATCTCTACAGGATATGCCCAGCATTCGTCTGTATACCCACATTTCAAATGTTCTGATTCTGTTCTCCATAGCTTGTATCAACGTCCATCCCTCCATACTATATTGAACGATTTGGAATACATAACATTTCACCATTATCCATCGAAAGTTCCAACTGCAAAAAAACTGTCTCCAGTGGGCCTGGAGGCTCATACTTTTGCTGCAAATTATGTTCATGATGATGGATTTTAAATAAACCAAATAGCGTTATATTTTAATGATTTCGCTCTTCACCTATGTCAGAACGTCATCATATCGTGAACAGTTCCATTTGATGCAAAGCATGGCAATTGATAATTAAAATTTGTCTCCATTGACTATTTGAATGGAGCTTGTGGCCATATTTGCCTGCAATTTTAAAGTTATGCAACACTGCACGCAAGACACACCATGAGTGTAAGTTGTGTAGAAGTAACTCTCGAGTCTAGTAAAGTTGTATTCAATCGGTAATCGTGAGTTTATCAGCTTGTTTGGATGCCACTTTTAGCGAACCAGTAGGGAGGTGTGTCACTCTGGGTCACTCTGCTAATTAAAAAAAAAAAAAAACAGTGACCCCTTCTAAATGAACTGCACTGTAGGTGGTCTTGCAATGCAATACCCGCTGCAAATTTCGGGTGTGAAGTTTGTAGTTGGATAGGCACAGTTTAAATTTTGTCGTTGGTTTTTTGGTAAAGTTATTTCCTTCATTCAGACTTACTGGCAGTCTGTCGCCTTTAGTATTTAACTAGAAAATTCTGTGTAGCCACTGCGTCTATTACGCTGTATAGGCCAATGTGAAATACTTATCATGGTATGGTCGGGGTTAACCAAAGCTTACAAAATTTTCTCTTGCTTTGCTTATCATCTTTTTTGTCGTGCAGGCGTGCGGAGCAGACCGCCAGCTGGCGGAAGTCGTGGGGCAGTGGTATCAGCAGCGACGACCGCGAGTTCTGGGACGCGTTCCAAGCGGACTACGACTACCTTATGGCACAGAGCATGATGCCACAGAGCGCAGCGCCAACCCCGTGCGTCACTCCTCACGCTCCACCCGTCTGGAGTCTCCAGGAGTGCCTCGACCGGTTCGCGCAGCTCTTCTCCTGGCTCAAGAGAGTTCAAGACTCTGTTTACGCAAAGGGAGAATGCGCTACTGACTGGACACTGAGAGCGGTAAGCTTACTTTAGGTTGAGATAGTTAGGTTTAGGTGCTGATAACTAGGATGGAGCTGCAGGCTACTTGCGGGTTCGCAGGTGGCGGATAGCGAAAAGGCCACCATATATGGTGGCTAGCCCGTGCGGGCTTGCGGTCGAGCGGTTAAGACCGGTTAGGCGTAGATCGTGGGTTCGAGTCCCGCCAAGCCCAGTTTATTTATATCCTCTCCTTCGTAATATTTAATATTTAATAATTATAATAATTTGGGGCGTTAGCCCTTATTCTGCAGTTGGATGATTGTATGCATTACGGCACTGATTAGAATGAATGAATAAAGGGATACGCAGTATTCGTGAATAGTCATGTTTCCTGCTTTAGTGCTTTCACGCATGAGAGACATTTTCAAGCCCCCATTCACAGTCAGTCCAATACCCCGGGACATTCAAATTATAATGGAATCCGATTTATTTATTGACTTTTTTTAAACCCTAACAACTTTGAAAACCTGGCAGTTATGTGTCAGTTGGTTAGACTCCCCCCAATTTACGGGACTTAGAAAACCTATACACATAGCGCTAGACCCTACACGTATCTCTGATGACCTATCAGCAAAAACATGTTTCCTCGCTGAAGAAATTGATGCCCCATTTTTCCAGGCGGGTTTCGAAGAATTGCAAAAGCAACGATGGCGACTTGACGAATTCAACGAAGGAACCCGCCAAATGGTCCGGCAGTGTCCCCACCTGGAGGAAGAGATGGCGTGGCGCGTGCGGCACATCAACGCGAGCTGGCAGAGCGTGGAGGCGCTGCTGGCGCCGCCTGGCGGTGCGGATGGGCATGTCGACCACGAACTGCGGTGTTTGCGACGCTGGCTGCGCGGCATGGAGGCCAAGCTCGAACCGCTGTCGTTCAACCACGCGTGGAGCTACGCTGAGCTCGAGAAGAGACTGCGGGAACATTCGGTAAGTAGTAGAGTAGGGTAGTACAAAGGAATTACAATGCAATGAGTTCACAAATGTCTTTGAGCCGGGTCAATAACTGATGCAGTGCTGAATAAAAACGTTTATTGTGTGTAGATACTCAGCTTGTGTTCTATATAGAGATGGGACGAACTATATTTTTTAATTTCTGGGGCGTCCCGCCACGTCTCCCATTACCAGCCATTGAAAAGATGTAGCAGGTGGCCCCAGGATACAAAACATATTTTTGGCGAGCTCGAATGTCCCATCTCTCCTTTACAGTACTCTTAACTCAGCTGATTGAATGGTCCCTACTTAGGCCTAATTGGAGCCGGCCGCCATACCAAGTTGAATCCAGCGGACCAGAGCAGGTTCAAAGCTGCAGATAAGTTGGTAGTGTGCACAGTACCCGTAGGGCAACATGGTAGGACTTGTCCTGGTCTCCTCCGATATAATCGTGACTTCACTGTGTTTCCCAAGTAGTTCGGAATCCACTATAATCAGGAGGTCCACTGTCCTATGGGCCCACAACGTGGCCTGGGACTGTGTCCAACCAAACTACTACTACTAGGCCTAATTGGACCCAGAAATAGGCCTATCGAAAATAAATGTAAAAAAAGTTTTTATTTACGGTATATCATCTGTTGGGGGCCCAATATTACTTACCTTCAGTTTTCCCCATCGGGGGCCTTGTGCTGAAGTTGTGGGTATTTTTGTACATTTTCGCTGCATATCCCTAATAGCGCAAAATATCGAAGAAGTAGCCATTTAGGAAGTAACAGAGCAGAGAAGTACACCAAAAGCGTCAATTATGGACAACCGGACCAGCCGGTTTCATGTAACCAGAAAATAGGCGGGGTTTCCACCGACCGGCTAGGGCTAAATACAAATACGGCTACGTGGTAGCAGATATTCAAGACTTAGGCGGGGTTTCCACCGACCTCGCATTGCAGAATGCAAATGACATTGACGGAAATGTTTGTTTTACTCTATGCCATAGTTAAAATTGATCATAGAGTAAAATCACAAACAAACTAACTAAAATTAAAAAATGGCGTCATGGGATATGTTAATTACAAACATTTTAATAGATTTCTATAAAAAGAAAAATTCTAATTTCCGTCAATGTCATTTGCATTCTGCAATGCGAGGTCGTTGGAAATCCCGCCTAAGTCTTGAATGTCTGTTACCACGTCATCGTATTTGTATTTAGCCCTAGCCGGTCGGTGGAAACCGCGCCATATAAAAAATATAACCTTTAGGGTGGGCGGTACACTGTGTGAATTACATATAGACCCGAGCTAATAAATTCGGCGCATGCGATAGATCGAGTAGTTTTGAATTTTATGTATGCCTTACGTAATTATATGACTCGTAAAACTCCGACTTTGGCTGAGTTAGCACAGGCTTTCGAAAATTTGCAGTTTCACTGGTCATATAAGTAAGTATGACAACCAAAAATTCGAAAATTATTTTGCATGTACGCAGATTGTATTACCAATGGTCTACGATATAATATGTAATTTACCCAGGCTCATAGTGTACCTCTCCTAAGCTCGAGCTAAATGTTGGTCCAAAGATTCACTTTTTGTCGCATTTAAAGCGGAAAGCACGTCTCAAAAACTTGTATACCGACTATTTTTTCGATAAATACATCAGTTCTTATATATGATGATACCGTAAAACTGGCGCGAAATCTATACATTTTTAAAGGGTCGAAATGTAATTCATTCGAGTGTCCTGCCAAACTGGAACTAATTGTCCAAAACTCACGCTTTTGGTGTTATTCGATGCAGAATTTAGTGCTCCATTACTCTATCCGGCTACTTTTTTTATAGTTTTCGTTGTCAAGAATATATACAGCATAAGCAAAAATGTGCAAAAATACCCCGTTTTGGGGTGCACTTGGCTCCTGAGAGGGAAAATGAGCAATATTGGGCCTCAACTGAAGATTTTCCAGCAATAAAATCTTTTCTTACACTTATTTTCGGCATTTTCAACCTAATGATTTTCTTTAAAAAAAAAAAAAAAAAAAAAAAAAAAAAAAAAAACATGATGATTGTAAAAACACGGAACGAAACGCAATAAAGACTCTAAAGACGTGGAAGCTAATCAATTAACAAGTCGGAAGTCACCTCCTTTTTCCGACGGGTTTGTTTATTCAGTTGCTCAGATACAAAAGCAGTAAGATGTGTATTAAAATAATCTAATAATGCTTTTTATTCTGTTATGTCATGACAGGCATGTTAAATCAACTTCTGTGTGGCGCTTTGAAAGTAAGGGTCCATTAATTTATTAACAGGAAATGACTCATTGACCATAGGAAACTCTTACGGATTGATGGTTGTTGCAGAGGGGGCATTTGTACGAACATGAACACAACTTAGGGTTAGTGATTTAAATGGTTCTCTTTGCAACTACAATAGTAACCGATCAACTGATTCCCGCGTTCTTATGCTTGGGGATGTCCTGATTATGGAAAAAATGTATATAAATTCCGGAAAATAAAGAAGTTATTATTATTAATACCAAATAGATGATTAAGGGAAGCACAATACAAGATACCCAAAAAAGCTTAAGTTTGAGATAACATATAACAAATACGGAGAGAGATTAAACAAAGTACTTATACCAAAGATATTAATGAACTTCCTCCACAAATAAAAAAATTTAAACAGACGGGTGAGTTAAAAGCGGGTATAAAAAGATGGCTGGTCAATGGGAGTTAATAATAATAATAAAAACTGACATTAAAATAACAAGTTAAAATAAAATAAAAATAAAATAAACATTATCAATAAATAACAAAAATAAATGATTAAGCCTTGTTTAGCAGCACTGTATGAGTCTTTTGTCCCAAATAAGCGCTAGCTTGGGGATGCGGGATGGTATTATTATGTATTGTATTTTTGTAATATATGCTCCTTGTCCAGGGAATACTGGACAAGGAAAAGAAAGAAGAAGATTACTGATTGGTGGGGGAGCGATACCAAGAATTAAAATAAATAAATAAATAAGGACTTTTTTGTTGTTTCTATTACTACGCCAACCTAGCGGAGTTAGGGCTATAAAGCCCACTCTTACACTCAACTAGGAAGGCCCGGGACCGCCTGCTTTACATGCCCTTCGAAGCATGGCCAGAAAATGTAGCTGGTGTGGGACTCGAACCAACAACCTTTCGGGTGAAATTAGGTACATTTTCTGAAGAGATTTGTATTTGAGGTGTTTTATAATCTGGCATGTTTCATTCAGAGCTGCATTTACATGATTGGCGTGGCTAGAGGAGTTCTCCAACAGGAAAATATGGACATGGGGAGTTGTCATTCTTCAAGTCGTTGGTCAGTTTAGTTTCTTAAGTATGTTATTTTGAGAGGATACATGTCTAAGCTAACTTTCCAAGTTGAGAGTTGAGACAAAGAATTAGAACCTTATTCGCCCCACTCGGAACCTTTAAGATAGCTTATCGGACGGTTATTTCAAGCCCCCGCCATCAATTTAAATATTTATAGTGTTTTCGAGTACCTAATGAATTGAGATTCAATTGCATACTTAAAAAGTGCAGGCGTTTTATTTATCACTGCCATTAAGTTTGATCAAATCATTGTGCTCGGTTGCATAATCTGGGATTTGTAGGAGTAAGTTGCGCTTGTAACCATTGGATATTGTATTATACAACCAAGCGGAGTGACTTTTTCTGACGTAACTTCCTATCTATTGTAATTGTAATTTCTCCTATATTAATTTAGGGAAATTCAAACCACAATTAATTAAGAAGTTACAGTATATTTAATATGCTGCAGTATGTTTAGTTTAAATATCGTAAGTAATTTACCCGTTGCCTTTAAATACGGTGTATTTTTTTTTCATACAGAGTATTTTGATAAGATTATCGATTATCACAGTTGCACAATTTTTATATATTTTAGTGACACCCATGCCACTATTCACTTTATTCTCTGCAGTTGAACTTTGCTTTTTAAACACATGGTGCGTCTGACCGATCTTTCATGGTTAATGGGGGGAATTTTTAGGTGGGGAAAATATGTTGATGGATAAGTCGGTGTCAAAGTTGTCTGTGGAAAGTTCTGTGCCGTAAGGCAGTTGCTGAAACTGATTGTTACAATTAAATTCAATTGTGCCACGTCATCATTGGAAAGCTCCTTAATATGTTTTTCATTTTCCATATTAATTTTGAGTCTGCGCTTTAGGTCCCCTTGTTGAATCTCCTATTTCTAGATGAAATTGCATCGTTGGAAAACTAGTTTTATATGGCCTTTTCTTTTTAGAACTCCCTGCTCTTCAACCCTTGAGGAGTTCGGGCAAGTTGTTTCAAGCGTCATGTATTAACACAACACTCCAATCGTAGCCGACAGTAGGGCCATTAAAAAAGGTCCAAGTCAAAACATTTAACCTCATCCAAAAAGTTAGAGAGTTCGCTGACACTCGAATGTGAAGGTGTCACGTTAGTCTGGCGAGCTGACCTCTCGAGTCCCACTTATTTCATTGTCAGTTGCACCGCCAAGTCAGTTTCCGCATTAACTACCGCTTAGAGATGACGGACCCGGCCCTCCTCCCCAAAGTTCTGATTAAATAACAGCTTGCCGTGTCACGGCCGCCCGCTGACTGGCTTTCGCCAATTGTCTCAGGGACAAGGAGCAAGGTTAAGCGCTCATGCATGATCTTACAGATATTTTTAGTGTGACTTCATTCTCATGTAGGAGACCTAATGAGGCTGGTTAGACTTTTATATTGTTGATTAGACTATTATGCGAATGATCTTAAACTATGTGTAGGAAAAAGCGGTTAGTTACTTACTTAAGCTGCCGTCCGTCTTTGGCTGATTGTTTTTTTTTTTTTTTTTTTTTTTTTTTTAAGATTAATCGCATACAAACAATTTAATGAATGCATCCGATTGACCTCTTCAGTCGCCTCTGTAGGTTAGTACCCGTGTTGAGTTACGACACGTCTCCGATCGCATGGCTTGTAAAGACTCGCACAAGTGCAAGCATGTTACCACTATGCCATCGAAGTCGAAGGCCATTAAGTGTCGTACTACAGCTGTGCCTTTCCAGCTGCAGCGTTGTAGTTGGGTTTTCTGCCTCCAGGCCGCTGCAGCTCAGTAGGCAATAGGCGTTTCATTCCCCTTGCAAGCAGAGGAGGCATTGCAATAAGGTTCTGTAGGGACAGTTTTGGTCACTAGGTTCGCTGACGACAATAAGAAATAAGAAATATACTATAGTCTCATGCAATCTCACCTGTCGTATGGCGTAGCCCTATGGGGAAATTCCTCAGACTGCACTAGGGCTTTCCGCCTGCAAAAAAAGGCTGTGCGACTTCTGGCAGGAATATTGGACCAGCGTGTGTCATGCCGATCACTATTCCCTCGTTTGGGTATCCTCACTCTCCCTGCTCTATTTATATTAGAACTGATAATTTATATCAGGAGGGAGGGACTGGGGCTTAAAAATTATGAAATTCACCACCATCACACACGGAGAAAGGGTGACATTCACCTGGGAGCAGTCAGACTCTCTAAGGTACTAAAGGGACCCTTCCAACTCGGTTCCAGACTGTTTAATAAGCTCCCACAGGGTCTAAAAAGAGAAGATATTAGCCTAAACGCTTTCAAGAGCAAGGTGAAGGGACTCCTGGTGAGTTGTTGCCCTTACTCCGTCAATGAATTCCTAGCGACCAACCTCCCTCCCTGCTGACATTCTCTTCATACTTATAAGTGCCTATTGTCTGTTGTCAAACACCTATGAATAACAGTTGCATATGCGATGCCATGTATATTAAATAATTTATTTAAATATAATGTTAAATAAAATTTAACATTAATCAATTATTATTTTGAAATCAGTAAATTTATTAATTTGAATATAGGAACTCGACAAAATATTTTCGCCTGTTTTATCAAAACTAGTCTTTTTGGCAAAATATTAAGTCCAATCTTATCACTGATAATTTAAAGAGCCAATGGGAAAAGTTTTAGTTAAACCTATTAAACATTAGAATGTCAAACTAAAACTATTGATATGGACTTCTCTGTCAAACTAAAACTATTGATATGGACTTTTCTCTCATTGTTTTTTTCAAATTATTGACTCATAAATAGTCAAAATGTTTATAGTCTAGACTTGATGTTTTGATATTATGTAGCCTACATGGTAGACCTAATTGTATTTTTGACGGTGCCGAGCACATACTGTACCTTTATATCTATATTGTACTGTATGTGGTAATAATGGCCTATTATATTTCATTTCATTTCATTTCATTCCATATTATTCAAAATGGCCGCCGTATGCATGTGAAACCTAAGTTCTTAGAATCTAATTAATTCTTTTAATATTTTTTTATAATATTCTTACTATGTCTGGACCTTATTGCGCTGCATATAATTTAATATACTGTATATATTCTCCATGATTTATAGAAAAATATCACTTTAAAATAATACATAAATAAAATAATTTTAAAATATTATTGAGGCTTATGGAAAAATCAACGCTTTGATATCTTAGCAACTGGTGCTGCCATCTACAAAATGACTACACAAATGAACCTCATTGGAAAATTGTAACTCATTCTTTCTCTTCGTTCATTCGGTCGTGGTTGAAGAGGCGGCGCAGTATATTATAATTATTGTTGTGTTACAAAGTCATCATGTAATACCTACACAATTTGGTGGACACGAACCCTGTTCCGGGCACAACCTGTTCCAAGAAACAAAGACTATCACTGATGCGAATGTCCCGAAACGCAACCGGAACGACTCGTTCCGTCTCAACCTTGAAATATCCAACATAACATTCAATACCGGTTTTTTAATCTCGTATTTGTATTCCCCCTTTGCTTCTGAATTATTTCAATATTTGATTAATACCATATTATGATAGTATTCTACTAGTCAGTCCTCAGCCCTATGAATCATGAACATTTAAAAACGTTTCACTGCTCTATGATACATCACCATAAAAACTATGTAGTTTGGGCAATGAACTTATTTTATAAATATATATTTATAATAATTTACACTAGTAGGATTTTAGTCCTGTTACCTTCTCCGAAACTCTTAGGTTCGTCTTAGAGTAAAATAGGCCAAACTTGCTGGCGCCAACGAGTCCATTCCTTGTCATCTGTACGATAAATATTACGGAAGTATTGTATATTGGTGCAAAATAACAATAGCGCAGTGTTCGCCACGCCTACATCGAGCATAGGCAATAGACTCTGAGTTAGACTGTCCGTCTTTATTGAATTTTTGAGAAGTTGTGAATAACTGGCTAACTCTTCCTCAATGCAGTTGGGCAGTATTATTTCTTCCTTTATTTATTTGCCATTCAAACATAACTAATGATTGCTCTGGCATTCATCAGTTTTTACCGCCCCGTCATGGTTTACCGAAGCAAAATAATACGGCGGTATATCGAGTGGGCGGTGTAAATCCTGAAAATTGATGCGATACCAACACGTAAGACCTGTCAAAACCGGGTCCTGGAACGGACCTGAAGAAAACTCCGGATATATACCTGTAGTACTCGCCGCTCATTAGCCGCGAATTTTCGATTTCACTGGACAACAATAGTTGGTGGTTATTGCCACGGTATATATAGTATATGCTGATAAGCGATCATTTTTGAAGAGACAATTTATGGGCTCTTGTTACGTAAAGATGAGGCAACGTCGGATCCTCATATTACTGATGATTAATGCGTTGATGAGATTAGATTTGAAGAATGGGATTTGGGTCGGTCGATGATGGCACCATTAACTAAGTTATATACAAGTACTCTCGGTTGCATTATTTCCTGTTTAGGACTTGCATTCTCTTTGAGGTTCAGCTCCAGGGGTGGATCCATGATTTTCATCAACGGGGACGCAACAGGGTCCCAGGCTGACGAGAATTGCTCAGTAGGTAGTATGGAGTAGAGGTGCTCATCCTCTCCAGGACTCAGTTTTTCTATTTTATTTAATGGCGTACAGGGTGTTACTTATGTGCACTTAAGCCTATTGGGCCCATTGTGCCCCCTACAACAAAGTATCTACATCGCTTCACTTCCTCGAGGCCTATCTCCCTCAGGAGAGCCAGGATCTTGGGTGCTTCCCAAGCACTCTTCTTCGTGCGATTACATCGCAGTGAAGGATGATGTGCTCGGGGTCCTCCGTTCCTTCAGTGCAGAATATACATGCTCTAGACTCTCTGACACCTATGTTAGTCAGATGTCCATTCTAGTTGCAGAGCCCAGACAGGTATACTGTAGTTTTCTCCCCAAGAGACTCCAGATATTTAACCCCAGGACCAAAGACACCAAGGCCTGTTCTTGGTTTTGTACGTCCTAGCCTAGAGCCATCAGTAAACCACATAATTGTGTTGACTATTGAGAATTCCTGCTGGTTCGCAGTATTCTTTCTAACCTGACGCCATGGTCGGTGAACACTCAAAGGTCGTCTTTGGTCTCATTGGTGAAAGGATTGGCCGCTAGATGTTTCCACTTTGCGTTGCCCAGGGTACGCCAGATCGTTTTTTTTTTTATTCACGGTTTTTATACCACGTGTATAAAAAGGGATCTTCGGGGAGGCTCCTTTCCTGTACCCCAGGACTCAGGTTAGAGTTATGCACTTTCAAAGCTTTATAAGCCCTACTATTGTATTGTTGCACAACTCACATACAGACTAACTAGAGAATAGATGTTTTATCAAAAGGCCTTTCTTTCTTTTCGTGTCCAAGGTATAGATTCTTAATTTCTGGGTCCGTGGTATGCTGTAGCTATCAATTAGGTGGTATGTCTTTGGAGAAATTGTATTTTTCAATACTTTGATATACAGTACCACGGCTGTGAATTACACCGATTTGCCATAGGACATCCTCGCTATCCATTTCTTTTAAAAAGTCATGTTTCATAGGGCCTAACTGTGGTCAATTGGTTTGACATCGACACAATTTATCAAAATGTTGAGAAGCATTACTTATGAGGGTTGTGACTTGTCATCTAATATTCATTGGTCTATGACCGATGTGTCCCCTGAAATTTGATTTGTTCACCTATACGGGTTTTCCCCTCCAGTTCCCTGTTATAATTGTACATTGCACTAATTAAAACATTTATTTATTTATTTATTACATTTTATCGAAATCTGACTTCAAGTGTGAGTTGGATTTACATTGCCTGTTAAATAATATTACACCATTTAACCTTTACCAATAGTTGAAGCGTGTAGACTTACAGGTCTTTTAACACTCATAGCTGTACCATGCTTTGAATTAAAGTAAATCGTGACGGTAGGCAGTTTACCTGTGAACAGTGCCTTGGTAAATCATATTATCCACATGATTAATTATCTATTGCCACAATTTGACTCATACCCGAACTTGACGCTAGCCACGCTTACGCCTGTTACATCGTGTCAATGCTTGTCTCAGCTTGTTCATTATCACTTGTAGCCGCTGTAGGTTCGAGGACGTGTGCCAGTTCGCCAAAATTTCTTACGGAAACAATACCAAGAAAGTCCGAAAATTCGTGGGGTCTTTGGCAGGGCATGGTGCAATGGGCCACTACATAATTAGGCCTAGGTCCATAAAAAGCCCTTGGAATAATAACAATAGGGCCTAATGGTACTTGCCACGATGTTGACGTCATGAGGTGAATGGATACAGAAGCCGAGTTGCTGCTGACAGTTAAGAAACGGAAACTAACAAACTTTGGCCATGCTATCAGGAACAACAAGTATCGTCATCTACATATAATAAATAATAATAATAATCGTCTTTAATTAAAAAAAAACCACAACCATGTTCGCAGCGAATATTAGGGCCAAAGGCCCTCTCTTACAACTAACTGCGTAAAATTAAATGATGATAGACTAAATAATAATCTCATTCACACAGCCATTCCAGCTCACTCACTCACTCACTCACTGACACTCACAGTTTCACGATTACTAGTGATAATCTAGTACTTAGTTCCCTACAGCAGCATCATGTCAATACCAGGCATCGTCTATCTCATAATATTTTTTCCGAGCCTGCAAGAAAATGCATTTTTGAACACTCTCCAATATTTTTAGCTTGCAAACTATTCAATTCCCTTCCAATAGAGATAAAGGTTCTCCGCTCAAGTTAGAATACATCTAAAAATTTTATTAATAAAGCTGACAATAAACATTTACTTCAAATATTTCAGAATTCTTTATAGATCTCTTCTCAAGTAACTTTGTGCCCATCGAACCTATAGAGACTACCAGTTTAATTGCATTTTTTTATTTTTTATTCTACTCAATATTATGCTTTTTGGATTGTAAGTTAAAATAATAATAATATTAAATTATGTATTGTACTTAGTGCTGGGGATTTATGCTTCGATTTTTATTGATTATTCAATTATATATATACTTACTTACTTACTTACGACACTCACTCACTCACTAGGTATTGTTCGATGCCTGAAGGTCAATGAGGTATTTTGAGTAGTTTTTTCTAGAAAATGCTTATTGATGTGGAATGACGGATTTCAGTGGGTATTGAGTTCCATAATGAGGAGGATGAAATAAGAAAAGAGGGATGAAAAATATGAGAACGGGAGAGATGAATTAAGAGAAGGCGATCACTAAGGGAAGATAGAAGGCAGAGGGCAGTAGAAGAACATCCTGGTTGAAAATCAGTGGTTTGGCAAGAGCACGACTCTCTCTTCAGGGAAGCAACCTCTAAGGTACAAATTACCATGATGGTCGCCAATCTTCGATAGAAGAGGCATTAAATGAAGAAGAATTGCCACAATTTACCATATTCCTAATATAATGTTTGATAAGGGATGGAAAGAGCCTGCACGAGTGGAATACGGCAGGTCCTACATCAGGTTAATGCTATAAAAAGGACTTTCACTGTATAGGTACTTACGTCAATCCAATTTATGTTCCAAGGCTGTGGACACACATGAGGGCAATTTCTTAAACAATGTGTACCAGTCGTGTCGTGTTGATCGATGAGCCGCTGATAGGGTTCGAATCCCGGCTTTCTCTCGACAGATCCCAGCCCAATTTGTCTTGATAGCGTTCATGTCCCGCTGCGATCCGCTACGCATTGGCCCATCGTTATTAAAATCCGCCCCCATGGCCTATTGCTTTCTCCAGTTTAATCCCGAATATGTCCCTTTGTTATGACAATGAGTTATGCTGGCTGACCTATTTAAATCTGTCATGATGCTGTAGAATCCGAGCTGATGGGCCGTGGTCGATCTAGAGCGTACGGTTAAGCTTAAAACTATGGGCTAACTCAATTTTTGGAGGTTTCACCCCGAATAATGAAAATTAATCAATTTTCATGAAAAATTACTAAAAAATATTTTTTCTGCGGAATCTTTCTATCGATGCTTTCTAACATCAGGTATGATTACGTAACATAACCAAACAGTTTGCTTTCCCATACAAAGCTTTGCTCGCGAATATTTTTTTTTACTGATTATTATTTATTGAAATTACTGATAATTCATACCCCAAATACGTTGCATATCGAAATTTAGCTCCGAATCAATTATTAGTAGTACTGGGGTAAATGTAATAATTTTCTAAAAAAAAAAAAAAACGGTTATATTCGTCTCCACGAGGCTCAGGTTAGTCGGAAAATTCACCTCGCGTGAAAGCCAAGTGGAGCGTTAGCTCGACACAACCAAGTATGGGAACGGGTTCAGTGATGGCCACACATGCAGGCATATCAAAATGCAAGGGAGCATTTCTTTCTACGTCTGCCTAAATCATAGCTCTACGATAAGGTGACTATATTTTTCTGAACCAAATCCGGGACGGACCCCAACATCAAATCCTTATACCAATACCAGGCATACGGATTTGATGGGGGAGGGGGTATACTATACCTCCCCTTGATAAATTAACAAATTAACCTGTTGGATAAGATCTGCATTATGCATAAAAAAAAAAAACATTCTAAGTTGGATACGAAAGTTTTTTGTAATCATCATGTTAGAACGTAACATTTTATTTTATAAAAGTCTTGGCAAGACTTGTGAAAGTTAACTTTTGTCACCAAAATGGTGCGTTAAGTAGATTTTATATAGGTAAATTCGGGACAAATGACCGCCCCGGATGACTCCCCTAGCAATCTGGGACCAGACCTAAAAAATCGGAACGGATAGTCACCTTACTCTACGATAGATATCTGATGTACCCTGTGAAATTGTACTTTTTACACCGATATCAGGCCCGTACCCAAGGGGGGGCATGCGCCCCCCCCCCCCCCAAATTTGATCAGATGGTTATTGTATTTACAGCTTCACAGGTGAATTACTACGAATGTATCATTTATAAAAAAAAATTGTTGTTATTATTTGGTCCTATTAATTATTATATCTGGTCACCAGATCCTGGTGACCTATCCCAACGGTCGAATACCCCTTTCACGGTACGATACCTGGCAGGTGTATGACGTAGAATCTATCCGGACGCGCCTGCGCTGGCGCAAGCCCCCCACGGCCCGCTGTCCTGCGTCGCTCCACTCCATTTTCTCAGTTGCCGGCGTGCAGTTGCTGTGGGAGGCTGTATAGGAGTGGTTAGCTGTTTGCTTATGTCATTTGTGCGAGATAAGAGAACTCTGTTGTAGGGGTCTATAGTTTTTTTGTACTTTTCTGACTGTTGTGCCTTATTATCTACCTCTTCGTCGTCTTGCGTAGTGCCCTTTTGGGTTACCTCGGTGTTTTAATTTGGAGATTTGGGTAAGGCTTTCTTTGTTTTGTTGATTTTTTTTTTTGCACTGTTGTTACTGCGCATGCTTGTGCTTCAGAGGTGGGTTTAAGGACTGTTGGAGTTGTTGCATTTCTTAGTTATAATACAACGGCATCTAAGCCCACAATACATGCAGCCTGATTATTAAGGTTTAATCTGTCATACGCTGTGTGTCCAACTAATGGTAATCCTATTGAAATGAGGTACCTACCATGCAATGACTACAATCCAATTTAATATTATAGCCATGAAGTTAGTTGTCAAATCTGCAATGCCAAGTTGTGAAGAAGGTTACGACGATTTGGAACTGCTGTCTGTTTTTAGCCGACTATAAGTAATTTTCTAAATCATCATATTTGTGTCAATGTCGGAGTTGGGTTAATAGGGCTGATGACTGTTTTACTTTATGCACTTATCGCAGCCGACGTCTGACATTTCCGCTACGGTGTTAGTAGTTTTATAAACATGTGTTTCTTAAATTAGTTTATTTACTATGATTCATTTGATGCGAAGACTCGCTTGTAACCTATCGTCATGTCATGTTAGGATTATTTTGCACTTTGGTGCTGGTGCGTTTCCAGTGGCGTAGCCAGATGTTTTTTTGTTTTTTTTGGGGGGGGGGGTCCAGTTTTCATGCAACATCAAAACATTAAGGTTTTCGAATGGGGTGGTGTTTCTTTTGGTGCTCCCCCCCCCCCCGTATTTTCGTAAAGTAGTAGAAAAATAGGAAAGACGTCCTCATGGACTCATCTTCTAATTAGGGGGGCTGAAGGGGGCCCGGGGGTCTCCCCCGGGGAAGGTTTTTGGAAAAAATGGGCCTGAAATTGTGGAGTATTACACATTTTGATGTATACATTATACGTCATGTAACCTATTCTAATAATGCTTAGGTTTTACAGCCGAAGAATAGTAGACCTACCGCAAGAAAGGGGGGCCGGGGGTGCCTCCCCCGGAGGAATTATTTTGAAAGAGAATAGGCCCAAAATAGTGGAATTTACGCACTTTGAAAGCAGTTATGCTTATATTTTACATATGAAGAATATTACAGCTAACAAGGGGGGGGGGGCTACCGTGGGAAATGTTTTTTAGAAGATAGGCCTGTAATAAGTTGTCGGCAAAAAAAATTGATTTTGCAGACGATAGCATTATTAACAAATTGGAAACAGGGGGACTGGGGTCTCCCCGGGGAATTTTTTTTGAATAAATATCTGAAAATTTTTCTGTTTTGCTACATTTGGGGGGGGGGGGGGGCTCCCCCCCCCCCGCTGACCCCCCCCCACCTTGGCTACGCCACTGTGCGTTTCCCCATCTCCAGCCGAGATTCGCTACCTCACACCTGAGAATGCCAGTGCAGACGGTTGAAGGATAATAATAATAAAGTCTTTATTGAAAAAAAAATTGTGTAGAGATATTGAATTATAATATAATAAAATAAGGATGAGTTCCAACTTCCAAGTGCTCTGATGTTCTCACAATACCAGCATAATAGTAGAGCATATCCTTCTATCTATCTATCTGCACTGTCCTCGCCCTGCATATATACGCCATGTAGAAGAAATCTACCTACTCCTCAAACTCTAATAACCCATCTCTTTAACTGTAATAGTCGGACTACCCTTTACTCCGCATTTCGTTAACAAACCTACCGACGCAACTAGACAACAACCCTACAACCAATTTATTCAAACATACTCTGAAACCCATACTATTGGCAGACTGATTTGGACGGCACCTGGGCAACGTCATCCAATGCGCTCCTGATATAGTCCACGCAAAATGAGAAAAGTATGGACATGGAATGTTTTGATCCTGTCCAACACTGTAAAAATATTCCTTCCACCATTTTGTGTTACCTTGTTGCATTGGATGCAAGGCATAACAAAAATTGTGCAAAGAATATTTTTACAGTGTTGCACAGGGTCAAAACATTCCATGTCCATACTTTTCTCATTTTGCGTGGACTATACCACTTTGCCACGCCACTAACAACAACAATCACCTTGCGGCACAAGTGCTCAAGGATCCAAGCGCCTTAATATATATTTTTTTGAAAAGCACAGTGGCGAAAAGTGACAAAGCAAATGCTAAGCTCGGTCAGTGGGCAGTGGCAACATTGCCCATAACGTACCTAGTCCGTAAGTTGACCTTTGCCATTGATTGATGGTGGGTGAGCTTGACCGTGATATATCGTATGCCATCGCACGCTAGGGCGAGAGGCTTTGCATTGCGTGGGGCTGGTGTGAACTTTGCTGCACAGGTTTAATGGCAGCTTTAACATCTCCAATGTAGGGAGACAATGAGGATCGTGCCTAACAGAGACGTGGGCCTGTTTTATATTTCTATTGTATATTTGTAATGCACGCGCATACAGTACGTATTATAGTTACGAGAACCGGTACTAATTAACCCGTACATGCTTTCCTATTTATCAAATAGTATAGGTACCCTAATAGCTCCTTGGCAAATAATTGAAATCTCGATATCGATCATTGCGAACATCACAAACCTTTCCTTATAAGCTACTAACGTGTAAAGAGGAAAGCAAAAAAGGTAATCCACCTTCTGCATAGGAGAATTATTCTTGCAGAGGTACTCTCAGTATAAGTATTGGAGAGAGGAGGGAGTGAAGGCTTTTATCCGGATCATGCATCTATGTATCAATGGGATCAGCTACCATACATACTCGTGGAGTGATTGTCAAACTTGGGCTCCAGCATAAAACAATGGTGGTTGTTCGACCAGCCACTGGTGGTTCCATGGCGCGGGGCCCCTACCTTAGAATATATTTTTTAGGCAAGGCGGGGGGGGGGGGGGGGGTAAACTGACAACAATGTAGCTACGTACTCATCGACGAAGTTAGTCCTTATTTTCAGTAATTTAAAAAAAAATTAATCATAATAATTTGGGAGTCATTTATGTAGGCTACATACAGGCACAAATTCCCGCTTAAATTTAAAACTTTATTTTACATTTTTTTTTTACAAATTATTGAAATTATTATTATTTATTTATTATTATTAAAGATTGTGCATTTGTCACACTGGCCACATGGTAAAACCGGCTATGGTGTATAGCCTAATATGCAATGGCTGGTTTACCATTAACCATGTTTACATCGGCCATCGGAAATGGTCCTAGCGTAGTCATTTTGAGTTGCCTCAGTAAAAACTAAACATGGGTCTGGGAATCGGCCATTCATCCGTATTAATATCAGTTAATAATAATTAAGTAGCCTGTCAAGCAGAGCATATTTTAAGGAAGCCCCATTGGGTGATTTTGCCCCCTACTTTTGGGCACACAAATTGGCCACAAATTTCAAATTTCCCAGACTAACAAACCAGAAATTAGAAGAAGAAAAAATAACAGTTACAAGTTACAAGGTTACAGTTACAGAAGTTAGGCTATTTCGACAATTTAAATTATTTTGCTTTCTGAAATATAAATGGTTTTGGTAAACTTGAAAAAGTGTGATTATTTAGAACTAGGTATACTAACCATTATTTAAAAAAAATAATAGGCCTAATCTGAACTTATTTATGGAGGGAGGGGGGTGGATACAAGCGAAATTTACACTATATCTAGGATAGGATTTCAATTTGTGCCACCCAGTGAAAATTTCTTAAAATATGCTCTGCTGTCAAGTGATATAGATAACATTATTGCAGTATTATATGGAGGATAATAACACTGACTTTTAAATTAACTTTTGGTTGAAGAGGCAACCTCCACGTTATAACTGAATTTATAAGAGGATAAATAAAAACTGGACTTGGCGGTGTTTGAACCCACGATCTACGCCTAACTGGGGCGTCGTCTTAACCGCTGGACCACAAGCCCGCACAAGAACAGTAAATGAATATGCTCGTATTTTGACACGATTCGTAATGTTAGATAGGTTAGCACAGGATATTCATTTACTGTTCTTGTGCGGGCTTGGGGTCGAGCGGTTAAGACGACGCCCCGGTTAGGCGTAGATCGTGGGTTCGAATCCTGCCAAGTCCAGTTTTTATTTATCCTCTACTTTCAGTAATATAGATAACCCTCCTGAATTTTGCGTTTGTTGCTTTGAAGATAAGTAAGTGTTTAGTGGCTTCGGTGGCAAGGTGCCATTTCCTTGTGATGTGCGAGTCTCTACACACCTTGCGATCGGAGACGTGTCGTAACTCGACACAATTACCTATTAGGTTACTTAGTGAAGCGATTGAAGAGTTTAATCGGATACATTCTTTAAATTGTTAGTAAGCTATTTAAAAATAAAGTAACTGAATGGAGGGCTTATGGACGTACAATTCTCAATTTTAGTTATTAACTGATAATAATGAGATATCCAGTCATAAACCGGCCTTGGGTTGTGACCCTCGACTGTAGCGATGTTTCTGATAGTATCATGACAACCTTGACGGTACCTACGGAAAAATGCCAGACTGAGTTGCACTTTTAGGATGACGTTAGCTGAATGGAATGTAAAAGGTCCAGATACAAGGTAATGAATTTTAAGTTGTGGAACGTGAGTACTCCAGCAAAAGTTAGTAATCTTTTAAGCACAGTCAGGTAGTGCCCCTGAAATTTACGTTAAAATTAACGAAAAAAAATCCCCTAAAGAGCAGATACATCACTATTGAATTGGCGTGAAACACCATTTTGGTTTTGAAGAATAGTGCAGCATCTGGTCAATTGCCACAAGACCTTGGAGAAGGTAAATTAATTTTTTTATTCTACACTGTTGCATGTCAAAACATTATATAAAATAAATCTTTTTTGGGAAAATACTTTGAGCAACAACGTTGTATTTTGAAATGAAACAGTTTCATTCTTAAAAATTATTAGTTGTTTTCTAAGTAATAACGATGTATTTTGGGATAACTACCCACTCATAGTAAAATTTATAGGCAATAGTGTTGCAACTCAAAGTGGCTTCAGTCAATCCGAAATGTTCACTAAGAAGAAAATGTAACATGAGTCTAGTCTTGGTCTTTCAAAAGCGTAAAGAAGCAGCTATTTTTTGATGCTAACTAATATGAAATGGGCCCAATATGTCACGTGACACCGTACTACTGCGGTATTAAAAAATAAACCCCGGTATTATAATAATCCCAAATTGCTGGTGGTCTCTAAATGCCCCATGCTTACAAATTAATAGTCACTTTTCATATCGTCTAGATTCTATAATCTAGATGTTGACAGTTGTTAATAGGCCAGTTGTGGTATAGTGGTTGCAATGTTTTGACATTGATGTGTCAAGAAGTGCGACACTGACGGGGAATGCAGCTTTGTGGTTAGCTTACAAATTGCGGCGCTAGACGGCTCATAATATACAGTAAGTGGCACTACCACCAATCAGTCTGCAGTTTCACAACGTTTTGTCCCGCGGAGGCTGTTGCTCAGTCAAGACTTACTTTCGATTTAATAGCCTTGCTTTGCGGACAGCCGACAGGGAATCGCGTCGCCTTGGGGACTCCCTTACCGGTAAAGTTGCGAATCTGTTTGATAACTTAGCACAGCTGGTCAGGTTGACTTCTGTAATATCATAATGATATTGTAATGTGCAGCGCGGTACAGCAGTATAATAAATACATGTACTGTATGTATGTTTCAATTCACAAATTATTCGTTTAGCAAATTCGTAACGCACCGTTTAAAATATTAGATCCAAATTATTCAACAAAATTATTAAACAAAATACATCTTCGTCAAGTATTACTAAAAATAATATCCGTCTAGAACAGGAGTCGGCAACGTGAGGCTCGCGAGCTACATGCGGCTATTATGCTCATTGGGTGCGTGCTTTCCCTATATTACCGGTTCTGTACATAAAACTTGAAACAACATCAAATTATAACAAGTAAAATAAATAATTTTTAAATCAATTTGGTTGTTTTATTATTGGTTGGGTTGTGTGGCTCTTCGAACAGATTTAATTCTGATTATTTCGAAAATTTGCTCAGCTGCTAAAAACGATGACCCCTGGTCTAGCATGACACCAATTGTGGCCCTCTAACTAACATGGGTTGTAGATCTACTGCGTAATTCTTAAGGGTAGTCTCGCGTATGCCTTGCTATTGCTTTTGCGATAATTTAGACACAATAATAAAGTGTTCACCCCAGGACGTGGAGAAGGATTAATAGCAAAAATACTGTCTCACCCTTTGACACCTTAGCTGGTCATTTGCAGCTGGGATCATTGCGTGTGTAAATTCGATTAGCCTGTCGGTAATGACATGGTGCCGGGCACAGTAGCCCCTATCACGGTGCACGTGGGCCACTTCCGTTGTACTGTACAGTCACATTCGGCTTATATTATTATCAAGTATTGTGTTTTATTGTATAGCAGCTCCACGAATTTTTTGGTCATATTTCGGATGAAATTGACTTATCGCTATCATAATATAACAACAATTACTGGTTACTATTACTATTAATATTAATGGTGACACCGCACCTAAAACCGCAGCTGCCCAATTTACTCACATCTTCCCATACCTAGTTGAATGCTCTAATGATGGAAGTTTTTGACATGTATACGAGTACACCAACAAATATCAAGCCTTGCAAGCCACTGTCTGAATCATTGACTAGTACATCAGGAAAATGTGAAGACTTGATTTTACGGATTTGGTGCAGTGGGTAGCTGCCACCCCACTCGACAATGACCATTAATAATAATAAGAACCGGTCCGAGTTTACTCGAACATGCTTTCCAATTTATCAAAATTAGTAGATAGAGAAAATGAGTAATTTCATGTTAAATAATTTTCCTATGGTTAAATTTCCGATACCTCGAGGGGGGGGGGGGGGGTTGTCCACCTGACGTCACTGGATGTGAGGTAAATTCTAGATAGGTCAGACCAACACATTACCACACAGCAATACTGGCAGGGCACGCAATGCATTTGAGCGTGAATTTTCTATCATATTTTACAAATTTTTTACAAAACCAAATGCTTTTCTGGGAAAGCAACCTGTCCGGTTTCGTTACTCAATTTAACACCTAAAACATGCCTGAATGTAGAAACCATCGACAGAAAGGTTTCGCAGAAAAATTATTTTTTAGTCATTTTTCATTAATATTTAGCTATTTTTTTTTTTTTACCCCCAGAAGCAACCTATCAAGGGGCAAGCGACCCCCCGCATTTTGTTAACATTAATAACGACTACAATATATGTGAATTTAAAAGAAATCGTTGGAGCCGTTTTTGAGAAATAATTTTTTTAGACGTTTTTTTTAGTTTTTTGAGAATAAAACCCCCCAAATTGAGTTAGCCCCCAAATAAAATGGTCCCGAGGTATGATTTTTCTGAACCTACATGCCGAATTTCATCAAAATCGACCGAGTAGTTTGCCCGGAAATCGACGCACAGACAGACAGACAGAGCGACAGACAGACATTTCGTAAAAACCACTTTTTTGGGTTCCTGGGACCTGAAAACGCGTAAATCCGTTGAAATCTCGGAATCGAAAATTTCGACCATCACAAAGCTTTCCTTATACTACGTATAAATTGGAAAGCAACAATATTGTCTTTATATGCAGCGTAGTTAGGGCCAATGGCCCTTTCTTACTGTAAACTGCAAACCATTCGTTGTAGCCTGACAAAGGAAACCGTGACCGCCAGCAATCTCAAATCTGTCTCGTTCTATTTCATTCCATTTTTATTTGTTTTTATGTCTTTCATACACTTGGCTCCAAATTTCACGATTACTACCTATCTATGTACCAAAAAGTAAATATAGTTATGCATAAGGTAGGCATCTGATTCTTAGACTCTTTTATACTGTATTCTATTTCTGTGAGTCCAATAAGTATTCATCACATAATATCCATCAAGTCACGAAGAGTGCAGCCCACATTGATCACAAATGGCTTGCCTTTTTTTACTTTTCTGTTGTGCCAGAAGATTTACTTTATTATGAACCCATTCGCGGAAGAATTATGCTCGTGCTTTTAAAAACTGATGAGTTGGCAGCCTTGGTGAACGGCCTTAGAGGCTGCAACGTCTTTATGCACCATCCATTATCCTAAACCTCGTAATAATTGTCCACGACTCTTTATGGTGCTGCACCTGCATCTCATAATGCAGCAGAATTTCTCCTGCCATTGTAAGAAAATGCCGACTCTTATAAACATGATAAAACATCCTAATTTGTTACGTACACTAGCAGAACTGACGGGTAACAATAGTATATTTTCACCTTGTGATTGGTGCAATGTGTGCATATGGTTGATGGCTATGCATACGCTAAGCCCAGACCTTCCTATGCATCCAATTCCTATTATTGATTTTGTACCAACTTTCCATTTATTTATACGGCACGGTAGTTTCAAGAAACATTTACAATGTAATATCCTCAAGGAATAGTCTGGTTCGTAGAGAACTGGGCTGTGAAACGGAAGGTCGTGGATCGAGACTCAACACAAAAACAAATATTTTCCGCAGGCCCTTGGTCCACCCAACCCTAATGGGTACCTCACCTTCACCGCGCACCGGCAGGGGAAAAACGAGGTTGCCGGGTATGTTGCTGACCACAGCGTCTCAAAGTGTTCAAGAGAGGATTGTCTACCAATACTCAGACCCTTGCCCTCATTGGGTTGTCTTGCCTCAACGATTTTTTGTATTTTTTTTTAAATAAGTACAAATACATAAAATTGAAACAATACAAAATACAAACAACGATTCAGAAATGGAGCAACTACTCTTATTTACAAAGACGAATGGACAGCTGTTCCATCCTCAAATCAATGTGGTCGTCACTCCTCCAATGATGGCTAGTTCTCCCTTAGGCGCCCATTCCACCGACTGGCTAGGGCTATTTACAAAAACGGTGACGTGGTAGCAGACATTCAAGACTTAGGTGGCGTTTCCACCGACCTCGCATTGCAGAATGCAAATGACATTGACGGAAATTAGAATATTTCTTTTTATAGAAATCTATTAAAATGTTTGTACTTAACATATCCCATGACGCCATTTTTTAATTTTAGTTTGTTTGTTTGTGATTTTACTGTATGATCAATTTTAACTATGGCATAGAGGAAAATAAACATTTCCGTCAATTCTGCTATGCGAGGCCGGTGGAAACGCCACCTAAGTCTTGAATGTCTGCTACCACGTCACCGTTTTTGTAAATAGCCCTAGCCCGTCGGTGGAATGGGCGCCTCATTTGCACTTATACAGTAGTGCAACTGTTACTCGGGCTCTACGGGCTCTCTAAAAAATTAAGGTGACTGCGGTCTTCTGTCAGATAATTGAAATCTGGAGGACATTATTAACCCATATCGAAGGGGGATCCAGCGGAAAATTTAGGGGCGGGGGGTCACACGCTGTATGTAAGTTTAAAAGGTAATTTGTTTGCTGAAAAAATTAGTTATATTCAATTTCATTTTTTTTTCTTTACCATCTTATGAATTGACTTAGGGGGGGTCATGACCCCCCCCCTCCGTGGATCCGCCCCGCCATTGCCCATTGCTTACAATCATTATCCTAGCCCTAGCCTATGTGTTACATTGTAAGTGAGCATAAATGCCCAAAATTCGCCCAATATGAAAATAAATACAATTCTCTTTCTTTTTTCACCCTTTCTTTCCTAATTATTGTCGTGCCATGCTTTGTGGTAGTTGATTTTCTGATTTTTTAATTTTGTCTCGCGTAAGTATATGTTTAGAAAACATGAAAACTTGCCAGAGTTGATTACAATCAGTAACAAACCGTTCATATTGCCATCTAGTTTTTTTTTTATCGCTTGCGTATTTTTTGCTCACAGTCGTGAGGTCATTATTAATATGTTATATGAACAGGTCCAGTGAAAGTAAGTCAGTTGTCCGCGAAATTTTTCGGTTAACCTGTTTCGTATTGGAGTCGTGAGAATAGTCTGTGCAAAAAGTTGTCCCTGTTTGTCCTGATTATGTTCAGGGGCATTTTTATTATATGCATACATCTCTGTGATAACTAACATTCATGCGCAAGGTATAAAAATAAAAAATAAAGGCAATTTTCTTTCTTTCTATCTTCTTATTCTTTAATTCCAGCAATTGAAAAGCAATGTGTTTGCTGAGGAGATGAGGATATGCTACGTAGAAAATTAGCACCTCAAAAGATAAATATTTTTCACTTTTTATTTCATGAACTCAGAAATTAATTAAAAATTTGGCTCATTTAAGTTGTAGAAGACTACTTCGTAAATCATGTAAACGGGTATATTTACTTTTCGGGTTTGAAATTTTTCTAAAAATCGTAGTTAAAAGTCAATAAAAACAAAAAAAATTGGGCTGCCTAATTTCTACGTAGCATGCATGCATGCATTCAAAACCTTTACCGTTCGCCCGAGCCTACACAATTGTGGTATAAAGTAATGGTAAAAATTTAAATAAAAAATGGGTTTTTTACGCTTGTGCGATTGGAGAAATGCATAATATTAGGTAAGGTTGAAAAGTCACTGCAGAGATTTTAAATGCGAATCTTCCTTTCACCTTTCCTTCAATATGTCTGCCCCATTATTCGTGCATGTTTGTTGATTGTCTCAAGTCCCTATTACGTTTACGTTTAAACAATCCTATGCATTACTAGAGCTATTTGAACGTGCAATTTTCACAATGAGTCTCTAATTTTCCCAAATGAGAGAAAATTTTCCTCTTTGCAGAAAATATCGTTACATGTCCCGTACGCATGTAATTTCGGTGTTTCCACTCGGTGGAAAAGCTTTCCCTTATAATTATTTTGCATTTAATGCAATCAACATTTTCTGGAAACCCCATTTTGTTAATCAACATGAATATTTGGGGGAACAGAGCGTTTCGCTTGGGCGTTCCCTCCCTATACTATTTTTGTAGTTAGCAATTTGTTGACAGTGCCTGGAACTTGGTGAATTCATGGAAATTAGGGTGCCCACGCAATAGATATTTTAATGCGATAACTGTGTGGCAGGTTCGTATTCTCACCAAGTATTGAAAGCATTGCACGCTAACTGTGCATTTACCCCCTGCCTGTTACGTACATTTCTTCGGGTCAATTAAACACATTAAAACTCTATGGGCTGCAGCAATGGCGATGTCGCGTCATGGCTCTAAAGTTTTATTAATGTCAATGTTTTTTTGTAATTAGATTATGTTTTTCTCATATCCAGTGACTAACAGGGTATTTTTTGTCTTTCATTCATTATTAGAGTCCTTGTCTGAATTCCCAGTCAGCTAACGATTTGTCCACCCTATATGCTTACCTTCTACTCCCATAGATGTTAACTGTAAATATCGTACTAAGATTGTATCGTAAGTTATCTGTACAGGTTTCAAAATACCTTACTATTTCCCCACTATTTCGCTCCTTAATTTTCAAAATGTTTGTCACCAGGGAGACCCTTTGGTTTCAACAGGGGCCGACTCAGCGAGTGCTAAAATTCAAACTTTTGGTGGGAAGAAATTTTTCTAAGGTCCGTTGGTTACTTACTATTCCCCTTATTGGTCGTTTAACAATTCGCTTCTTCCTCTCGCCTCTTAGTGCCGCGTGCGGGTGAGGGGGTCGCCCCAGACCCATTCCTTGTACTCGACCCGGTTGGACGCTAACGCATTGAGCTCAGCCATTGTTTTTCCTCCCAATGAACGCTCATGGACTAATTGGTGGGGTAGAGATGTAGACGATGATGAACTGAGTGAGAGGATGTTTACTATTCAGGTTCAGGTTGAGAAATTGCTCGCGAGATGCTATCTGCTCTGTCTTCAAATGGAAGAGAAACAGAGGACCAGCAATGAAGAAAGATGGTTTCCACTGTGTGGGTTTCTGGTCGGCAGAGTTATTTAGTTAAAGACAACTCCTTTATCTGATCGGGATAGCAGTTTTTTATTTCAATCAAGTTGTCCTTTCCTCGCTGTTATCTGTCTATATAATGCCGGGGGTGACATCTTTGGAGTGGGCCCCGAGAAATGTGTATTGGCTATACCTATAATTAACACAGAAATACGAATAAAAACTATTGATTGTCTCATGGAGTGGATTGTGGTCTAGTAGATTGATTGATTGGCCCTGTTGTGTATGTATTGAGTGATTGCAATAATTGAATTTTCTTTGCTTTTAGGTAAGTTTTCCATTTTGCTGAAGCTGTTGGTTGGCTACATATGGCCATTTACTGTGATTCGGTGTATACGGTAGGCAATTATTTTCATAAGTATACGTAAGTTAGTCCCATGCGTTAGTAACAATAACACTCGAACAATATTCGTTCCAACAAATATGAGTCTAAGAAAAATTGGAATGTGTAATACCTAAAGCGTCAAGAAGCCACGGGGTGCAAGTAACATTTGTTACGTTTTGGAGTTGATTGTACCATGATGTTTACTGTAACTGCTCTTTATCCTAGAAACCAATAGGAACATCGGGATCTGTAAATTTGACAATGCTAAAATTGATGGAAAATACCTGTACCTATAACATACCTGTACATTTTCAATTGAGTTACAAACTTTGTCACTTGCAGTCCAGATTCAGATTCAAATCGTATACTTTAACGTAAACAATCCAAATGTTTCTTCGATTGAATAAATATTGTAGTGTGTAATCAGAGCCATAGCTTTGAATGTGAACTTTATGTATGTCCGTCTTACGAGTTTTATTGCGACAGCCATTGTATAGGGTTAAAAGGATTAGTGTCCGATAAGAATTTAATTGCATAGCTATTTGGTAGATAAGTACAAGGGATACCCCAGAGATGTCTCATTTCAGCGTAATAACAAAAATAAAGTTTTATCTAAAGGTATTCTGAGGTACTCCTTATCGGTTGGGCGTTCTTATATTCTGTTGCCTTCCTAGCTATATTGACCAACGCATTCACATAATCATGCTTCCGCTAATACACATGCTGGGTGAGGTTTTTGGTATCATAGAAGCTTTTTCCCTTCCCTTACCCAAACATAACACTACGCTATCCGCTTGATAGGGGTCCAATGCCCTTCGGGTAGACCCAAGGTCCTTCCATTTACACATTTCGGGAGGGGGTAAACTTGAGCTTGGCACAGAGAAACCTGATTTACCCTGCAAGGTTGTCCCTCACCATTTCGTGGGCGAGGTGGGGCTCTACATGCCTAAAAACTTTCTTCTTCAAGGTACTCTGAACTTGACCGTTGAAGAATGTCAAAATTGCATTGAATGGGTGAGTAGCAGTGTAGTGTAGGAAGTACGGTTGAATCCCATAGATCCTGGAATTGGTGGGTAGCTGGAGCGTGCAACCTAGAATCATAATAACTCGCACCTGAGTACCTGACTCCTCAATTATTATTCAAACAAAGTCGCTGCTCATTTCCCACTTCCGCTCTTCCCTCCATTATTCCCATTGTTTCTGTGACTGCATGCTGCTACTATCAGCTAAACTACTCAGGCTAATTCTATCTCTCCTTCGGCTAATTTCATCTCTCCTCTTGCTAATTCCATCTCTCCTCTGGCTAAGTTCATCTCTCCTCTATCTATCTCTTCAAAGACAAAATTTTCCCCTTCCCTTCGAAGAAAAAGTCCTCTTCAAGCAGTACCGGCTTCCCAGTGACCCCTGAAAATAGCAGGACTCCAATTTTTGTACATCGATTGTGTGGTTTGGTATTGTTTTTAGGCTCTGTTCTTGTTAATAAAGTGTTTTGGCGGTGCCTTAGACCTCGGGGTGGTTGTAGTTGCTGACAGCTGGGTCTCTCTCTCTCAGTCCCTAAAATTAAAAATTTTAACTCATTAAGCAGATTACTATTAGTATTAATATTATAGTAGTATTTTTCTCCTATATCAGTCAGAACCATTGTTAATTCTTCTTCTTGTTTGGGGCTTTCTGACCTCCCCCCTGCCGTTTCTTTCTATTTTTTTACCCACGTACCGCTCGACACAATAATAATTCTACATGATTTACTGCTAGTGCAGTTCTTAGAAATCTATAACGCTACCTTTGCTGTTGTTAAATTTAGCTTGTGATTTCCATCTGTAATGCAACATTAGTTACACCCGCGAATAATTTAGCCACCATAGTTATTTCTTTCAATGGCGAAGCAATTTGGCGGTTATTATAAATCCCGCGTGGAAAAAATTCATTATTTTGTTATAACAAAGACTTCGGCAGCGCCCACTCCGGCCCTCCTGCCTGCGTTGATTTCTTTCCTTCACAACTAAATTTATTCCAATGGTTTTTGTCCTGGAAATGACTTCGGACGAAAAGAAAGTGTTTTATTCCTATATCGCATTTATCTCGGCGCCTGTTAAGTAATAATGCCAATGAACAGTTGTATACGTTAAAAACGGCGTGATTGCATTTGAGCTTGGTATAAAACGCCTTTACTTTAGAATAAGAATTTCTCTTCGTTATCAACAAAAGTAGAGGTATAAAAATTCCTTTTGATAACGCTTTTCTAGCTGGATAAACTTGGACTTCTGTTGAAGGAATAACAATAAAGTGATTGAATGTAGCTTTCTTATTTTCTACTGATGAGGAATCATTTATTCAGAGTGCGTGCGTCTCATCTAGAACACCTGTTAGCTCTCCGCTCCTTCCGTCATCCATCTTCCATTGAAGAGAATTATTTTTCATGCTCGTTTTCCATTTTTGCCGTGCTTAATATTTAAATACGGAATTGAGGTCGTCGTGCAAGTAATCTGTGGGCAAGAAAGTGGTTTTTCTTTATTAAGATGTTCTGCTTTTCGTATGTAACAAAACAATCGCTCCTTTTTTGTTGATGAGCAATCAGACTACTTGATATCTTATTCAATTACAACTGAAATTGTTTCCATTGTATTTTTGGCTAATTCTTATTCTAGAGGCTCATTATTTAATAAACAAACGAGTGGTGCACGTTGACGTCTTCTGGTACCAAATATCTTTTTAATTTAATATGGGTAATGCAAATGGTAAGAAGATTTTTATGAGTGGCAACGTTGATGGGTCTCGCGTGAGCCTCAATATTTAAGTCCACTATGTAATTTTCCTTCAAATTGCAAAGTCCACATTACAGCAGAAAGCACGAGCCAGTTTTTGAATTATGATACATTAAAGTCCCAACTATAAGACTGAAACGTTAGTGAAATTCGTTGTACTTTTATAGCCCAAAGCCCCTAAATGGCTACACTCGTTCGTGATTGTGACAGCTTAGTTGATTACTATCTGTCTTGTACAAAGTGGAGTAAATCTGCGGCCGAAAATGACACGAGTTGATCGGATGTCACTCTCTCTCCCTGCTGTCTCGGGTTTGGATGGTCGGAAGATTTCACCCCTTCAGAAAGCCTATGAGATGAGTTGAAAGATTAGAAAGTTTTATGTCTAAACGCCTAGTATGTCGTGAGAGGGCCAATTTTAGGCCGCGATTGTTGAGATTGGCGATTGCTCAAAAACCTGAAACAAAGACTGGTGGTTGCATGACCTGCACTTTGTGGAGTATCATCTCATGTCCGCGGGATCTTGCTATTTTATAAGAAAGAAATCCCTGCAGTGCAAGGTATCGATGTTCAAACTTGTTTTGAAAACAAGTAATGTCGCCATATCTTGATACGATACTGTCTAATACAGGGGTAACCCAGGTCACAGCAGTGCAAGGGTAGCTTGAAACAATTTTTCGAATGGACATATTTTCGGCGGAGCAAATGGCCTCTCTATCGATAGAGTATCGAATGGGAAACATCGTAATGACCCTTATTGTGATTGCCATGTAGGGTTGATCACAATAAGGGATTTAGCGGAACGGGACAACGATTTCGACAAGGGACGAAACAAGGGTGCCCTGAACCTATTGATTAATTCTAAAACAAAACAATGTCAATATTTATAAAGTATGTACACGTAACTACGGTAGAAAGGAAATTATGAATAGCTCTTTGGTGAGGTGACCGCAGTTTGTTATTTCTCAGCCAATTCATTTCCAAAGTGTAGTTGGAGAAACCCCAATTCTGTTGGAAGGATTTCAGGAGGTCAGCCAGAACGTATTGAGGGGAATATTATGCGGCGGTGTTCCCTGTTTTCGCCCGCGCGCTAGAAAGCGTGAAACTCTGGATATGTTTTGTAGGCACTGCTCCACCTGACGAAATGATGCAAAATCATTGCGGTCTGCGGATTGGCGAGGTCTTGGGTTCGTGGAACAAACCAGTGCATTGTCCTTCAAACACCATGACAAGGCACACTGCTACTAGTCCAACCGTCTTCGGCTTTGCCATCAACGCCCAAATCTCCGTTTGGCTTCTTATTGGTTGTTCAAGTCTCCAGCAATTTTCTTTGTCAGACCTTAGGAAAACCTATAAAAGAAATCGAGTGCATGATGTGGGTTTCTTCATATTATGCCCGTTTTTCTTATTCGTATTAAAATCATTGGCTACATTGTAATTCATAAAAATGAAGTATCTTTTCATGTGATTAACCGCCATCTGGGGTTATAAAACGTTAAGCGACCCGACTGGCATATCCTTTTTATTTTTATCGATTATCCCACAACACTCTTAGACCGCCGCTCCGGCTAGTTTTTATATCAATAAAGGCTCTGTTTGTACTCCAAATCAGATCTAATAAAGAGTTATGTCTAATGGTATAAATGGCCGTGTGGTCTGCATTACGGCTTATAATAAGAGGGGTAACTGGTGTCATGCCGTATATCATAATGAGAGTGTATAGGGCCTCTCATATGGCTTTATGTCTCGTCCAGAACTTGTTTTATTGTTGATGTACCGTCTGCTGGCTTAAGCTTGGCTGTAATATTAATCATGGAATGGTCAGTTATGAGAAAGAAGATTTTTATTTGAGTTTTAGTTATTGTAGTTGATTCAGTACTGCCGCCAACACTAAGTAATGAGTCGTTGCGAGTGAACTCATACATAGGTACTTTCCTATTTATCAATTAATATAGGTACCGAGACAGATAATATGAGTTAGTTCCATGGTAAATAATTGTCCTAAGGTTAAATTTCGGTTTCCTCGAGTTTCCCTATCCCAAGTCACTGAGTTGATCGATGGGACGATTGCTTAGCTTAGCTTAGCAGGCCAATATAATTTACAACAAATTGGGGTGTAATATATCCATAGTTTCTTCAAAAATATTTTTTTATTCATAACCATAACTTTGCCTCAGAAAGCAGCCTGTTCGGTGTGCACTTGCACTGCCAAGCCAATACTCATAATTTTGGCTGAACATTTCACATTACCAGTACCCCGATTGTGTTTGGTGTACATTAAAATGAACCTCGGCCCGACCTTCAGAAAATTCAATTTCACACCACTTTACTCCATTTTTTGCTCAGTTTCGACGAGGCCACACCATATTTTGCCTCTTCTAATGCAGTTGAGCGGTTTTTTGCCGTGCATTCTCAACAATCTGCGGCATCTGCGAAACCAGCGATGGCTTTACACTGAGCACACTGGATAGCTTGTGGTTTCCATCCTTCCTCGTTGCGATTTACCCAACTTTAAGTATTCTCATAATAATAGTCGGAAGGAAAGTGGCTTACGTGTCCGTGTAGTAAACATGACTACCCTTGGCATCACGTCATTATATGTCATCCCAATCTTAGCTCACTCGCGCAAATCGTGATCTCATCCATCCACTTATTAACTCCCCATAATCCGTAGTGGAGTATTGTCTCGATCAAACACGTCTTTTACGGTCTCGATAAGCTGCACGCATCGACTTTATTGCCAACCTTCATAAAGAATCGTCAAATTACATAAATTATGTAGTCATACATTGATCGGTTCATGGAGGAACGTTGGCTCTTTTGTGTAGAAACACGTGCATATGATTCGATCGCGAGTAGTGTAATTTTGCAGTGTTATTCCGTCATTATACTAAGTATGTTTTTTATTGTATAAGGTCGCACCTAGTTGCGGTTTGGCCAGGCCCTTTTAATGTAAATAATAATTAGGGCGGCTTGGATTATTTACCAATAACTACAAATTCATTGTAGATGCTTGTAATCCTCGATTTGACTGAAAAATTGCAAGAAAGCTCAAAAGCCTTCAACTAATCAAGTGTCATTATTAATTATTTGTCTATGAAATTCATTATGACTGTTCACCTACAATATAATGAAGAAGCCCTCTCACCATTTCCTCTCCTTCAGAAAAGAAACTATACCTTACTACATAAAACAAAATAAAATAAAACAACCATAAAACGCCCTTACCAACCCAATTTGACCCTATTAACTAATAACTACTAACTAACTAATAACTGCGTTAATTAATTATCATAAACTAACCCTACTAATCTACAGTTAATAAAAATTGACAAAAACAAAAATTGTTATATTGAATATCATATAGAATGACATCATCTCTCTGCTAAAAACCACGCACGGCCATGCTGCCTGTGGAAAAAGCCACTTTATCCTGTATAAATTTTCTTTTTGAGACAAAATAAACTGATTGATTGATTGATTTTCAGAACGAAAAGAGAGCCATAGAGACCACAGCTATTTTAGGTCAGCAGAAGTCTCCTATTCGTTTTATGTCTATCATAGGAATAAAAATTAACTGAGCTGGTACTTCGACCGAATTGGGATGTGAGTCAACCAAACCTGATTTCTTAGGGCAATTTAAATTGTACTACAAATAGTAATATGAACTCAAAAATGATTTTTACATATATGTATATACACATTGCTGCTATTTGTCGATAACCTACTGTTGACTATTGTATTCATTGTTGCTCCCCGAACCCCCATGAGTTTGTCGGGCATACGACAGAAAAATTAATTAAAAAAATATGGCCTACTTCCCATGGGAATACCTATCAATTGCATCATCAACCAGCCATGGAGACTAAATGAACGGTATCGAGGTACTTAGTTAAAAACAAGGAAAATATAAATTAGGAATTAAATACCATAACCGTCTCCCAGATTGGATTCGTGACTACAGCCAGCAAACATGGCCGCCGTTTTTCCAGAAAACTGGAGAAAGTACGGTTGTCCAGTCGCTGGTTTGGGCGACAGGTGAAAAATTAAGGGATTTAATTGTTTTTAGATTTTATCTACGTTCTACGCTACGTATTATATCACTTTCCTACAATATTTTTCACGTTGGTTGCTCATATTTCTAGTCTTTAATTGGGGAAACTGCGGAAATCTTCCTTTCTATAATTGAAAAAAAAACTACTTGAAAGTAGGATATCGCATAAACATTTCTATTGTACACGAAACAGCTCATTTTCAAAATTAGAATGTATACAAATAAATGCGTTGGCTTATTATGCCTTATTATTGTGGTTCATTCTTCTCGCGTGCCCCTGAAAGTTGTTTTAATCATGACAAAACATCACCCGACCCAAAATACCGAAAGTATTATATACGAGCCGTAATAGGATTTAAGGGTTTCCCTCGCATTATACATGGTATAAGCGGCGGGAGCGTTATGATATCACGTGGTGTCATAATTCATAACACTCATTACTATGCATCTGATTGGTCCATGCACTAAGCCAGTGCATTGGTGTACTCCGCGGCCAACATAATTGAATTATTCATTATGCTGTAACAGTCTTAATTATGTCTTATTAGATTCCATTGCTCCTTTTCCTGCAGGTTATGGTTTCTCAATGCTGATTTCCCCCGTGTTTATTTATTATTCATATTTCAATAAGAGACAATTGGAGGGGGAAAAGCCTTAAAGTTTCGAAATCATACATCTATCGTAGAGTTGTCAAGAAGATCACGACAGACGGAAGAAAGTTTTTTTAAGCATTTGATGTATAGGATGGTGTACATCTTTCTAACACATATGGGCCCCCATTATTGAATTATAGATTTGTACAAACCTTTATTGGTGTGGTAGTCCCTGGGAAGGCGGGGTTTCCACATTCGTCAATCGTCAATGACACATGTGAAATTTGAAGGTTTAGCAGACATTAAGGATATACTAAAAATTCTGCTACCACGTCAAAACCATATTTCTCATTGACGATTGACGTATGTGGAAACCCGCCGAAGGGGTTCGAGAACTCTGGCCAGTTGGTGTTAGATCACTTGGTACATATCGAAATGTAGATGAGTATTTCTGCTAAGGCGCCAATTCCACCGACCGGCTAGGGCTAAATACAAAAACGGTGACGTGGTAACAGACATTCAAGACTTAGGCGGGTTTCCATCGACCTCACATTGCAGAATGTAAATTACATTGACGGAAATGTTTGTTTTTCTTTTTATAGAAATCTATTAAAATGTTTGTAATTAACATATCCCATTTTTTAATTTTAGTTAGTTTGTTTGTGATTTTAATCTATGATCATTGATCAATTTTAACTATGGCATAGAGTAAAACAAACATTTACGTCAATGTCATTTGCATTCTGCAATGCGAGGTCGGTGGAGACACCGCCTAAGTCTTGAATGTCTGCTACAATGTCACCGTTTTTGTATTTAGCCCTAGCCGGTCGGTGGAATCTGCGCCTAATTTAACGGAAATTTTTGGCGGCTCTACCATCTATATACTTCCTTTGAAAATCGGCTTTGAACAAAAACGCGTAGTGGGGCTACTCCGATTTGCTCTTATGAGACGATAGGAGGGAAAGCCTTAGAGGTGTACAAATTCAAATATCTCATGAAATAACGATAAGTGTAAAATATCACATACCTTTACAGGAGTGCTCCTCAACATTTTGATACATAATATGGGCCCGTCCAGAACAACTATTTTCCCCATTTATTGAACTTGATTTGTAAAAAATACTGAAGAGTGTCCGGAAAAAGGATTTAAAAAACTTTGAGAAATCGGTGTGGTTTTAGTGACGGTCGCATGCAAAATCTTTAATCCCATGAAATATATTTTACATTTACTGCATACATATCATCATAATGTAGACGAGTATTTGTTCTAAGGAATGTGACTTTTTAATAGCTGTACAATTTATATTTATCTTTTGTATTAAAGTGTTAATGCGTTTGCAATTTTTATCATAAAGCTAATGTCATTTCATTTATCTCATTCTTCTTTGAGGCCAATTAAAGCACCACATTGCTGAACCTTACGGTGATAGATGTGTTGTATCTAGGGGCGTCATACCGTTCCATACAGCTGGATAACATTAGTGCTATATTGTATATTCAGTGGGGGCTACTACGATACATGCACATCTTGTATAGTCTAATGATAGTGTGTGAACGCATTTTTGTCCGCATATCACGAAAGCATAGCATGTATAATGGCACTGTCATCATATTGTTGTTCATACCCCACAATTAAACAATTAATCTTGTGTGTGGAGTCATTATGATGCGAGGCCGTATGTTACACCAAATGTCACATATGTTTAAATGTAGGGCCCGTGGCAATGTGGGAGTCCGAAGGAGGCCTTTCACAGCTTGTACCATGTTTTTATTATCAGTCAGCTCGATGTAGCTTGTTTTCTCTAGTAAAAGGATAGATATGCTATCTCGCTTATCTTATCTCTGGTGGCGTATGCTCGCATTATTAATATGTAAAATTCTTGTGTATTTTTGGAGTTATAGTATGCCCTTGCTTATCTATTTGAGATGAGTTCGTGAAGGTGTGAAGTTACAGCAGAAATATTGATATTATGAAACAATGTGCAGCTCTCGAAAATTTCCAAACATTGTGGAAATTTTCTCGGCACGTCTGAATTTTTTAATAGTCAACTTGAGCCGTTGCGTCATATTTTATTCGGACCTTAAAATAGAAGGGAAAAAGTTTTCTCAACATTAGCGAAAGTTTATTGCTAATTCGAAGGCAATACTGTTAATTTCAGGTGTTGCTGTGATAGAAGAGCTCTCGTCTTTAAAATCCTAAGTAGCGTTAACAATGGCCCCTTAACTCGAACGGTATACTTACAGCCTTACCCCATTCATTGCAATCTTTAGTATCTTTATATTTATTGAAAGTTATAAAAAAAAGGAGACAATGCAGTGATTTCAGAGCCTTTGTTGTACAGACTGCAACATGCTGCCAGGCGAAACATGCCGGATTTTGTCCAGGGTTGGGATAATCGCGAAATCATGCGAACGAAGTCACGACCTAGCTGGATAGAACAACAGCTGAGCTGAAGCCATAGAATCGTGTCGCAGTCCTGACCTGACAGCTTATAAAAGGTCTCTTCAACAACAAATTGAGCTGATAACCCACGATTTGCAGACTGCAGTTCCATCAAATTCGGCATTGCCATGGCTTAAGTACCGCTTCATTTTCACTCAATTATTGATGCTCCTATTATAGTTAATAACGGATTTAGAGACAAGTGCTGTTTTTCTTGTGAAATTATGGGAAATTGCGGTCATTGATTGACTATAAGTCGAATTAGTTTTAGTTATAGATGCTGTGGTACTGAGTAGAATTTAAAATCGTAAAAGGTGCAGGTGCAGAAAGTGAGTTGCATGTGGGAAATACACCTGTCATAATAATAATAATTGGAATAGTATTGAATGTATGTAGTTGTAATAGGGCTCTGTATATATATTTTTCGTTTTAAAAAAAAATAATAATCGCATACAAACAATTTAATGAATGTATCCGATTGACCTTTTCAGTCGCCTCTGTAGGTTATTACCCGTGATGAGTACGACACGTCTCCGATTGCATGGCGTGTAAAGACTCGCACAAGCGCAAGTACGTTACCACCTGGCCGATATGCGGGTATTCCCACTAACTTTGGGAAGTTATGGTTCCTAATTCCATAATTAAATAAATATTGACTTTTTGTTCTATTACTAAGCCAACCTAGCGGAGTTAGGGCTATGATGTCTTACACTCAACTAGGAAGACCCGGGACCGTCTGCTGTACATGCCCACCGAAGCATGGCCGGAAAATGTAGCAAGTGTGGAACTAGGACCAACAACTTTCGGGTGAAAGTCTCTACCCTCTGCCACTACTCTAAATGTCCTTATTATGAACGGGCATGAGTCTACATTGAATGTTTACATTTTAATGTTTGCGAGAAGTGATAATAGACCGGGTGCCACCTATCCTTCGGTTCTGTGAAGTGGTGGCAAATTTTCACACTATGTCCGTAATAGTCCATTGGCTGGATATGGCGAAAAGGGATTTCTGGCTGGCGGGAGCGGTAGCATTTGGGCAGGGGATTTTTTTTTTCGAAAATATTTTTAAACGAAAATTCACGAAACGAGTGGCACGTTGAGATGCTGCCAAAATGACAAGTGGCACTCAAATATAGGTGTAAACTTCCTGCCAGAAGATTTTTCCATGGTTAACCCCTCTGCAGAGGGTGGTAAAATCAGCTGTGAGTACCAAAAATTTGCTGAAGAGGTGGCAAATTAAATTTACCTATGTGTGCAAGCTTGTCGCCTGACAATCATAAAAAACAGTATGCCAGACGTTTTTAGCGACAGCAACCCCTTGCCAGAAGGGTCGGAAATTTATCCTAGGGTGTTCTATGTTAAAAGGGTGGCAGCGGAAAAAACATTATACCGTATAGTACTTGTGAATATAATGTTAGAAATCTTGATCACAGACATTTTAGGTGCAATGGGGGTTGATACAGAAGGGTGGAAGTCACCAGCTAAGGTGGAAAATTAGCTGAAAAGGTGGCAACTTAATTTCGTCGTATACATCATTGGGTACTTCATATTCATAATTGAAATTTTTGTCCCAGAAGTTTTCTCATGCTTTTCCCTTAGCAAGAGAGGGTAGTAATTTATCTGGGGTGGCATTTCGATGTAAGGGTGGCACGGGAAATCCATCCTAAAACAGTTCCTTTGGACTAATTTATGGCGGGAAACAACCCCACAGAATATTATAGGGTGGTTAGGGGTGATCCAGAGGGGTGGAAAGTCAAATGCTGAGGGATAAAATTGGCTGAAGAGGTGGCAATCTAAATCGTACCTTAAATGCCTTAAATTGGTGCCTGGTTTACTATGTCATTGGTCACAGACATTACATTCGGTAACTACCCCTTCCCAGAAGGGATGGAAAATTTATAACCAGTTTCGATCCTTAAAGAGGGTGGCAGCGTAAAAAATGCTGGAAAGGGTCGCAAGCAAGTGTAGTATGGCAAAAAACTTACTCCCAGAACTATCACTCACGGAGGGGTAGGTGACAGAAGGGTTCAAACCAGGGATGAAACGGAGAAAAGTGGCTAAAAAGGTGGCAACTTTATTTCCACCGTTTTGTTAAGTAAGTTACTACTAGTATCTGGAAAATTGTCTCCCAGAAATTTCTTTCTCATTTTTCCCCTACCCAGAAGGGGTAGAAATTTATCTGGGGTGGGATTTCACTATAAAGGTGGCATGAAAAATTCAACGCGAAATAGCTGCTTTTTGCCCATATATGGCGGGTAACCCAATGCCAGAATATTATATTATAATTAAGGGTGATCCAGAGGGGTAGCAAACCATAAGCTGAGGGATAAAATTATTTAAAGAGGTGGCGCCTTGAAATTTTGCTATGTGTTAGTATAGTTAACTGCTAGTACGAAAAAATCGGTCCCAGAAATTTTATGCGGTGCCTACCCCTCCCCAGAGGGGGTGGAAATTTATCAGGGGTGGGATTTCGCTGTAAAGGTGGCATGAAAAACCAACGCGAAATAGCTGCTTCTTGCCCATATATGGCGGGTAACCCAATGCCAGAATATTATATTATAATTAAGGGTGATCCAGAGGGGTAGCAAACCATAACCTGTAAATTCCATGAAAAGGTGGCGTCTTGAAATTTTGCTATGTGTTAGTATATTAAAATATGAGTACGAAAAAATCTGTCCCAGAAGTTTTATGCGATGCCTAACCCTCCCCAGACGGGGTAAAAGCAGGAAAGTCAATTTTAATCACTAACCCGGAATTTGTGCCAGTCTCTAATATTGATCCATTCATATTACCAATACCATTGGCCTACATTTTAAAAGCACTTATCCCCAGTGGCGAAATTTGAATAGCTCCATGGGGGGGGGGGGTTGCAACCTATAAGGTAAATGTTAATATGAGTATTTCAGAGTATTACAATTGAGTATGTACCAAGGGGAAGATTTTTTGAAGTGAAACTTCTTTATCGACGTAGGGAGAAAAAAATCGTATGTAAAGTTTTTCGGTTACGCGCCATCCTGATTTCTGTACTCATGGATGACGTGATGGATACCCATGCCTTCGTCTATTCCTTCTCTTTCAGGCCATGCTATATTTGTTGTGATAGGGCAAAGGGTTCGATTTTGGGGGGTGGAAACGTCTGGCGTTGGGCCCAAATTTGCCGATTTTCAGCGAAAACAGGCCTTTTTCAGCAGCGTTTTTGGAGGTTATGATATCAATTTGAAAATTCTAAACTACTTTAGTTCTTTTTCCACCTTCCTTACTCTTTCTAGACGTGTATTCAGTTTTACTTTCCGTCATTTCGTTCGGGCTCACGCGAGTGTGTCAGCCATCCGTGTTTGGGCAGAAAACAGGTTGAAAGGGTACTTTTGCCATTACATGCATAGAGTAATAACATTCCACAGCCTGCAATTTTCAACCGAAATAAATTTTTAATGTCTCATTAGAAGTTGTATGAACTAAGATTTCTAAGGAGTATGGAACCATAGTTTCAAATTCGCCCCTTCACCATTTAAACACGAGTGGAACACAAAATTGTTAAAAAATGACGCGCCAAAATTCATTTCCAGCAATCCCATTAGAATTGCTTGGGCGGATTTAAAGCAATATTTTGGACAAATGTAGAAGGCCTATTTTAATTTTAATTATATACCCATATCTTCCTCTGATGTATTTTCTTCCTCTTTCTGGCCTTGCTATATTTGTGGTGATCAAGTGGGGGTTTGGCTTTGGGGGTGTGAAACGTCAGGGGGTTTTTAACTATCTAATTTTTAATTATCAATTTAAAAAATTTAAACTGCTTAAGGGCTTTTCCAAATTTCTTTCTCTTACCGGACATATATTATGTATGTAAAATTTAGTAAATTAGGCGTTGCCACGTTGAACTATTGTCTGAAAACCGACCTTGCAACCTTGTCTATAAGACAACCTTGTGTATAAGACAAGCAATATAATTAATCAAATGTTATTATAATCTTAGCAACAATAAGGTAAAATATTTCGGAAATTAAGGAATTATTTGCATACATTTTTATTATAATAAAAGCCTTTTGCTTAAAATTTACCTAATTTAGCTTTACTTAACCAATTTCTGTAAAGTTGTAAATATAGTGTTGTAGATCATTTTTCGAAAAATGATGTCATAAGGAAGTTTCTTTTCTTACGTGTCTACACCAATACACACACGCAAATTTTTAAATAGGTACTTCTATTTTTATGAAATGAAACTTATGAAATTTTAAATACAAAAACATATTAATCAACGGAGGGGAATTTTTTGATAATATTCAATATACATACATTGTGTAGGAGTAAAATGGTTGGTTTTCAAGCATTTTATATTCTTTTATTTATAATTAAACCTCGTTAGGGCCCCCTCCTCCTCTGTAGATCCCTCCCGCACAGCCGCGATGGTAAGGATAACTTATATGCTTACACCTGTAACTCTACGTTCGATTCGACGAGAAAGAAATTCTTGACCCCATAATTTGGAATAATTGGATTAAAATTGCCTCATTTTTTTATTTGGTGCCCATGTTTCAACATAGGTCCCGTGTCCTATTTATGCAATTTAGTCAAAATGTACATTTCGATTATTTTCAGATAATGGAGATATACAGTAAGTGTCTACTTAATACCCCATAGCCTCATTCGTAATACAAAATTGAGGAGGCTGTTTACAAACATGGCCAACTGCAAGTTTTAGAATTTTTCAGGAGAGCGGATTTTCTGTTGAAAATTGCATTAAGTTTATAGCTAACCCCAGACTTCTCAGCGCTTCTGTGCGCAATCTGGCTGCTTTTGTCACTTTATTTTACAACGTGCAGGTGGACATTACAATTTTCTGCAAGGTCGGATCAAAACCTAATTTTGTGAAAAAATGGAGTTGGCCACGTTTGTAACTAAGCTCCTCAAATATCATAGCCTCGGTAGCCTATAATAAGATAAGATAGGGTCAGGTCCTATTTCCGGAAATGTGGTCGCTGTTCTTGAATAATTAAAATTCTCAAAAAAAAAAAAAAAAAAAAACGGCTAGTTGGAATGAGTTTATGTGAATCTGTGGACGAAATTATCATTTACCTTGCACGGTAATTGAGGTTATTAGATTGAAAATTAAGGTGGCGAAATTACTGCTAGACAAGTTTCGTTGCGGATTTCTAATTCAGGGCCTTCTGAGATACGAGACATCCCATGTTTTCCCCGAAACTTCCGGCTTCTGGACAGAATCTACGATTTCCATAGACGAATGGTCATAGGTCCTAGCCCTACTTGGTGATGTAGCGGCGTTTCAGGAGCCATAGCTGTGAGGGTGAATACAACTTATTTTTGCATGGATTCATGATGGCTATTTCTCTATATTGTTCTTCGAAGCACCTATGCCAATAGGGATCCCATTGTGAATTTTTTTAATGAAAATCCAAACCCGGATACATAGTGGAGTGCAATTAGACATTAAAAAATGGCAAAACCTCGGAATCCAGGGACAGTCCATGAATATTTATAAAGTTTTAAAAATGTATTGTTAGTGTTATATAGAAAAAAGTTTAAAAAAAAAATTTCACCGCTCTTAATTTTTAGCTACAGGGTGTGGCCGCGTAACTTCCTCATTTAGGAATGCGCGCCATTCGGTCGGGGGATGTCTTAGCGAAGTGTTTATGGTCTCGTTCGAGAAGCGGGACTAGACACTTTTGTCTTAGGCGTACATAGTTCCGAAGATCAAAACATTTAGATCACGTCCCCCATGCTCGATACATTGAGTATTAGTGGAGCGCCGTAAGTCAAAAAAATGGAAAAGCCTCGGAATTCAGGGACAGTGAATGAATATTTATAAAAACTTCGAAAATAGTTTTTTAATAGTATATAGAAAAATGTTAAAAAAAATTTTTGCCCGCTCACAATTTTTATCTACAGGGTGTGGCAGCGTAACTTCCTGTTTTGTAATGCGCACCATTCGGTCGGTTTATGTCGTAAGGGAGTGTTAGTGGTCTCGTTCTAGAGGCGGGATTATTAAGTTCTGCCTTACATAGTTTTGAAGATAGAAACTTTAAGATCCCGTCTTCCAATCTCGATACAATGAGTGTTAGTGGAGCGCCGTGAGTAAAAAAAAAAAATGGTTATGCCTCTGAATTCAGTCAATGCATATTTATAAAAACTTCAAAATGTGTTTTTAGTAGTATATAGATAAATGTTAAAAAAAACATTTTTGCCCCCTCTCAATTTTAAACTACAGGGTTACCTTTTTTTTCTCACGGCACTCCAATACTCATTGTATCGAGATTGGAAGACGTGATCTTAATGTTTTGATCTTCAAAACTATGTAAGACAGAACTTCATAGTCCCGCCTCTCGAACGAGACCACTAACGTTACGACAAAATTTTTTTTTTAAACTTTTTTCTATATACCACTAACAACACATTTTTAACATTTTTATAAATATTAATGGACTGTCCCTGGATTCCGAGGTTTTTGTCTAATTGTAATCCACTAACAGTGCTACATATATTTATTATGAACTACTATTACATGTTACATGCCATATTGTTCCATTAATCAAAATCCATAGCTTCAAGGCATGGTTGATCTTTGCTTGATCAATGAAAGTACAATAAGCGCTTAGCCAATATATTTGGGCATCAATTACATTATACATTTATTATGTAGGTACTATTATTAGCTATCTACCAAAAGCATTTATCTACCTATTAAGTCCTATCCTCCTGGAGCCAGTGATACAAGTTGGTAATTAAATTTGCAAACAGTTTAATAATTGGCGATGATCCTGCCAATATTAGTCAGAGGTATTAAATGCGTTTGGTTTTCCCTATGGGAAAGTAGGAAACTGAGGGAATAGAACAGTTTTTCTGCGTAGAAAAATAATGCCATGGAAACGTGCATCTCTACGTTTCCCACTTTATCCGGCCTAACCTAACTTACCTCCAAAGTTTCTTTTAATTAGTTTCTTTCTATTAACTTATGAGCATCCAACTCTTGCCATATATATGTTTCCCTTTGTTGTTTATTTTATTTTTTTAATTAAATATGAATAAAACCCAAAATTCAAATGCAAAACAAGTAAACAACAGCAAATATGACCGTTCTGTGTTTTCGATTCCCCAAGCTCAGTTTACCCAGCCATGTATTTGGGTAAAGTGTGGGAACGTTTTGAAATGCGTTTCCTTATGGCATTATTTTTCTGCGTAGAAAACCCATGAGAAAAACTGAAGTTTTTTCCCTTAATTTCCCTTAGGGTAAACCATACGCAGTGAATACCCCTATCAATTAAGAATTAAATTCGCAAAACCTCCACCCACGTCAAGAAATACACAGAGCACTATTTCTTTACTGTCAAGATTCCCTTCTAGTTACGTGACAAAACTATGCAGGGCGCTTTCTGTTGACCGCCCTGGCCTGAGTCCTGGCTGACTGTCGTGCAATGCATTGCTGCTGGTGAAAGTAAGCCTGATTTCTCGTTCCATTAGCATTTCGTATAGCAAAAAGGAACTGAGGCTAATAGGTCTGAACGCCAATGGCTTGGTGTAACCGAATCTATCGTGTTTGGGAATGAAGATCATCCAGACTTCCCGCCACTTGATGGGTATGGAAGTGATGGAACTAAACCTTAAGCAGCTCTTATAAATCGCCGTAAAGAATTTAGTAGTAGTAGATTTAGGTAAAGCCCCAGGCCGCGGTGAGGGACCATAGGGCACAAGGAATTTAGTAACCTCAAGAATTTCTTTTTAAAGGAGTAAGGGGAAGATCCCACATCTGTCCGGTGATTTAATCGGGGAAAATATTCCAAAGCATGCGCCACTCATTCTTCCGTTAACCAGGTTGGGTTGACATCAGAAAGTGAAGAAACGCCTGCTGTAGAGTCTTCGTTAGGATGTAGATTACCGTCAGAGCCAAACTTACAGTCAGGGGAATGCGTCTCTATTAGGAGCTACAAGGCTTCGGCATTAGAATGCTGTAGAGATATTCCTTCTGTTACTGAAGAGAGTTCCATTGAATAATGCGTTTATCTTTAGGTAAGGTTTCTTGCAGCCTTGTTGCTTCTGAAAGATTTGCAGTAAAAACGCCATCATCTCCGTTTGGAGGCTCGTATTTCTCGCTTACATTGCCGTTTTGTATTCAGCAGTAGGTACTACTTTGTGACCCCCTCGTCTTATTCTTTTTTATCGTTCGCTGGTTAGCTTTCAAAGTTTTAGGGAGACTCATCCACCTATTGAGATGGCGACCAATGCTCAACTTTCCGAAAATTTCTTCACAACTTTTCATTTCATGACCCCCTGAGCCTAAAATCACCCTCCATTCAAAATATTATACATTATATATATATATATATATATATGTGTACAGTATGACTGTACTTATGTAACCTATATATGTACAAATAATGTGTGTATATCGATTTTAGGAAACACTCTAACTTCCGTAGATATTATCCGATTTCGATGGAAGTAGCGCATAAATTGATCATACAAATGTCTTGATATCGGATTCGTTAACCAGCAAGATCCACTGTTCAGTTACAAGATGGGAGCTGATTGAAACCCCATATATTTCATATCTCAGTTAATTTTGGTCGAAGAGAAATGAATTAAAATCTGACTGAAAGCCCGTATTATTATCTACGATAATGGAATCTACACTTTTTACGACAAATCAACCATTTTAAGATGGCGCCCAGTTAAAGTGAAAATGATTTGATAAGTAAAGTTCATAGTCAGCATTGTGGTTCGAAACTTGTAACACAAGAGTGTTTTGTGTGTTATGCTGTGGTCGGGAAAATAATGAAGTATTTTTTATTTGTTATCACTTACATAGCGTAGGTAGCGTAGAGAAAAAGCAGGGGCTGCGGATTCTCCCTACACCTGATCGGCCAGAGCCGAAAGGGATTTTTCAATTCTCATCGTCCACCAAGGAGTTTTGGGTGAAAATTTTTCGAAGGTAATGTAGAGCTATCATTAATGGAGTGGCTTGTTCCGTTGGCGTACAAATGCCACGTAGCATTGGTCGGATGCAGACTCTTCGTCTAGGACTTGCCAGTCTCTTGGTATCCTCTCCATTCTACCACATCCAAATGTGAAATCAAGAAATTCATCCCTTATGGCATTTATAAAAGTTTGTTTTGAGCCCCTATTCATAACATAAGAGGTCAAACGTGAGGTACAGATGAAAATTGCATTGACTAAGGAGAGAATGGAAAAGGAACTGCAGGGAAATGGAAGGGATGGAGAACAGACGTGACTCGTTTAATCTCCACATGAGAATAAATGCAATAATAAACAAGGACGGGGACAGGGAAATGTTATCACTTCTGTGCTAGGCAAGCTGGGGACATGTGTGGAAGATCTTTAGAACCTCTATGACGGTGAGGAGCATGGAGTTGAATCCGCTGCAGTATTATGATTATGACCCATGAAGTAGAGCATGTTTTGTATTAAGCAGGCTGACATCAAACCGAACAAACACAAGACACAAGACGATCAGCTTGATAAGTAAACCGCTAAAAAAATATTCTTGAAAATAATTTAAAAGAGCTTATATTATCCTAAAAGTGATGTGAGCGTGGCATGGCGTGGCTTTAGCAATGGGTGAGGCACCCGCGGGAGGATGCATTGTATGGCTTACAACTGTTGGCTAAAAGACGTCTGGACATTAACAAAGATGTCTACTTGTGTTTTATTGACTTCTAAAAGACTTTTGACTATGTAAGGCACGAGAATTTGCTTGATACCCTGATGTTGGCAACGATGATAAAAACCTAAGTATTATTCCTAATCTATACCGGCGTAACTGCAGCTGTCCTAGTAGAAAACATGAAAGCACTCAAATCATGGATACAGAAACCAACTAGCTACTAACGGTTAAGAAACAATCCGAAATGCGAAGACCGAATGAAAATGACCATAAGCTATAAATTTTTTCCTTTCATAATAGGTGTAGTTATTGTTTAATCCGCGAAGGTATATATAAGCCAATAATTAATAAATTTGGATTTCAACTGCAGCTCAGTGAGCTCACAGTGTGTTGGCTAGGGGAGATTGGGGTAAGATTGATAGTCAAATTTCCGCCAAACTAAAAACTGGTGGTAGTTTTGAAAGTGACATAAATGAACTGCCAAACTGACCGGTAATCGCGGCACAAGAATTTCTTGGTTGTTTTTTGAGGTTGTATTGCAAATGACGTTTTTTATGTCACGCTTTTAGTAATATGGTTCACTTTAGTAAGTTTTAACAAATTGAATGTTTCTAATTATTTACTAATTTCTTCTCAGTTGCATTAGAAAAGTCGTAAAAATTCATAATACGTAATAATTTTGGAAAACTTAGATAGACTATTTCTTACATAACATCATTTCTTGTCAATGACATGGTGGGGTAAGATTAACACTGACTCCTTGGGGTAAGATGAAAACAGTTGCGCTAAATATGTTCTCAGGTCTTGGCAAGACTAACTGGTACGTCGGTAAGTTGCCAATTTATTGAAAGGTTAAGTTATTCTTCAAGTTTTAGGAGTCCCACTTTACGCAATCCATCTTTCCCCGATCTCCCCTTGCCTTATATTTGGCCCGTTTTGGTGAACTAGAGAATAACATCAGTAAAAAAAAAAGGATTTCTTAAAGATTTCGTAGTCTCACAGTCAGGCCCATTTCGATAATATTTTTCGCAAATTCAAAACCGAAATGAAAGGTAGCCTATAAATTAAAACCAACAGGCCAATAGTGAAGAACTAGCTGTGAGCTTTAATTTATCCTAAATTTATTGGCAAAGCGAGAAAATTAAATATTATTTTAATTGTGCTTATCGAGAAAGGAAATAATTGAAAAAGTAGCCTTTTTTATTCTGATTACCGTTGAATCATAATTCATATTACTAGCAGGGCCATAATTCAGATATCAGATTAATGCCAAAAGCACGTACTGAACTTGCAAGGCGTAAGCCAACGTTTTATAAGTTTCACCACTAAAATTGGCCAAATCATCGCCAATTATTAAACCGTTTGCAAATTTAATTACCAACTTGTATCACTGGCTCCAGGAGGATATGAAATAAAAGGTAGATAAATGAATTTGGTAGGTAGCTAAAAATAGAACCTATATAATAAATGTATAATGTAATTGATGCCCAAAAAACATGGGATGTCTCGTATCTCAGAAGGCCCTGAATTAGAAATCCGCAACGAACTTGTCTAGCGGTAATTTCGCCACCTTTATTTTCAATCTAATAACCTCAATTACCGTGCAAGGTAAATGAGGATTTCGTCCACAGATTCACGTAAACTCATTCCAACTAGCGTTTTTTTTTTTTTTGATAATTTTAATTATTCAAGAACAGCGACCACATTTCCGGAAATAAGACCTGACCCTATCTTATCTTATTATAGGCTACCGAGGCTATGGTATTTGTATTATGTATCGATGAGGCTATGGGGTATTAAGTAGACTTACTGTATATCTCCATGATCTGAAAATAATCTAAATGCACATTTTGACTAAATTGCATAAATAGGACATGGGACCTATGTTGAAACATGGGCACCAAATAAAAAAATGAGGCAATTTTAATCCAAATATTCCAAATTATGGGGTCAAGAATTTCTTTCTCCTCGAATCGAATGTAGAGTTACAGGTGTAAGCATGTAAGTTATCCTTACCATCGCGGCTGTGCGGGAGGGATCTACAGAGGAGGAGAGGTTTAATTATAAATAAAAGAATATAAAATGCTTAAAAACCAACCATCTTACTCCTACGCAATGCATGTACTGTATATTATCAAAAAATTCTCCTCCGTTGATTAATGTTTTTGCATTAAAAAATTCGCATTTATGGTTGAAACACACATTATTGTTTTTTAGTTTATACGTAGTATAAGGAAAGCTTTGTGATGGTCAAAATGTTCGGTTCCGAGATTCCGAGAGAAACGGATTTACACGTTTTGAGGTCCCAGGAACCCCAAATAGTGTTTTTTACGAAATGTCGGTCTGTCGCTCTGTCAGTCTGTTCATCGATTTCCGGGCAAAGTACTCTGTGGATTTTGATGACATTTGGCATGTAGGTTCACAAAAATCGTACCTCGAGGCAATTCTTTTTATTTGATGCTAACTCAGTTTGGGGGTTTTTATTTTAAAAAAACTAAAAAAAACGTATAAAAAAAAATTATTCCATCTCCATACTCCAACGATTTCTTTTGAATTCACATATTGTAGTCGTTAGTAATATTAACAAAATGCGGTGGGTCGCTTGCACCTTGATAGTTTGCTTTTAGGGGTAAAAAAATGAAAATAGCTCAATTTTCTTGAAAAATGACTAAAAAATAATTTTTCAGCTGCACCTTTCTATCGATGATATCTACCTTCATGTATGTTTTAGGTGTTCAATAGAGTAAAAAAACCAAATAGGTTTCTTTCCCAAAAAAATATTTGGTTCTGTGCTACAAATTATTTTTTGAAGAAATTATATGAAATGGCGCGGCGTTATTAATTTATTACTTGGTGGTGGAATTGCCAACGATTAATTCACTGCTACGGGATAGCCGTAGCCACAAGAGGTCCAAGGGCTTTGATAAAAATAGAAAGTGTTTAAAAAATCTACTCTATTTCGTTAAGTACCTATATTTAAATTTCCAGTCGGTACATACTCAATTGTAATACTCTGAAATACTCATATTAACATTTACCTTATAGGTTGCAACCCCCCCCCCCCCCATGGAGCTATTCAAATTTCGCCACTGGGGATAAGTGCTTTTAAAATGTAGGCCAATGGTATTGGTAATATGAATGGATCAATATTAGAGACTGGCACAAATTCCGGGTTAGTGATTAAAATTGACTTTCCTGCTTTTACCCCGTCTGGGGAGGGTTAGGCATCGCATAAAACTTCTGGGACAGATTTTTTCGTACTCATATTTTAATATACTAACACATAGCAAAATTTCAAGACGCCACCTTTTCATGGAATTTACAGGTTATGGTTTGCTACCCCTCTGGATCACCCTTAATTATAATATAATATTCTGGCATTGGGTTACCCGCCATATATGGGCAAGAAGCAGCTATTTCGCGTTGGTTTTTCATGCCACCTTTACAGCGAAATCCCACCCCTGATAAATTTCCACCCCCTCTGGGGAGGGGTAGGCACCGCATAAAATTTCTGGGACCGATTTTTTCGTACTAGCAGTTAACTATACTAACACATAGCAAAATTTCAAGGCGCCACCTCTTTAAATAATTTTATCCCTCAGCTTATGGTTTGCTACCCCTCTGGATCACCCTTAATTATAATATAATATTCTGGCATTGGGTTACCCGCCATATATGGGCAAAAAGCAGCTATTTCGCGTTGAATTTTTCATGCCACCTTTATAGTGAAATCCCACCCCAGATAAATTTCTACCCCTTCTGGGTAGGGGAAAAATGAGAAAGAAATTTCTGGGAGACAATTTTCCAGATACTAGTAGTAACTTACTTAACAAAACGGTGGAAATAAAGTTGCCACCTTTTTAGCCACTTTTCTCCGTTTCATCCCTGGTTTGAACCCTTCTGTCACCTACCCCTCCGTGAGTGATAGTTCTGGGAGTAAGTTTTTTGCCATACTACACTTGCTTGCGACCCTTTCCAGCATTTTTTACGCTGCCACCCTCTTTAAGGATCGAAACTGGTTATAAATTTTCCATCCCTTCTGGGAAGGGGTAGTTACCGAATGTAATGTCTGTGACCAATGACATAGTAAACCAGGCACCAATTTAAGGCATTTAAGGTACGATTTAGATTGCCACCTCTTCAGCCAATTTTATCCCTCAGCATTTGACTTTCCACCCCTCTGGATCACCCCTAACCACCCTATAATATTCTGTGGGGTTGTTTCCCGCCATAAATTAGTCCAAAGGAACTGTTTTAGGATGGATTTCCCGTGCCACCCTTACATCGAAATGCCACCCCAGATAAATTACTACCCTCTCTTGCTAAGGGAAAAGCATGAGAAAACTTCTGGGACAAAAATTTCAATTATGAATATGAAGTACCCAATGATGTATACGACGAAATTAAGTTGCCACCTTTTCAGCTAATTTTCCACCTTGGCTGGTGACTTCCACCCTTCTGTATCAACCCCCATTGCACCTAAAATGTCTGTGATCAAGATTTCTAACATTATATTCACAAGTACTATACGGTATAATGTTTTTTCCGCTGCCACCCTTTTAACATAGAACACCCTAGGATAAATTTCCGACCCTTCTGGCAAGGGGTTGCTGTCGCTAAAAACGTCTGGCATACTGTTTTTTATGATTGTCAGGCGACAAGCTTGCACACATAGGTAAATTTAATTTGCCACCTCTTCAGCAAATTTTTGGTACTCACAGCTGATTTTACCACCCTCTGCAGAGGGGTTAACCATGGAAAAATCTTCTGGCAGGAAGTTTACACCTATATTTGAGTGCCACTTGTCATTTTGGTAGCATCTCAACGTGCCACTCGTTTCGTGAATTTTCGTTTAAAAATATTTTCGAAAAAAAATCCCCTGCCCAAATGCTACCGCTCCCGCCAGCCAGAAATCCCTTTTCGCCATATCCAGCCAATGGACTATTACGGACATAGTGTGAAAATTTGCCACCACTTCACAGAACCGAAAGATAGGTGGCACCCGGTCTATAAGTACACAGCAAGTGGGTGTATATGTAAAAAACATTTTCTCTGGAAATACGTTGTTTCGCATTCCCACGAATATGAAAATTCGAAAAATGGACTCCACAACATGCAAACGTAATTACTACCTAATGTTTACAGTGTTCCAATAAAATTAATGAATACATAATGTTCTTTCCAAGCCTTACGGCGCAAGTCCATTTCCCACCACTACGGCAAAGTGAGAATACCCGTATATAAAGAGCCCTAGTTGTAAGATATCAAATCCTGTAGCCATACATCTGCATGCACTTGAAAGTCCGCCTTTCAAACTTGGCTTCAGTATGGTTGCGTATAATTAAAATGGTCCTATTTTTTAATCTTGTAAATTGATGTGGCCAATGCAGGCTGACGTCACAACACATGTTAATGCCTCCATTCTCACACACCCAGCTGTGTCGTCCTTTCTCCCATACTTATTTCTTCACATAATTTCATCTTGCTATCTTAATCTTGGCGATCATTTGCGAGGCCGCAGGGTGTACGCATTTGCCTGCAGATGGCTATCATGTTGAGGTGTCGGTGCAGGTGCCCCCTGCCCCTGCCTACCTTTACGCGTTCTTTGGTCGTTCTGCAGCCGTTACAAGGACGTATGCTAAACATAGTTGCCTCCATTCGCCGTATTTGCTGCTTTAATATTGTGGCTTGACCGGCTTGCTGCTTTCTTCTGACCTAAGGCTCTGGTTAGCCTTTCTGGAGGTTTGTATTGTATTTGGCGCAGGTTTGTTTATTGCAGCTTGTTTAAAATGACATGTTGAGTACTTGCACAACCTGCGACCAGGCTACATAAGGACATTTTGCCTTTTGATCTTAGTAACCTTTGTATCCTGTGCATATGCAAAAAAAAGTGTTGTTTTTTTAATGATTACGCTGCGCTGCGTGTCGTTGTAAAAATAGAGTGTCATTATTTAAACCACATGATGTGTTTTTATGTTGATTGGTTTATCCATTTCTCTACTAAGCTTGCCTGTAACAAATATGTGGTTTTATAAAAACAAAACCTGCTACTAAAACAGCTACTACCTGCTACTAGCAGAAAAAGTTCTTCTGGAAAGAAAGAGGGCGCTGAATCATATACAATTTGGGTCTGGGTTCCCTTGCATTGAGTAAAGTTTCAATAACTAATCATATACAACCTAAAAGTTTTGGGATTTGACGAAATGTAGCTATTATAATATTAGCGTGCTAACGACCCGGCCATTCGAGGATCTGTTTTAAAACCCATCCCGCAGGTTTTAACTATTAACCCATTCTAGACTTCAGTGCCGGACATCCGTTATCTACCATCTATTAACTATTTTCAGCCTGCAAGGGTAGTATATGACTCTAATTACACTTTCCATGCGTAACATGCTCTATTAAACTATTAAAAATTAATTGACATACATACATACAGATTTAATGCATATGGACTAGCCTAATTTCATTTACGGTACTATCTTTCAAATTGATGTTCTTGAAAGCAGGAATTCAACTTATAGAATGAAAAATAGTTTAACCGGTTTTATCAGCAAGCCGTTTAATATCATTTGACGTCCGTTAATGGCAAATGACCGGTGTAATGCAGTTGATAATTAGTAGGTTAGTATAACAATTGAGTTATAATCTCAGATCAAGTCCTATGATTTCTCAATGGATGGCTTTATTATTTGTGACAGATATTGCCGTGTATGGATTAATAATAGACTAGTTCCTTGTTTTTGCCATGTCTTACGGCAAGTTGAAGTGCTTACAAAGTATCCCTTCTTATCTGAAGCTAGAATTGCGGATCTAATAACAAGGTAGCAATGAAGGTGGGATTCTGTATTTACAATTTATTTTTAATTGCATATGCAATATCGTTTCACAATGTATACTTGATACGTACGTGGTCTGCAATAGTCTAGTTGGTAGAGAACTATAGATTGTGGAGCAGGTCGAGGTTCGAGACTAGAAATAAAAGGAAAAATATTCCGCATGGCTTGGGTTTACCCAACCCTTACGGGTGCCTTGCCTTCGTCGGTTGGGGAAAACGCGACCGCCCGGCATGTTGCTGACCACAACGTACCAAATAGAGCAGTGATCTTCTACCTTACACCCTCAAAGGGTTGTCGAGCCACGGCGTCTTTTTGGTGCATACGCAGCTCTCTGCACAGTTAAGGTTGTATAATATATTTAAGGGCAGCATTAGGCCTAGAAACACTTCAAAGGTTTATTTCTAAGGGTGTCTCTAAGTCTAAGTGCGTAAATATATTTAACAAAGGGCTAGTTGGACTTAAATTGCCTGCTGTGTTAATAGTCAATAGAGGCTGGGGCCAATTAGAACGGAGCCCATTATCAGGGAAAGGGGTGACATTTCGGGAGTAGGCGCTACTACCATCGTCAGGCTAAGTCCTAAGAAGAACTGATGGTTTCTTGACGATTGACTCATTGAACTTGCATTCTACTCGGAATTATGAGTAATCCAATCCCTTTGAGGATTCGACTTACCGATTAAAATTCAAGCTCTCTAACCACTCGACCACGGGCTTCGCCTTGACGTCGCCCCCTTCCCCTGACAATGGGCTCTGCCCGAATTGTTCGATGACTCTGAGGCCCCTGCCTCTATTGACTACTGACACAGCGGGCAATGTAAGCACTACCAACCTCTTGTAAACAGTATTACACCATTGCCATCAATTAACCTTTACCAATAGATGCCATGTGGAGGATTACTGGTTCGTTTGCTGAACTATACATGCTACTGCTTTATGAGCATTCAAAGGAATGTTAAACTGCCATTACCGTGATTACTTTCTTATCATTCATCTACAATACAGCTGAATACTTTCTTCTTAATGACTTGGAGTGTTCACCTAACCGAAAGTGTCTATTAGAAAATCGGTAAACTCGGTAAAAACGTAGAGTGTGTTGACCCTATACAATGAACAATTTATTTTGCCTTTTAAATTTCAATGGCCCAGGGCGTAAATTGCCTACCTCACCTGGAAAGGACCCGGGGTCAAGGTCTAAATGCATCCTCCCAGTCTTCGTGCTGACCCTAATGCCCTAAATCCCGTTTATGATAATCCAGCTATTGATGACGTCTCCTCCCACTGGGCTCGCGTGTAGCCTGTGGTTGGTGATAATTTGCCGGTTCTTTCAGTTGATGTTGGCCCTCACGAGCCTGCACCTAATGTAATTGCTTATCATTTCCAAAATGAAACACTTCATGCCAGGTGTTGATGGGCACCTATCTTGTGTTGATTAGGTGTATTTTTGTGTTATGATTGCTTATTGATGGCCAGGTGTGGAGCTTGTCGCGTACTTCATGGATGATGTTGGGGTCGCAAATTAGAATACTTTTAAAGGAGAGAAAACTTTCCAGTGTTTTTGTAGTTTCACTGCTAACGGTGACTCAGACGAGGGTGAAATGATAGGTGTCAGTTATGTTCGATGTGTTTCATTACCAGGAAAGACAGTTTGAAGGCTCATGGAACATTTGGGTGATAAGAAAACAAATATGCAGAGAAGACTAACCGGGGTCAAGGCTGTTCCGAGTCATTCATGATTTTAATTTTTAAGGCCGCAAATTATGATATACTATATATAAGCGAAAGAAATCTTTCCAAGTGTAGTTCTATTCAGACGGTTTGCTAAAGATGACTCACATGAGGGTGAAACAATACAAATGCCGGTTCTGTTTGATGTGTTTCATTACCAGCAACGACAGTTTGAAGACTCATAGAGTATTTGGGTGATAAGAAAACATATGCAGAGAAGCCTAACCGGGGTCAAGGCTGGTCCGAGTCATTCATGATGTTAGGGTCGCAAATTGGAATACATAATCGAGGGTCAACTTTTCAGTGGAGTTCTGTTAAGAAGGTTTCACTGCTAGAGGAGACTCACACGAGGGTTCTGTTCGATGTGTTTCATTACCAGCAACGACCGTTTGAACATGTGGTGGATAAGAAAACAAATGCAGAGAAGTCTAACCAGGGTCAAGGCTGGTCCGAGTCATTCACACGGATTACAAACTTGAAGTGACACGGCAGAGCACTGCTAAAGATTTTATCTTAAGACATAATAAGAGTAGAAGTTGGTTTGAAAAGTTTCACTTACAGTAGCTCCCACGATCGCTTGAAAAGTATATCGGGAAGTAATACTGGTACTTTGGCGGAGAATCATTTGAAACCTATGCACACACTGGTGAGGTTTCTCGCTTGTAGGTGTTCTACTTCTACCCATATAGGACAGAATCAAGTGACAATTGTTAGGTTTCTCTTCGAGGAAACCATAATATGAGAACATGCGTATTTATCTACAGTAAGTAATGTAAGAAGAGGGGCTGAGGGCTACTTCCAACGCTACGCTTACCTCGTAATTTTACCCCTTGACGACTAAAAAAGGCAAATGAAGCCCCCCACTTTCAATTTTTTGCACCAAATCAAATTTTTCATGAAATAACGATCGTGGAGCCGTAAATAAGGTGCCATAAAGTGGAAGAAATACTCATGTACGCTTTGTTGCACAATTTGTAACCGTCACAAACACCGATCTGTCACAGTTAGTGAATCATAATATGGTCACTGAGGATGTCGAATGAGTTCCAGAACTGTGGCCGATTGGCCACGGCCACATACTATGTATCAATGTGAAGAAGAGCATTTCTTCTGCTTTAAGGCATTTCATATATGACTCTACGATTGAAATGTCATGAAAAATTTCACTTTGTGCCAAAAACGGCTCTTAAGGGTTATGATGAACTCCGTCTGAAAATTACAAATCGGAAGGACAGTTTGAGTTGCTCTGACGTATACAAATCGTGACAGCCGACAAATAGTCTTCAGGAGCCGCCCTTGATGCACAATATCGGCATTGCCTATGCCCTATGGCAATGTGATAATAATTGGTGTGGTTGATCTGTGTGAAATGGACCTAGAAAAGTCAGGTACAGGTGATGCTGATGACTTTGTCCTTCCACGGTTCAGTAGCTGCAGTGCAGCAGTGGGTGGATCAGCCAACGATGACAGTGAGTTATTGTAACATTTCGCACCTTGAACTGGTCCCAGTCACGTATTGTACTTTATAGGCTTTAGCTTTGACAAGCTTTGTTGGGGGGACGGCGTGAGGAATGAGGCTGTTGAAGAAGAAATACAGCTGCTTCCTCATACAAAAAGTGGAAGTGCGAAAGGGTTAGGGCGTTTGTTATGACACAAAAATCTGCTACACACCGTCATTGTGGGCACAGTGGAAGGTAGGAATTCATGGATCAACTGAAGGAGGACGGAGGATCTCGAACTGAAGAGAAAAGCGCGGGACCGAGAAAGCTGGAGGATGACATGCAGGGAGTTGCTGCCAACCAATCGTTGAGATTGTGACCTAAGAAGAAGTTATCTGCTATCTTTGCCGTTGTTGCTCGTCAGTTTACGCAGTTTTTCGTACCGTACCTTGCCTGCTAGTTTTACAAATAGGTGTTAGCAAAATAAATGCCGCTATGATGAAAGTCTCCAGGCTGCAGCAGTAAGTACCACAGGCTAGCCTCCGAACTCCGTCATGTTAAGGGGTAGGTACTTCGACTTAGATCATAATTTAGTCCTTGCAATGTTTATTTATTATTATTGCTATTGAAGGGCCTTTTGTGCACTTAAGCTTACATGTAATGTGGCCCATTGAACCTTGCCCTACCAAGGGCCCCATCGGTTCTTGGACGTTATTGGTATTGCATCCGAATGCATTTTTGGCCATTGGCAAACTGGTTCACTCCGCGATGTCAGTCCCACACCAACTTCAAATGCCAATGGGCAAGCTCAGACATGCTTAATATTGACATTGCAACCGGTTTTAGCTCGACATAACCAAGTATGGGATTATTTCAAGCCTGTGTATGTATATTCCCTAGAAAAATAAGCAGCAGTGTTGCCATGCTATGCCGCGATAAGCGTGGCCTCCTCACCTCTGACCTGCCTGGATTGGTGTCGGCATTTCTTATTAGCCCCCTTTGTGGCTTTTTATCTTCATAATCTTGGACAAGTCAGATATCCGTGACCTTGTTGCCCTCGTCTTATGATTCATTGTTGTGTCATTAGAGCTCTGAACAATAAAATTACATCTTAGTTATAATCTAAGGTAATTTGCAGACGCAGAGTATGGCCATTAGCAGTCCACAGTGCCCCTTACCGGTTTCAGAACAATTCTTCAAATATCGTATGTTTGAAAATAATTCTGAATTTTTTGGTGGAATTTATGCTCACGAGACCTGTGCCACTGTTACCGTTACGCTAAGTCCTGATGGCTTAACGTACCTTCTGTCTTGAAATGTTCCAACCGAAAACATATAATTAGTCTAATACATTTATTATCAAAATATATATAATTCACGCTATTGTTGTCGATGATAGCTCGTGGAGGCACTGTGAACACGAAGAGCCCTCAACACATCTGCACTTGCCTGGAGAAAAAACATGAAAGCCCTTGGAGTGCTCTTTATAATATAATTCGAAGCAGACATCGACTTGCATCTTACGATATAGCTCTAAACGAGTATATTCGTGATATAGGCAACTACCTTAAAAACTTCTGAGGGTGTTTGATGTGCCATCTGCCTCTCTTTGACCCTTTTGGAACACCTTAAAGTTAATGGTGAAACGAAATTCTTTGATGTTAAACTGAAACTCAGTCGGTAGATGTTGTTGCAGAATTTGTATGGATTTGATTTCGTTTTTAGACCCCAATGTCCAGTTTGGCGAAGGTCTACGAACCCTGTAGTGTAGCAGTTAGTAGGCGGCCAATCTCTCACAAAGTTTATTTATTCAGCCATTAATCAAACGTAAAGAGGTCAGCCGTCGGCCCCAACAATTCGCAAATTCGCCCGTGACATAAGCGATAAAAATAGCCACAAGTTTGCGATTCATTCCTCCCAGTGTGAGAGAGACCATGAGCCACGTTTCGGGAACGCTTGAGTGCTTCCTCTCAGCTTCTCAACTGTCTGCATCCATGTGGATTTTGTCCACAAAATTATGTCTGTCAGACGTGACTTTCTATATTCCAAAGCATGGCTATGCTTGATGGAAAGATTGTTAGTACTATTTGCCTTAGGCGACGTAGGGATGGGTTTTTCCTTTTGCCGCCGTCAGCGTCAGACTTTCTGCTCTCTTGCAACAGGACTTTTGCGTAGTCCCTTTACCAACGCTTAGGAATATTTATAAGTGTCATTTGCCATGGGTTGTGGAAACACAGTGCTTCTAATCGGTACTTGACTTGCAGGAACCTGCAATCCGACCAATCTGGAAACATTGTGCACCAATATACTGCCATGTTTGATTGTCTCGATGACCGTGTTCATGATAGATATTGCCAGTAACCTATCAGACTTGCTGATGGAATTTGGTAATTGTGTGAGACGGTTATTGAGTTGCTGGTGAGAACCGTAGTGTAGTGGATAATAGTCTGGACTTTCGTAAGGCGGCAATTCCACCGGCGAATTTACTTCATTTTTGGTTTGAGATTTTTTTTTTTTGCTTTAAAGAGATTATTATGTAGATACTTAACTTATCTATTATAAATTAAGTTATAATATGGTAGCAGACATCATTAATAAGTCTCTACCATATTATAACTTAATTTATAATAGATAAGTTAAGTATCTACATCATATTCTCCATCAAACAAAACAAACAAAAAATCTCAAATCACAAATGAAGTAAATTCGCCGGTGGAATTCCCGCCTAAAAGGAAGTCACCTATTCACCTCTGTCTAATTAGAAATAATTATTCATGTGAGATGCTGAAACCAGGTGGTTCGGAATCCACTATAATCAGGTGGCCCCTCATTCATATCATAGTAAATTCAAACGCAAAGGTTTGGTACTATGTAAGTTCCATAGTTGAACCCATGTCCAAACATCCTGAGAACGACAGAGATTGTGTTATGTATGAATCCCTTGCCACCCTGAAGGGGTTAGTGGTTACTAATAACATAGAAGAAGAAGCAGCAGCATCAGGAATATTTATTGTATAAGTACCTCCTTGGAGCTAGTGTTTATTTAATTTATTGTGGAAAACAAAGTGGAACAATCCATGACTACAATGACTAAATAGTGTAGAATGTAGATACGTTTCTTATGATAATGGCAAGTGGTGCGGAGCGGCGGCGGTGGCATGAATGCTTGCTGGCCGTTTTTCTACTCGAGTAATTGTAATTTCATAGTTGATTGAATCTGCACCGCATTAAAAATTAGGTATTACCTGGCCGAGGGTTTTGAACTCTTTCGTACATGGCAACGACTTGGCTATTTGGTAGATGTACCTTTTATTTACTTGTATTGGGTAGCGCATCACTTTTATTTTGAATTCCATAAATACCCTAGTTTGGTAACAATATTTGTAATTATTTTGTCGTCATCCATTAGTTTTAAAAGAAAAGTAGTGACGCAAGGGCTTGTGGGAAATATAAATTGCATTATTCTATTCAATGTTCCGGTGTTGTGTGGTCCAAAGTAGCCTGTATTGAAATCCATTTCGACCCATTGTGTATTTTGATGATATGTTTTTAATCAGAAAGTGCGTATTACGTTGTTAATGATGTTAGATTATTAGTCATTGTCCGTATTGCTACACCACCCAGTCTAATTGCTTATATTGTCTTGAATGATACATTCCACTCATAGTTGATACACGTTTGAAAATAATGTAACGGTCATACTTGAAGGTTGGGAATGTTGGTTATTTAGAGGTATGATCTCATCGAGGAGTGAGCGTATAAAATGAAACAGGAGTGAGGCACCCCGACTGTACGGAAAGTGTTGTAATAAATAATCTTGATGTTGATTTATTGAATGAATTTAATTTATTAATATTGCTATGTATTGGCAGAAAAATTAAAGGTTTACAGTGATGTCATTTACGTTTTACCGCGTACGAAGAGGCAATCCGAGAGGAAAGATGAGTGTAAACTTCGTTCAAATCTATGTGCCATTCCAGCTAATGAGAGTCCTCTTCTACTATTATTTTAGTGTATATCTCTGTAACTTTCTAAATTCTGTCTGGTGGGTATGTATGATGTATCACCAGAATTTCCCTGCTCTGGTCTGTGTTTACATCTTACGGTTTCGCACGGAGCTGCGCAAAACAATAGGAGTTACGCGGTTAAGTCCACGGTTGGGAGGGAATGCCGCAATAAATAATACTTTCATGACTTGTATGTCGGGCATCAGTGGACCGCTCATTATCGCCAAGTACGCTATTTATTGTTTTAATTACTTTTTTGACACCAGCCGCAACTTTGAATTTAATTGAAAACGACTTTATTGAATAAAAACAAAACAAAAGGCGAACAATAAGACTGTAAAGTCTTCTTTTCATGCTAACCTTAAAAACCAAACATATTGTATTAATATATAGATGCTTAAAATTAAATAGAGAAGAAACAAGAGAAGAAGGGGGGGAAGGGGATCCATTGTCGTCACCATTATAAGGCCTTTATATTATAAACTTTTCGTAATTTTTGCAGTGAATTGTCACTATTTCGGTTCCTCTGTACTATGGCGTTTATATAAGACCGGAGTCATGCCCCACCTGTAGACCGTAGACAAAACCATTCTAAAACACCCATGACTTCCGCACACACACACACACACCGACCGGCGCAAATACTCGAAAGAGTCCCGCGCCTTAAAAAAAAAAAAAAAAAAAAAAATATATATATATATATATATATATATATATATGAAGTGAGCCTTAGTTTTAATTTGAATCCATTCAGGTAAAAATCAAAATGATGACAAATACGATATTCCAAAATACGGATAGGACTGAAGTAAGCACACTCAAATTGACATAGTAGTCAGACAAAAGACTGCAGCAACAGTGGTGCTAAAAAATAACTTATTCTGGGGTAAAAAAATTAAAACAGTAATTTTAAAATGCGAAGTGCTACTCAAAATTATTTTATTTACATACGTTATATAACCCCAGGATACGTTATACTTTAAACGCCATAGAACACCCCAGGCCTATATTATTTCGTTTATTAACTTAACCGCTGGTTACAGATGTAACCGAACAATTTGAGTAGCTCTTTTCATTCTAAAATTATCTTGTTTTCATTTTTAACTCCAGGTTAAGTCATTATTAAACGACATGGTATGCCCGCGGCAGCTGCTCTAGCTCTACGATGCCATTTACAGATTAATAATAGGATTAAATTCTTCTGAGTAAACCGCAAGGTGTCACTTGAGAAGAATTAAAGCATTTAACATTGTTACGCATTGATTTTGTTTAAAATGTGCAAAATGAGCGGGAAATCATATTAATAAATTGATCCTCGGCTATGTTTTTGGTGTGGTTTCAATTTTTTTCTCCCTTGCATTTGATACAAATTATTTATCATTCTTAATATATTCCATTTATTTTAATGTTTTTGTATTTCATTCAATTATAAAACTATGCAGCCATGGTAGGCCCGGAGGTGTACTAGAGGACTACGTGTGATAGCGTTTGATACCAACAGTTTTGTTGAATCTGCTGAGTATATCTGGAGGATTTTGTGGCCTAGCCAAAATAACTCTTTTTATTTCAGTTTATAAATTCTCTGCTTTAACAGTTTGTGACCATCACGTATTGCTACGTTAATAAATGTAGCAGCATGAGAATATTTTGAAATACTTGTTACAAAAGAAACTAGGCTGAGTGTTTGTAATGTAGAAGACTTAATTTACATAGTAGACTATAGCCGCAAGTGCTAAATGACGTGACGAATTTCCTTAAAGGTGTCTTTTGTCCTCCACAAGTGGGCCACTTGAAAGTGCCCATGTGTGCGCTCACACATAAATGCCGTCTAATTTGCCAAAATTGGTGGTATCCTAGAGCAATATTACACAAATTACACCTCACTTGCCCAGCTCAGGTTGGACCCTTTGTCCACCCGATGACTGTAATTTAACTATCTATTGCAATATCACATCAAAAGAACCAATTTCTTTCGAAGACGGGGGGTCATCAACCGTCGATTTTTTTGGGCTGTGCTGGGGTCGGACAACTGGAGCAGAACTGGCTACGAATGTGGCTTAATAGCAGTCCTTCGCTATGATTACTGCCTGTAAAAAGTAACAGTTGTTTCCTTTTGTGTGCAGAGTATTTTTATTACAATTGTACACCGCGAAACGGTCCTACGAAGAGGTGCTGTGACCTGCTTGCCCGCGTTATAAGAAGGGATACCAATTTGATGAGAGAACAGTAGAGAATAATGCGCTTTAGTATGTAGGATGTGGCTTCTTTTATTACTTTCCTAGAGAGAAATCGCGCGAGTAAAAACTTAGCGATACATTGGGTGGTATTAGTTTTTCAGCGAGCACATGAGGTGTGTGTCATTGATGTCAAAATTAGATGATATAGTGCAAAAAAATTAGAAAAAAACAGCTTTTTAACCGGTATGAAATGTTTATTAATATGCAGATAACGGATGAAAATAAGATGCCTCTGGATGGACTTAGTATATAAGATATTGTTCGAGGCCAGACCAAATTTTATAGTAGATACTCTGACGAACACCGCCTCAAGTTTAACTAGTGTCCAGTCCTCCTAGTTACACTTGCAGTAATTAGTTAAAAGTTACTTGGGCATTGTGTGTTCGAAATGTTTGGCTACCAAAAACATGTCAGAGATATGTCAAGAGACACATAGGAGAGACGCCTTGCAGGTGTGAAGTGTGTTCGGATAGCAGGCTTTGAGGCTTACGAGCATAAAGTCTGTTTTAAATGTGATGCTTGCAATAACTATGTTTCTACGTTACTATTTAGCGGCACTGGCATTGAGGTAGAAAACCGAACTACAACACAGGAGGGATTGGCCCAGCTCTACTATGCGGCACGTTGTCAAATGGCGTACCAGCCAAGGACGGGCGTTGGGCGTTGGCTAAAGAAGAAGTATCTAGGCTTACGCGAGTACGTGCACCTCTCTCACCAACGGAAAGTGTGCTCGGAATGTCTCGCTACTAAAGATTTTTTGATGAGACACACATAGGAGAGAAGAAGGCGTACTAGCTATAGTATCGGCAGGTTTGAAGTCTGGGTCGGGTTACAAAGTTTCTCAGAGACTAAAAACTAGGAGTCAATAGGACACCTGGGGGAGAATCTTTCCCAGTGTCAGCTGTATTCAACATGACTCACTACCGAAGATATTTTGTTGAGACATACTGTAACATACAAGGGAAATAAACCTTATACCAATGGCAAATCTGCTTTAAAAGTTTCGCTTCGAGAGAAGCCTGCTTTTCATATTCAGGCAATCCAGCAATTACTCTCGGGTTGGCCTGTATTCGTCTCGATGCACCTGTAGTAAATGTACGACACCGTAATAATTCATTTTCATTGGTTTGGCAAGAACAATTCGCTTCCACTTCCTGTTGGGATATTCGCGTTCCTTACCGCACGGGTACGGGGGTGACCCGGAGCGTTTGCCCTCGTGAGTGAAAGTTGTGCTGGGTGGTGTGGTCACCGGGTGTCCCCCCCAATGGTCACTGCGACTTATATAACTGTCCTCACGAGCAACTCCGCCGACGAAGACTTGGGCCCTTGAGACCTACAGCTGGCCTTTGCTGATTTACGTAATTACATGGTCACGATTCCCATTACCACCGAATGCAGACGTCTCTCCCGGTTTTCCTGTTTTGATCTTTTTTTACGTCTGGTTGTTGTAATGTAGCAAATACTCCGCCGTGGAATCCGACTGAAAAGCTTCCAATGCCAATTTTTGGGGAAGCCTGACATGATTCTATTTCTTTGACACCTCGTATCACAGGGAAGAAGTGCATAAATAAATAAATAATGACTTTGTTTGAATTACTAAGCCAACGGAGCGGAGTTACGGCAGCAAAGTCCTCTCTTACACTAAGCTTGGAAAACCAGGGACCACCTGCTTTACATGCCCTCCGAAGCGTGTCCAGAAAATGTAGCACGTATGGGACTCGAATCACTCGAACCAACAACCTTTCGGGGTCAATTCAAAGTCCGTACCACTACTCTACTGACAAGTTCTAAAGTCGCATTATTGTGGGGTTTCATACATAAAATAATGACTTAATGTTACAATCCTCGTCCTAGCTGAGTTACAACCAAGGCACGGCTTGCACACTATTAACGCAACTGAATTAAGACTAGGCATATTCTATAAAATCATTTGAATGCACTTCATTGCATGTTTCTTGAGCAATAATGTTTCAGGTGCTAAAAAATAAATTCACTGCAAACGCTTGTATTTCTTATTAAAAAAAAAAATATATATATATATATATGCACACATTGGGATAAGTAACCGAAGTGTCAAATAAATAAATAAAAGCGTTCTGTATCATTTTAAAATTATGATGACCAAAGAGGATTATGTTGTTTTCTCTTTTGATGTGGAGTAAGGACCAGGTATAATAGGTGTTTCCCAACTGTTGCCTTCCAGCATATGCATCATCTGCAACCGGGTTCAACCCCCCTCCCCACCCCACACTTTCCGCTTCCCCTGCAGCTGTAGACAGTATAGTGTCAGCTTTCACCATCAACGGTTAGATAGGTGTTTTCACTTCGTACTCTGTAATATTAAGCTGGTAAGGCCGTAAGGCTAATTACGACCATGAAAATGCTACTAAAGGCCGGGCAGGTTAGGTCTAAACATGGGTAATTGGAACACTTCATATATGATAGTGCCGAGAGGCTATAAAAATGACGCAGAACCTATGAATAGCAATATTGCAATCTAAACTCTCTTATTATTATTGCAAAATTATGTAGATCTTAACGAATGAAAATACAGGTTGCTTACATCTAAAAAGTGAAACTTTCTATAATTTAACCGTTTAATTATTTATTAGGGGTATTGACTTATGTTAAAGTGATGACTCAGAACTAAATTATGTCATAAATTTTGTCATAAATTTGCTCTTTCGTCCGCGTTTGCATAAGATATAGTGTTTCCTCTGTACTAAATTTAGTCATGCGTTGCCTGTTTTATGTCAGATATATACTGATCAGGCTTTTCAAGACGCTAATCCTGCCCGTCCTTATATATGGTGGTGAAGCATGGGCCCTGACAAAGAAAGAATCAAGAGCGCTGGCTGTTTTCGAGAACAAGATGTTACGGAGAATATTCGGAAGAGTTTTTGAAAACAACAGTTGGAGAATCCGAACGAACGAAGAAATCCACCAACTCTTCGGCTCGCCAGACGTCACACAAATACTACGAAGCAGAAGGTTCCAGTGGATGGGACACGTCGTCCGCATGCCAGCAGAAAGAACAGCACAAGCAGTATGGGTGGCATGTCCCAACAGAAGAAGACCTTTGGGCCGTCTGAGACGACGCTGTGGCGACCAGCTAAAGGAAGATGTGCAGGAAGTTGGCCATCGGGCCGATGAGTGGCGTGGTCTGGCGAAGGACAGACAGGATCCGTTGGCGTGGTGTTGTGAATGCGGCCAAAAGTCCCCCAGGGCTGACAGCGCCAACTTAAGTCAATATACTGATCGTACATAGGCTATTTGTTGAAAATACAATTTAAATCAGCATGAAAAGGAAAATTTTCCATTCATTCTCTATGTCCAATTTCCGGTCAAGCGTAACCCTTTGCTCTGTCCCCCCCCCCCCCCAGAAAACCCGTATTTCCCTTTTCATTCCCATCAGACATTTTGGTTCACATTTGGCGATTTTATTACGATTTATTTGTAAATTGTAATATTATGGTTTTCACGTCATTTTCTGACGCTGATGTGATTTGAATAATAATAAAATTAACTTGTTCCAGTTATTGTTGTAATCTATATCTGCTGCCATGCCTTGAACATTTCAACTTTTTAGTATTTCCACCAAGTTTTCACATTTCTCGGAATTAATTGATTTAATCCTAACGATGTAACATCCGCAGTGTCCCCAATTAACGTTATTGTTCATACATAATATAGTGTCATTACATTGACGCAAATTATGGTCAAGAGCGCACACAATGCCCTGCACGCGATCTGCTAAGCGCTTTTCATCTCCTGATAATGATTTGTTCATTACCTCTGACCGTTTGGCCTCCCATATTTGGCATATACCACCTCTCACTCGTTGTACCTTACTCTATGGGTATTTGTGGTAGCCATCTCTCCTGCATATTATTTCTATTGTTAACTTCTGGTCAGTTTCTCCTTGTGCCATTCTAAAGATTTCATTCGGCGAATTGTTAAAATATGATTCTGTTCCGTTAAATCACGTCTATTCTTAGCTACAGAACTGGGAAATCTTATCTGTCAGTTAATGTGCAGTTTTATTAGTCGTGACAAGGGGTTTTGACCCTCATTGTTATGTTCAAACATGGGGTTTATTGGTATTAAGGCGATATAGACGTACCTATTTTTGATTAGGTTTGATGTCTTCAACTGGTTAGCTTGAGATGACGTTATATGTAACTTTTCTTTCTACTATTAAAGGGCAGCTCCTCTTATTCTGTACTTAGATCTGATTGAATGGTCCCAGAGGACTAAAAAAGTATAAAAGTCCATCATCTCACTTTAGCTCACTTTAACTCACCTGTAGCCTGTAGCCTGTACCAAACTCGGAGAACGCGCTTGTAAACAAAACAATATTTTTTTACACATGTACGTTGAAGTCGACTTCGATGGTAAGGTGGGTAGCGTGCTTGTGCTTGTGCGAGTCTCTACAAGTTATGCGATCGGAGACGTGTCTTACTGACCTACAGAGACGACTGAAGAGGTCAATCGGATACATTCATTAAATTGTTTGTATGCGATTAACCTTTTTATAAAAAAATAAAATAGTCTCCATAATTTTTGTCAAATATCTGTGCGTACATGCTAATCGTATATAACAATTAACAGCAATAGATTGCTTTTACGGAACCTTAAACGAACATCAGCTTAACTTTTGTGTTCGTGCTGCAGCTGCTGGTCTACCCGAGCCCGTAATAGCTTGGCTGGTTCTATGTGGTGGATTGGGGTGCTGTCATAGTGTTGACACTACTCTCTATTGGCTGAACTGCGGGCCAACTTTGCAGTTTAGTACTAACTTGGCTATTATTTTTAATTTTAACCTGGGATTAAAAATGTAAGCAAGATAATTTTACAATGGAAAGCGCTATTCTAAATTGTTTTGTTTACATTGTTAAGTCCAATAATAAGTTAAAACTACTATAGTAGGCCCACTGGTAGCCTTCCCGGTGCCAAATCGGGCTAGTGAGTTTTTTTTACGTTTATTGATTTTTAAATTATTGCCCCTTTCCCCCATGTCCGCTTTGGTAGCTCTTACTGCAGCCTTAAGTTCATTGTAACCCAGTTTGGCTCCTTTTTGTAACCTGAGGTATGACATTGGGTTGTGTTCCTCTAGTTACACCTTCCCTTAGTTCCGGTAGCGGTTGTAGCCTAGTTGTTGCTTCGCTATAGTCCGGGTATCAATCCTCCCCTGTAGCATAGCCTATTAGCAATCGTCTCACAAACTTGCCTACACCTATCAGACCTGCTAGTGTTTGCGCATTCAGACTGGTTTTATGGCAGTCTCTTTCATGTGCACTGTCATTGAAGCCATCTAGTATTTGAGGCTATCGATCATAGCAGTAGCAGGATGCGCAGTGTTCATATTGTTAAATTTGACAAGTTGCTGCAGAGTCAGGGATTCCAACAAGAAGCACTAAATCCATTCTTTAATTTGGCTTCAACTACCTAGTAGTGGCGTTGCACAGATTGTTTATCTATAATTCTTTGTCACGATCATGGAATCGAACGGACTAAACGTCCCAGTCGTACACGGCTGAAGTACCGAAAATTTCTTCTGAGTTATGCCGATATTTCACGGACTGCAGAATTATGACGGCTCCTTTCTCCTACGACTACAAGGTAAGATTGAAGGTCGAGGGGAAACACTATTTCATGGCTCTGCAACGTTCGTGAATCGTGTTGCTGCAGTGGCAGTACGCTCTGAATTCCCAATTATCGACGCTCTGTTCTCTGTAGCTGTTGCAGATAAAGGCTGTGAAGTCCATTTTCCCACTTATGATGCCACTTGATACTGTGTAGAGGAGTTCTAGCATTTGAAGTAGATATCTTTAGAAATAATAACTTACACAGAGTTAGTAACTGCAATTTGTACAGTGTAGAACTTCGGTTCAACATTATGATTACTGTGGGATTGCTGAGAACTCTTTGAGTGTCGATTAATGCTTCTGTCGGTGTAACCAAGCTCACTTAAACCGAATAAATTTCGGTATGAATGTAGTTTATTATATACAAATATTTCAATTAAGTTATCGTTGATATGTACAGTTAGGTGAAAGAGAGGGCCTGGGGGACCTAATCTCGCTGTAGCTATATTTAATTTTTTTTCAATAAAGACTTTATTATTATTATTATAAGCCTGGCCCTATCAAACGCCGGTGCTTTTTGCGTTGGGTGAATGGACTCAGCCCACCTATGTGCGTGCACTGCCCTCCAAGTCGGCCGCAACCAACCTAGTCGAATCGAGGAGCTCTCCTCACTGTAGGGCGAGGCGTTTAATGACAAAATGGTAAAGTAAAGTTAGTGTGTTGGTTTTGCGGCATATTGGTAGGTAGTAAGAGGTACATAATTTAAAAAATGAACTTTAATTTTGCCAACGAACTTGAGGTTTTAGCCATTACCTGTATATATTGGTCAGACACAATCTCTAAAGAAATACATTAATAATATGGTTTAAAATATTAGGCAGCAAAGTAACCGTAGAAGACGGACAGACGCCTCTAGAAGTTACCCCATCGAAGCCCGCCCCCCTAAAAATGAACCAGTCGACATATATTTTTAATTGGTTCTTTTCTTGTTCAGGTGTTGCAGAGGGACATCGAGTCACACCGGCGGGTCGTCACGTCTGTGGTCCGGTCGTGTGGGCGTTCGGATAAGCCAGAGCATCGCCGGGACTCTTCAGCTCTCGAGAGACAGTACCACAATCTTTTTCTTCGTGCCATAGAGTGGCAGTGCTACATCGAGGGCCTCTTGGCTCGTCAGTCAAACAAGGTAAGTTTTTATGTTCACGGTTCGTGAATTGGGGAAGAGTCCAACTGCCCAAGTAAAGATGAGGAGGATGACTTCGAAAAGTTGAGGTTTTCAAAATTTACAAAATCGATCGATGAGCACTGTAAATTTGTAATTTCATTTCATAACTACTAATTACAATTACTGCGTCTTCATTGTAATTTTACCCCGCTTTCGCGCTTGGTTCTTGTGTAGATAAGCTTTTATACTTTACCATTGAAATATTCTTGCTAGGCTACTGCTTTCAATTGTTTGCACTGCCAAGGTTTCTTCCCTACTTCATCTCACACGTCTTTCCACCTATTTCTCTCTAACGCAATCTCATCTCAAGGCTACCCTGTTGCATACATCGTATATGGTGCAGATTGATTCGTTCATGCTCCACTGTGTTTAATACACTCCGTGCCCAGTTCCCTATTTCTCGTCCTTATATTGTACTACCATAGCATTAGAGCAGCCTCCTGTATGGCGAATACTTATTGAGTCCATTTCAGTTTTGTCCTCGTTTATGAACGATTTTCTATTGGAAAATCGGTGACGCAATTACATTGTGATCCTGTATCGAATTGCTAAAATAGTCCTTTGCACGCAATGAATAAGAAATGAGTGCATGCCATGGACTTATTGATGATGGTAGCTCGTACCGAGAAATAGTGATGATCAATATATTATTAATAGCCTAGTCAAAAGAAAAGAATAGCATTGCTGCCAACCAGCTGACCCGCGTGTGCTGAGTTTCCCTAACCCCCAAGGGGGCAGGGGGGTCGATGAAGGGTGTAGTGCTGATTGATGCTGGATATTGCTGAGGGGTAGCTCACTGGCGCCAGCAACTCATCTGCCGGGGACTCAACCGTGGGAAATTGTCTAAACGGTGAAAACGCGCCATGCCGAGAAATAGTGGGAAATTATCACAATTTTTATCTGTCCAAGCAGCTTTCAGTTCTCGCCCCGCTACTTTATTAACTGCCGTATAATTTCCTTAACTTAACGAAAAAAATAGAAATTACTCGTATTATGACCAGACCTGATTGGATAGATTTCCTGTAGAAAATATAAACAAACAATGAGGTAAAATGCCCTCCTCTGATTGATTCGTCAATTCCCAAATTTGATTAACTTATACAGAGGCATGTCGTATCACTTTTTTTTTTATTTTTCTCCAAATTTACTGCGTTTTTCTTTCATTTATAATAAACTAAATTCTGCGAGGAAAGACTTATTTTATCATTTGGGTGTAGATTATCAACTAAGGCTGCTGTAAATTCAAACGTTATTTTTGGGTGGGTCCGAATGCTATACCCAAACAACAACATTTTTAGTTGACAATCTGCATCTAAATGCAGAATCTAGTTTGTTATCATTCATAGAAACAACGTTGTAAACTTGTATTTCTGTTGGGGGGGGGGACTGATACGATGCGCTTCTGAAGTAAGTTTTTGGGAACTGACGACCCAATCACAGTAGCTAATTCTATAGGAAAGTTGCCCAATTTAACTGGTAGGTATTCTTGTAGGCTTGTACAAGAAGGGTCATCAAGGAAACTCCCTGATTAGTTAGGCATCAATTTTTGTTCTATGTTTAGCATTGTGAAGTTCGTCGAAGTCACATTTTTTCTGCGTAAAATTTTTTACCTTTCGCATGTAAAAGTTTAATTTTTGATTTAGTGAAACAGCTGTCATGTATCGTAATACGCTATTTCAAGGCTTCCATTCTATGTAATGTAAATAGTCTAACTCTATGCAAGATAGTTTATAAAATTCTTTCTTTTGACTTTCGCCTCTTTCATTTTCTTGGAAAATGCCTGGGGGCTCCACTTGTTTCATTAATGATAACTGTGGTACCTATACGAGTATTTATAAGAACTAGTTCGGGAACGATATGACCTGGTGCGCTAACGATCCTGCTCGTTATCGGCCATTAGCCAACTTTTTGCGTGGAGGTTGTGCTTGCTGCCAGTTTGAAACTTTGTCACTAATTGAGGAACATGTATGCAAAAGGCGACTTGTCACAAAACATAATTTTTTTAGTTGGTGGTGGTCGTATTATCTGCTTCAAAAAATGTAATAAAACGTCAAATTCCTATAGGCTACTATCAAATAATATTAATTCAAATATTGCATCCCATGTAGAAGCATTGAGATTTTATAAGTTTTTGTCTCATGCGTTTACAATTTCAACTGAAAAATAGCCTTTTGCATACATATTACATGCTCCTCAATTATCAGGCAGTCCCTCATTCGTAATGTCAAAGGGAAAGACAGTATAGTAATTTGTGTGTGGTGTCATTCCCACAGACGTAACCAAATTTTATGCATTTTATGCTGTCGTTTTCTCAGTTTTGCACTACTAGTTATTCTTTTATTTTTGATGAGCTCTTGTTTGTCAATGACGGTTTAACTTACCTACAGACAGATCTGCTTACCCACTATGCAGTTTTCATCACTAATACGAGTGTTTAAGGGACACAAACTGTTCATTAAACCAAAAGTACCCAATCTCAGCAATTATTGTTGTTTAATTCATTGGAGTAGGTTGAATCATTATTATTATTTTTTCCATTATTTTTGGACGATATACCCGAATTTCGCAATTTTTATGTTAATCCTCAGAATTACTTGTACATGCATTTCGATTTTCCATATTATCGTACCCTATCTACCAGACATCTTTATACTTTCTCTGGTGCAGCACGGTTGTTACTTCCTTTCGAATGCGCATATTAAACCATAATTCATTTAAATTATTTATCTTGTATCAGCCATCAAGACTCCTTTGTTGGTTAGGTGAGTGTTCAGTCTGTTTATGCCTCTATTGGCTATTTGACTGGTGTTCGAAATCATGGCGTATAACAATAGCCTTGTTTTATGCGTATAATTATGAATACTAATGACTAATGACCGCAGCTTTCAAAGCTTTGCTTACCACCTTTGCTACAAACTAATCGTGAGGAAGAATATAAGAAAGATACTGCATGAGAATATAAGAAAAGTAAAGATAAGGTAACGTGTGGAAGATGTCAACATGGACACTGCTGTTAACCAGCGGAGAGGGGGACAAGATACTGACAATGGTGAAACCAAATAGGGTGCCTTATCACAAATTATTCTTCATTATTTTACATGACATTGACTAATCGCTTGAATATGCGTTGGAGGCGGAAGGGAGTAGGCTCTCTTTAAGAGACAGGCGCCCGCATCAAGAAATTTTTAACATATGTTATATTGCAGTTTCTTTGCTATGCTCTAGAATACTTATTACATTGCTATTCTTATTTAATTACTAGTGCCTTCTTTATTTGAAGGAATTAAGCATCTGAATGAATCTTAAGATTAAATTTACAGCTTTGATCAAGTAAGGAAGCGCTGTTGCAAAATGTTATGTTTTTCGTGGAGCAACCTACAAAAAGTACAATAGGTACCTATTATAAAACTTGAATTTAGAAATTGGCATCCTAGAATCTGATTATAAAGTTTTGGTCTATCCTAGTTGTAGAAGACTATTTCATACATCATATTATAGGGGGTTTTTAATTTTTGATGCTATAGTTTTTCCATGAATTTTACGTTGTGTCACATTTTAGTCGTCGGTAATTTTCATGAGAACTGCTCTATCCAAAATTAAAAATACCTTAAAGTATGATGTATGAAATTGTTTGCCACAACTTGAACGGACTAAAATCTTTTATAACTTCTTTTGTAAATTAATCAAAAAGTCATTATCAACATCAGATTTTAGGGTACCGCATTCTTTACGTTCCATATCCTCTTAAGAGCCACTTAAGTAACCAGTCGCAGTGATGTGAAGTAAATTACAGTTTACAATCCGGGATATTTAATAGCTGCACTTGAGTCTCTTTTCATTACACACACAGCTGCTGCTGTTAAGTCCCACAGTGTAAACAGAAACAAACACATTGCGGGGAGGGTGAGTCATATAACTCTTTTTTAAATTGCCTACCCCTTCATTCATATTAAGTCAATCGTCATTGAGAGTAATGAGCTCACCGTAAATTCATTGTCAAAGGGCCAATCTGTTGTTAGGGGTTGGCGCTGCCTGGCACCTATAAATGGGGTGTGGTCGTTATACCATTTGACAGCTGGGCGGTTATTGTGCGTTTTTTGAGTAAAAAAATGTGTAGGTTACTATTGCATTGATATTTTTTTATACTTTTGCATGAGCTGATTGTAAAGTTTTTTGGGAAACTCCCGTAAGGTACTAGTAGTTGCTTTTTTATGTCTTCTTAAATCTATCGTTTGGTTTGAGTTCCAATCAGGTTTATATAAAAAAAGTAGGAGTCAGCGTATTTAGAGCAGTGGTACGAACTCCGATTTTCACCCGAGAGGTTGTTGGTTCGGGTCCCATAATTACTATTCATTTTTTGTGCAATGCTTCGGAAGGCTTGTGGCTCCTAGTTAAGTATAAGAGAGAGCTTTATAGCCTTTACTTTATTAGATTGACTTAGTAACAGGAAAAAAGTCATTATAATAGGTAGCCTACGAAATTAATTCTTACAACATCGGTATGAGCAAAACCGCACGCAAATTAAACGCTGCGAGTTATGTGATACAGTTTTTAAGTTTGAGGTACATGCAAATGTAACACTTGTAAATTATCTAATCGGATTAGGCCTTTAGGGTACCGATCACGTAGGGGTTCGGCCTGGGGCACAAAGCAGAACCATTGTTTTTTGCGGTGTTGTATAATTGCGCTAATGTACAGGGACATGCAAATTTCGCATCACTGTGGACTGTGGTGGGCACCATGGCTGGCTGATTCGACTTCCTGTGTTGCTGGCCCAATCAACCTGTCAGCCTAATTTTACTGAGGTTTCGCGGTGTTTTATTTTTTTTAATCTGTGTAATTAAGAGCATATCGGAGTACCCACCACTACGCGTTTTTTTCTTCAAAGTCGATTTGCACATAAAATGTCCTTCGTAGAGCCGTCAAAAATATACATTACATTAGCAGAAATTCTCATCTACATTTGATACATAACATGTGGTCTACATACTAACACCAATTGGCCACAAGCTCTTGAACTCCTTCCTCCTTGTTCTTTCCTCCTTGTTCCTTCGGACAACGCATGCTGGAGTGTCTGCTGTTACGGTAGAGATGGTTTTTGATATTCCATATTCCACCGACCGGCTAGGGCTAAATACAAATACGGTGAGGTGGTAACAGACATTCAAGACTTAGGCGGGGTTTCCATCGACCTCGCATTGCAGAATGCAAATGACATTGACGGAAATGTTTGTTTTTCTTTTTATAGAAATCTATTAAAATGTTTGTAATTAACATATCCCATGACGCCATTTTTTAATTTTAGTTTGTTTGTTTGTGATTTTACTCTTTGATCATTATCAATTTTAACTGTGGCATAGAGTAAAACAAACATGTCCGTCTATGTCATTTGCATTCTGCAATGTGAGGTCGGTGGAATAAGCGCCTAAACAATGAAGCATTACCTCGATTTGGATAAACAATGAAGCATTGGGTCTACGACGCTTTCTTTCTCGCCTGAAAGTGGATGATTGACATAGTTTGCATCTGCATGCATCTATGGATCCCCTTTGAAGTCTACGACATAAAAGCCCTATAAAGAAAATGAAATAAAACGTTGTTATTGTAATTGGAGAGAGTCCGAACAATATATCAATCGGTTGTACGAAATGCAGTGCTACTAAATGAATATGGCGCTATGCTAAAAAGCTACTTTCTCATCGCATTTATACGTACTACTATGGATGAACAATTTTTGAGATTATAATCCTTCAACAGGTGCCAATATTTGAGTATTCTACTTTAAATATTTATAATAGCATGTGCGTAGTAAGAGGAAAGTATTGTTTCATAGCGAAACGCAAAAACGAGCACCGATGAGATAATAACGCAAACCATTTGTTAACTGGAAAAGTTTCAGGGAATTCAAACAGTTGTTGAAAGGTGCAAGTTTGCTTTATTACGGAGAGTGTACCTAGGCTGTGCAAACTCTTGATTGCAATTGTATAGTGGAGTGGAGTATGCTGGGTGTATCGCTCGGACTTTCTATGCCGCTAATGGCACCTAATTCGCACCGAACAAAAGTATGTGGTCATTGTGATGGAGGAATAAAATATTTAAAGCCCGCCATTTTTGCTTGCTCACACTCTGACTGGCGTGACGTCTTGCGCCCTTCCGCATCCTGGTTTCCTAAAGAAATACATTAAGGTTCCGTGCACAAGGGCAGTTATATCGCAACAGTACTGCTGTCCCTAATGCCGTGATCCTGAGGCGAATTGATACAGAAGCCGAGTTGCTGCTGACGGTTAAGAAACGGAAACTAACATACTTTGGATGCAGAACGAGAAATATCGCATCTGCAGTTACAAGCCAAGGGAGGATAGAAGGTCTGACAAGAATAACATCCTAGTTTGGTGCAGAGCACGACTTCCCTTATCAGAGTAGCAGTCAAGGTCCAAATTGACACAATGATCACCAATTTTCGCTAGAAGAGGCATATAAAGAAACTGCTGGGAGATCTGTCATTGGAGCGAATGGTTTGGTGCAAAAACACCGAGTGTACTCCGGCCAGTTGGGGAAGGTGGATAACCGCTGCTCAGTCAATCAACGGCTCGGCAGTTGTGACCGAGATTAAGCGGGAAGTTCTCACCATAAGCCAAAAATTTTAATTTTTTGCTTTCCAATTTACACGTAGTATAAGGAAAGCTTTGTGATGGTTCAAATTTTCGATTCCGAGTTTTCAACGGACTTACACGTTTTGAGGTCCCAGAAACCAAAAAAAGTGGTTTTTACGAAATGTCTGTCTGTCTGTCGCTCTGTCTGTCTGTTCATCAATTTCCGGGCAAACTACTCGGTCGATTTTGATGAAATTTGGCATGTAGGTTCACAAAAACCATGCCTCGAGATCATTTATTTTTATTTTGGGCTAACTCAATTTGGGGGGTTTTATTCTCAAAAAACGTCTAAAAAAAATTATTTCTCAAAAACGGCTCCAACGATTTATTTTAAATTCACATACTGTGTATTGTAGTCTTCATTAATTTTAACAAAATGCGGGGGGTCCCCTTGATAGTTTGCTTCTGGGGGTAAAAAAATAAAAATAACTAAATTTTAATGAAAAATGACTAAAAAATAATTTTTTGGCGTAACCTTACTATCGATGATTTCTACCTTCAGGCATGTTTTAGGTGTTAAATTGAGTAACGAAACCGGACAGGTTGCTTTCCCAAAAAAATATTTGGTTTTGTAAAAAAAAATGTTTTTAAAAAAATGAAAATTCACGCTAAAACGCATTGCGTACCCTGTCATTATTGCTGTGTGGTAGTAATAGTATGGTTTGACACAGTCCCAGGCCACGGTGTGGGCCCATAGGACTCCAGTGGACCTCCTGATTATAGTGGATTCCGAACCACTTGGGAAACACAGTGAAGTCACGCGATTAGTTCGGAGGTGACCAGGACAAGCCCTACCATGTTTCCCTACCGGCACTGTGCACACGACCAATTTATCTGCAGCTTTGAACCTGCTCTGGTCCGCTGGATTCAACTTGGTATGGCGGCCGTCTAATTGCTGTGTGGTAATGTAATGTAATGTCTAACCTATCTAGAATTTACTTCACCTCCAGTGTCCCAGTGACGTCAGGGGGACAACCCCCCCCCCCCCAGATGTCCAAAATTTAACAATAGGAAAATTATTTACCATGAAATTACTCATTTTCTCTATGTACTAATTGATGACTTCCGTACACACACACACCGACCGGCGCAACAACAAATACTCGAAAGAGTCCCCCGCCTAAAAAAATAAAAAATAAAAATAAAATTGATAAATTGGAAAGCATGTTCGAGTAAACTTGGACCGGTTCTTTATATTGCAACTTGAGTCACGTTTTCTTTGAAATTTCCGCCTACATTTTACCGCTATACTTAGCTTATGGTTAGGCGACATTTATTCTGTTTCATTGTCGTTGACTTCACCAGAATTTCCCGGGAAACCGCCCCGAGAAAGTTGTATTTTATTAATTCGGCTCTTACTACAAGCCCTTATGGATAGTTTTTAACAATTAAGTTAGCCCCAATATTACGATAACGTAATTTTTTATAAGAACTCATTTTATTTGTATTCATGTCCGTTTGTTCAGAATAAGTTACATAAGTAGACTGCGGTCTTGGTTGCTTAGGTTTGTGCAGTTGTTTGCTGAAAACTTGCATCTGGTGGAAACACTTGAGCGCTTGCAAATAAGTTGACGTAACAATAGTTTTCCGCAACCCTTTCTCTCGTTGTTACGCGAACGCTGACCTTGCTCTTACCTCTAATTGGTGCTCATTAAGGATTGGCCCGTTGTAATTGCTTTGCTATCTTATTATAGAACTATTTTCCTTTTCAGTCAGTCACACCTCCTCTAGCACGTGACGACGACACGTAACCAGCTTCTTTTCCATACAAAATGTCATTGCTGCGTGCTGTCGTCGAGCATAGGACAAAGAGAACTCGAAATTACGAATCAGATTTTGGCTTGATACTCGTTACTTTTCCGCACATGAAGATTGGAGTTCACCAAGTTTTGCCTGTTAAGGGTTAACTATACAAAATCAGTTCATAGGAAATGTCCCTCTACTTTTTGTATACGGTATTGACTTAAAATGTCGCCGCCAGTAACACCGATTGGCCACAGGTATGGAACTTAATGCTTGTTGAAAACGGATAGTGCGGGGAGTTCCATAACTAATCAATTGATGTTATAGTGACGGCCACATATTGTACACATAAAAGTGCAGAGGAACGCGTCTTCTGTCTACTGATTCCTCAATTAATAATTATAATAATAATATATGTATTTTGAATTTTTTTTACATTACACAGGTCAGCAGTAGCCACAACAGCTACATAGCTGGAAGAGAATCAACGTACAGTATCACTCATATTAAAAAAAAGAAATAAATAAAACACAGCATTAGATAATCAATAATTAATGAATTAATTAAATATTTTTTCATTGATTAAAAACCGGTCCGAGTTTACTCGAACATGCTTTCCAATTTATCAAGTAGTAGCTAGAGAAAATGAGTGATTTCATGGTAAAAAATTTTCCTATAGTTAAATTTCAGGCATCTCGGGGGGGGGGGGGGGGGGTTGTCCACCTGACGTCACTGGAGGTGAGGTAAATTCTAGATAGGTCCGACCAACAAATTACCACACAGCAATAATGGCAGGGCACGCAATGCATTTGACCGTAAATTTTCTTTCATTTTTTTTCAAGAACATTTTTTTGCACAAAACCAAATAATTTTATGGGAAAGCAACCAGTCCGGTTTCGTTACTCAATTTAACACCTAAAACATGCCTGAAGATAGAAATCATCGATGGAAAGGTTTCACAGAAAAATTATTTTTTAGTCATTTTTCATTAAAATTTAGTTATTTTTATTTTTTTACCCCCAGAAGCAAACTATCAAGGGGCAAGCGACCCCTCGCATTTTGTCAACATTAATAACGGCTACAATATATGTGAATTTAAAAGAAATCGTTAGAGCCGTTTTCGAGAAATAATTTTTTTAGACGTTTTTTATGAGTTTTTTGAAAATTAACCCATCCCAAAATTGAGTTAGCCCCAAATATAAAAAAATGGTCCCGAGGTATGATTTTTGTGAACCTACATACCGATTTTCATCAAAATTGACCGAGTAGTTTGCCCGGAAATCGACGCACTGACAGACAGAGCGACAGACAGACATTTCGTAAAAAACACTTTTTTTGGTTCCTGGGACCTTAAAACGTGAAAATCCGTTGAAATCTCGGAATCGAAAATTTCGACCATCACAAAGCTTTCCTTATACTACGTATAAATTGGAAAGCAATAAAGGATTTATGAGGACAGGCTACTATCGATGTTAATTGTGAAATAGGACTTTATGCAAGAAACGGATAGTGGAGGTGTCCGGTTATCTCTTTAAGGGGTGTCCATTCTATTTTTGTTGCATTAATGACTTTACTAATTACGCATCATCACATTGATTTGAAGCAGTTGCGACGTCGTCTGGGTCTAAACTGCTGTCGGTGTCGTTCCTTAGCACCTACTAGTTAGTAGTACGCAATCAATGAGATAATTTCGTGGCGAGGCATTTACATCGTTTTCAGAGTCCTTCTGAGATTAGACACGCGGGGCCTCGCAGCTCAACAAAGTTGAATCTACTAGATGTCAGCCATTTTTACCTCTCTGCACTGTGCCGGTAGATGCTTAAATTTGAGTGTGCTGGCTGCTGGTAGCTATAAATGTCCTCACCTGTACCATTGAGCGACAATGGCTGCTGACAAGTCTTCAGACTCATACCTGAACTTGGCTGAGTCACGCTTACACCTGATGCATTGTGTCAATGGAAAGTATGTCTCAGCTTGTCCATTGTCGCTTGTAGGTTAACATCGAGGACGTATATTAGTTCACCAGTGGCCAAAATTTATACGGTAACAAAGCTAATAATGTGCGTAAAATCAATGAGGTCGTTAGCAGTTCAATGGGTCACTAAATGGCACCAAAAAGTCTTCTGATGACGTCCGTATCGATTTCTGTCGTCCATTGGTAGGGATATTTTCATTGAATTGTTATAAAAGTAAACAAAATCATGTCAGAGTTGATGGACGTCTGGGGGAAGCTTGTGCACCGTTCTATGGGTTCACATGTCCATTAAAAATTGCTGCTCCTTCTACTGCCCGATAGAATGACATTTGGAACACTGAGTTTATGTTCCAAATGTCGTCCTATCATGGTCGGGCTGCACGTACAAATTACATAGTAGTCAATGCGATAATTTCGTAGGCAGTTGTATCGATTTTCAGTGTCCTTGTAAGGTCAGACACCCGGGACCCCCCCAGTATTTTCTGCGGGTCCAACAACTTCGGGAGGTCATCATTAAAAAAGTCAATCATTTCACGTCGCTGCGTGACGTCCATCTCAACAAAACTGACAGTCCATTGTATTTCACATGTGAGTCAATCATTTCCGAGCCACGCCACGGTCTCAATTCGTTTCGTTTCGTGTGCCATTTAAATTGGAATTCGGACGGTATCTTTGTACGCCGCCGTCCGCCAGTGCCATCTTTCGAGGTCTTCGCTCTCCGGACTTGAAGAGGGTATTTTCCGCTCTCTTCGAGTGGTACTTACGACTTGCCTCCATTGTCCCGTCCATGTTTCTTCAAGGCTGAAGCTTTCGTTGCGTATAATGTGGAGGAGGTGCTCCAAAGACACTTCATTTTGTTTCTTGACATGATGATACGAGTACTTCAATCCAGGAATAATTTATGTTACTCATGTTCATGCTAGGTATTGTTCCGGTTAGACAAGAACCGACACAGAACAAAGCTTTTTCGTAAAGGTCGTAAACAGACATATTTGTGTTTAGCGAATTTTTTATACATTATATTGCAGTATTATATGGTATATAAAACACAGATATTAAATTAACTTTGGTTAAAGAGATAACCTCGTTATAATCGAAAATTAAGAGGATTTAGAAAAACTGGGTTCGAATCACGCCAAGCCCAGTTTTTCTATATCCTCTAATTTTCGGCTTGGAGTAAGAATTATTCGCGGATTCTCCTACTTCTTGTTCTACCTACAGCCTTTGATGGGCTTCAACCTGCTCTACCACTGTCCTCCTTTCATGTAGCATTACTATATCGTATATGGACTCCCAATTCGGGGAGGTAGTCTCTTATTCGTCCTTCCAGGGACTTCGTGGACGTCCTTGAAGGCTTCTGTCATACTTTCTTCGTACATTCTGTTCGACATGCGGTCTTGGGTCATTCTTAAACTTGCCGTCGATTTAGCAAGGCATCAAGTCTAATTCCGACCATCTGAAGATTAATTTCAGCGGCCAATTCGGATGTTGTATCGCAGTACCTACTATTTTTTATTTTATATGTCATCGGAAATCATCTATTGGTTACGGTAGTCGTGATTGCAATCACAAGCAGTCCTGCGATTTTCTGTGAACATTTCCTTCTGTATTATGCAAGGTTTTATTAATATGCTAAGGCCTAACTAAATGCGTTCTCTTGCTCTCCTTTCTTTATGACATCCCTAGGTGTCCTTTCACCCTTGCAGTTGCAAAACGCAGTATAGAAAGTCGCACATAATGCATACAACCATTCTCCTTGTCAGCGGTACCGTGCAGTCTTTTGGGAATCAGATGGGGAAGATTTCTCCCATTCTTATGTCAGTACGTTCGGTGTTGTTGGGTGCCCAGAACAACTGGTAATTAATTCTGTAATAGGGCAGGAACTCTGGCACTGAGTGGGAAGCGGTTTGTCATTGGATGCAACTTGTTTTATTCTTCTGCGATTGCGCCTTTTACTTGTTATTTAATATAAGATAACATACTGTGTAATCACCCCATTGTAAAGAAAGAAAATGTAGGATCTCGAACAAGCATAATATAGCATTACGGTACGGAGATTTACACATATCGATGTTAATTAGAGTTTAGCTAGCTTTCATTCAAAAAAGAAAAAAAACGAGGACACTCTATGTGACCCGAAAAAGAGTGCTTTACTCATAAAAAGGGGACATTCAGTTACCATAGTTTCCCACCCATGGGTCGTACTATTGGAGGGAAAGTACTGGACGTAAATGAATAGACAAACAACTGTACTTGGCTGGTATTAGCATTCCCTTAAGCAAAATACGTTACACCTTGTAAATTGACTCTTAAAATCAATATAATAAATTGTTAGGGTATATAAGGGACTCGCCTAAGGTCATAGTCATAATAATGTGGTCCGTGAGCAATTTTGTGCTAAGTTGCAATCGGCCCCTTTTTATAGTCATGTCTTGCGCCACACGTCCTCAAGGTGGCTTGTCCGCGAATAATCGCTTTCAATATTCAGACACGTGTTGTTTTAATCTGTGTAAATGCATGAAAATCAAGACATCAACGGAATCATACTGTTGTACGTTTACTGTACCAACCGATTGCTTTACTTAATTTAATTAATTAATTAATTAATGTTTGGTGATTTACTAAAAAAATAAATCTTCAGAGCGTGTCTATTTATTATATTTGGAATGAGCTTATGACCTTACGAGGCAACGGAAGGCTATACGAGTACGCCGCCAGAATATTGGATGTAATGATGACAATTTTCTTTATTTTATTCTTTCTTCCACTTTTGTAGAGTTGATGAAAGTAATCAGTAACATGGAAAAGTGTACCAAAAACACTAGTTAAAATTCTTAATTCTGCGATAGACCCGTATATACATATAGCTCCGGTGTAGCTGCAAATTAGTCTAAATTTACATGATCTAACGATATGTACGTACTGTACGTATAATTGTGGTTTTTTTTCACCTCAATATTAATATCTAATAAATATTTGCGTAACCTTTCTGAAATTCCTTGCCACTAATCCACTGATATTGGCGAAAGTGGGAAGGGATAACTATCAGTAAAAAAAAACTTGGAAACTACGTCTTGTATGATGTATGACTCTGAGCCGGTTTTTTTCAAATTGAAATCGTTTAATATGTTTATCAGGATGTAGAATAGCCTGTTCTAAGCGTACGTGCACTCATTCGGCGATTTCAACTTCACAATAAAAATTGCCTGTCTAGTCGCGAAACTCCCCCAGATATGCAAAGGCATAGAAATTATTCCTCCAATAGAACTTTGGAATTAAATTTGTGATCAACATAATATTAATTGGTTTACCATGACTGGCATCTATTTTTTATCACGTGTACCGCCAAAAGGCACCATGTGGGTACTAGACTGAGTTCAGCTACTAATATCAATTTTTATTGTAATTAAATGCATGGTCACCCCAGTTTACATGGCCAATTTCTGTTAATTCTAAATTAGTGATGCATGTAATTTCTGATATTGAAACGATTACGTCACTATAGTCGAATACCCATTCTCGCTAAAATAAGCATATTTTTTTAAGTTTTGCACTTTTTTTGCTTAATTTGAGGTTACTTATTTTAGGGTTAGTTTCTGCGGCAAAATACAATACTTAAATGAAATATTAGGTACAATTCTTAAGAGCAAATCGGACATTCCCAATGGAAGTTTTTCGTACAAATTCAAATTTCCCATAATATACCGATCATAGAGAGTAACCATAACATATAAATGGGTTGTGAAAGTAAAGAAGATGCTCCTGTACATCTTAATACATAGTATGTGGAAGGCGCTAAGACCGTTTGGCCACAGTTTTCGGAGGCGTGGACCTAACTTAACGTTGCATTTTTTCACGCCTTCGAAAACTGTGTGTCGGCTACTTACTGCTAGTACTATATGAATTAAAGTGTAGAGAAGCATGTCTTCCACTTCTATGACTGTATGATCGATATTTTATGAGAAGTTTGACTTGGTTTAATAAAAAAGCGTGACCGATTGTGTCTTAACTATAGATTACGTAGCGAACAAGTTCATCATTGAAACGGAGAGAAGTCGCAATTTGCATGGGAGGAGTGGTACACTGCCTTAAACGCCAAAGGGGTTATTGCATCCTTAATTATAATTACGGTGCAGGCTATGGGTATGGGGGGTATGACTGTTGTAAAGAAGATAATGCGCGGAATAATTGTCATGTAATGATCTCTTTACCGATCTAGCCCGAGAAAGTGAATCCAGCCCAGCCTAGAGCTTCTATACCAACTAATTTCACTGCCCTTTGCAATTAAACAATCATCTCGATCCTTACGACCTCTTATTTCTCTTTTATTTCTCTCTTTATTTAGCCTTGTATCCGGCTATTACTAGTAGTAATAGTTCCGATGTTTGGATGACTATCTGCGTGTGTGATCTGAGAGTTTACTCAGTGTAAAAATCTTCCGGGGTTGTAACTGCCCTTTTTGGGCCCGGGTATCTAGTATTTTGTATTTAATTTTGTGCGTCATAAAAGAGTTTGAATGTAGGGCCCCTAAAAGATGTCCCCAGCCTATAGGACATGCCTGTCCGTTTTTCATTGCTACGCTTCTGTTCTGCTCATCTGCAATTTAGTGGCATAATGGAATACTTTCCTATAGAATATTCAACATGGAGGGTCTCAGCGTTGCTGTGATTGGCGTGGCTCATTCCCCTACTTATCATGTCAGAGAGGTGCAGTTCTCCTACAACAGGGTCGCGAACTAAAAATTGAAGTGCACCTCTCTCAATAAGATAAATATGAAAATGTGCAAATCACCTGCATACTGAATTTTCTATAGGAAAGTTAGCTCCGTTGTAAAACGAGTAGTTTGCCCGGAAATCGATGAACCGACAGACAGTCAGACATTTCGTAAAAACCACTTTTTTGGGTTCCTGAAACCTCAAAATGTGTAAATCCGTTGAAATCTCGGAATCGAAAATTTCGACCAGCACAAAGCTTTCCTTATACTACGTATAAATTGGAAAGCAAAAATGCGATTTTTATACTATAAAAATAATATCTGCCTTTAGGATTCCGACATGCAATAACTCGCATCTAGCATACTATAACTAATTTAACAGTTATGTGCGAACCTCATTAGCACCAAAATTTTCGAGTTGAAATACAATAGTTGGGCGCCACCAGCGTTGGGCTCGCTGTCTCAAGGTGGTTTGCTTCCTACGTTGAGTCCCTATAACGTGTATTATAATCTCTACACGTGTGTTGTCTACATGGCACGGGGAGCAGAGATGGTCGACAATATTCAATAATTTATGGATTCTTTGCAGCCAATTGTTCACAAAATGTGTTGACAATTTACCAAGATTTCTCTCATTATTTAAAGCCTCGATGAGACTTTCCTCAATTATTAAATTTGTCGTTGGTTCAAGTTATTAAATGTTTAACTCTGCAGGTATTTATTTCCCAGTCTACCTCGGTAATTAATGATGTTTTTAATGGACCCGTTGTTTAACTATTAGTAATATGTATTTAATAAGCAAGTGAATCCTCAAAATGAAACCAACCCACCATAATGTTGGAATACCGTAGAAAGAACCGGTCCGAGTTTACTCGAACATGCTTTCCAATTTATCAAGTAGTGGCTAGAGAAGATGAGTAATTTCATGGTAAATAATTTTCCTATAGGTTAAATTTCGGGCATCTCGGGGGGGGGGGGGGGGGCGTTGTCCAGCTGACGTCACTGGAGGTGAGGTAAATTCTAGATAGGGCAGACCAACAAATTACCACACAGCAATAATGGCAGGGCGCATTTGAGCGCGAATTGTCTATCATTTTTTCAAAAAATAATTTTTTGTGCAAAACTTAATAGTTTTTTGGGAAAGCAACATGTCCAGTTTCGTTACTAAATTTAACACCTAAAACATACCTGAAGGTAGAAATCATCGATAGAAAGGTTTCGCAGAAAAATTATTTTTTAGTCATTTTTCATTAAAATTTAGTTATTTTTATTTTTTACCCCCAGAAGCAAACTATCAAGGGGCAAGCGACCCCCCGCATTTTGTCAACATTAATAACGACTACAATACATGGGAATTTAAAAGAAATCGTTGGAGCCGTTTTCGAAAAATAATTTTTTAGACGTTTTTTCGAAGTATTTTGAAAATAAAACCCCCCCAAATTGAGTTAACCCAAAATAAAAAAAATGGTCCCGAGGTATGATTTTTATGAACCAACATGCCGAATTTCATCAACATCGACCGAGTAGTTTGCCCGGAAATCAACGCACAGACAGACAGACAGAATTAATTCCTCATTCCATAGCCGTAAAGATAAGAAAGTGCTCAGGTAAAAAACTGCAAGCTTTCGCAGGGAATTTACATTTTGTCACTTGAAATATTATTACTTCAGAAATTAAGTGCCTTAAACCGATTTTATAGAATAGTTGTAAGTCAGTCTGCTTATTGAGATATCTTCCTTTCGTAATTTTTTCTTCTGATCACTTTAATATCTTAGCGGCTGCGGTACGAGAAATTATAAGAAATTATAATATAACGAGTTATACTGTATATTCATTGGCATCGGTAAGGAATACTGGACGGCTCAGCCATCTGCGAATGCATGACGGGGACGTTGAGTATACCTTACGATGATGTGACCAGGCCTAAGCTGTTGTAACCTACATTTAAATGTGTTTCCCAGACATCGATTTGGGGGGGAGTGAGTTGTGCCGCCTCGTGTTCTGTTGTCATAAATCCATTTGATGGCCGTATCACGTGATGAGCACGACCAATATCCTGAATTGCTTCCGCTGCACTGCTGTGCACCCTCCAGTCAGTCCAGTCCCTCCTCCAATCATGATTGCTTTTCTTGCTCATCATTATTCTTGAACTGCCACTCATGTAGTATGCTTCGAGAACGGCAAAATATATATATTCCACTAACACATTGATTCATTAGAACTTTCGTAAAACCTTTATATAAACACCCCTAATAGAAGATGTAGAAACAAAGAGTTCTTTTACCTTGAAAGACCCAGAATTAATGTGTGCGCAAATACCCCCAATTACTGGTTACCAAAAATATTTAATCTAAGCGCTCGTTCATTGGAGGTTTTTTTTATTTTTATTTATTATTTATGTAATAATCCCAAGTCTGCGTATATTTCTATTAATGTTGACGCATTACGTTGACAGTTTGAATTGCCTAAAGTCTCGCAAGCTAACCTAATGGTGTTTTTGTTTTCAGGTAAGATTTTGGCTTGGCTTCCACATTTAATTGCTGTGCCGAATTTTAACCGGTTTAATTGTAGTGAGTCCATGTCTGATGTAATAATCTGTGTAAGTATGATTCATATTTCAATTTTCCCATTGTTTTAACATTTTGCCCGAAAGGAAACCCCCTGTGAGAGCTAGGCTAGGGAGTGTAACTAGAGGGGGGTAAAACGATTTATTTATTTAAAAAGACTATGTAATTAATGTAATGTAATTAAAATTATTAAGCACCTAGAACGAACCTACAGAAATAATGGCTGCTAAACTAAAAGAGTTCGACAAACGTTTCTTCCATAATCCATAATGTGTTCTTACAATATCAGTTTGCATTGGGGAGTGTCATTTGTGAGTGCTCGGGTTAGTCTCTATAATTTCAGTATAATGTAACCCCTATGGCCTATAGCTTGCGTGTCGCTGATGGTAGTACTCTTCAGTCAGCTGTCAGCTATTCCAAATTCTCAGCAAGATTTCCTTTCATTCCTTTCCTCTTGAGTGCATGTCCCCTTTAATTAGAAGGCTTCTTATTCATATTCGTCATTTGACTCATTTCCCCTTACCACAAGTTTTGGCCGATTAAGTGACAATAAAATTGCTCTATTCTACAATATTAACAAAAATAAAAACAAAGTATACTATTTATAATAAATGGATGAAAAAAATACCAAGGATTTAGTTGAGCAGCCAGTATTTTCTCTGTTGTAACTTTTAGAGACTGGCATGTCGTCGATGTCACTCCGCCCTGCTTCATTTAAATTAATTGGCCCCTTGCTTATTAACCAGCCACACCCACCTAAATTTGATGATGAGATGTGTTGTAAACATTATAGAATAATGGCAAATCACGAAGAAAAAATAACTTATAGATTGAAAAGTTTGCTATAGCTAAATCTCACTTCCTTCGAGATATACTCAAATGTCTCCAAAGCTGATTTATTTTGGTGGTGAGACCCATAACTGCTAGTACTGCAGGTAGAGTAGCCCTTCGCGGCTAAAGCTCGACTAATTTGATGACGTTTTTCATTTCATTTCATGCAACTATTGACAAGACTTTGCGCCTACTGTTGCCACTCATGAGTGACTCATTGTATTATTGGATACTTAATCGAAATACCCAAAGCGAACAATTTGGGTATCATTCTGTTCTCTCGTCTGCGTTAGCCGCGAATTCCCGTAAGTGTCAATTCGTATTTCATTGCCCAATTGCCCAATTAAAGCTGACATTCCTCCCTGGTTTCCTACAGTTCATCCTCTATAACTCACCTCTCAACTCAACATGGATGTTTCCGTGAGAGCATTTTACAGAATGTGACTGAAGATAGTTTTTAGTACTTCTTACTGGTCTGTGGATGGTTTACCTAAGAGACAGCTTTGCCCACGCAAAGAGGCAAACTCGTTTCGCCTTGGGGACATTTCTTTTGACAAAGACTTCGTTAGACATTGTTTTGGTGGGTGTTCTGGATGAGAGCTTATGTTGAAAGGGCTCGTTGTAATGCCCATATTCTTTTCAATTACCATTATTTAGTGCGTAGGCGACAACGCAACGGTTCGTGGGAAGATTTTAGTGTGAAACGGCTATTTTTTATTCAAAGACTCTGGGCGACGTACTCTTAATGCGTCACGCGGCGGGATATTCTTTCTTTCTACGCCCTAAAATTTTCGTTCATAGGGATTCCGGCTACACTGTCATTTTAATCGCTTAAAGTTTACATCATTACTATAGTATATAATAATAGCTACTCGGGAGACAAACGGAGGTGTGCAAAATAAAATTTCACTGATTGGGGGGGGGGGGGGGGGGGTGACGGCCACATATTATACCAGGTTGAGGTATCAAATGTTGAACATTCCTTCTATTTATTTGGTCGTCGAGTTTTTAGTGATTTATCATGAAAATTGAGTATTTTTTATAAAAACTATCAAGGGGCAAGTGACCTATCGTGTTTTGTTTACATTAATACCGAAAACAATATACTGTATATTTTGAGGAAAAAAATAGCAGTTTTTGACAAAATTGAGTTAGCCAAAAATATAATAAACAAATGGTTGTGAATTTTGTGAACCAAAATGCCAATTTTTTTCTATAGACATATATTATTATTATTATTAGCAGCACTGTATGAGTTTTTTGTCCCAAATAAGCGCTAGCTTGGGGATGCGGGATGGTATTATTATGTATTGTATTTTTGTAATACATGTTCCTTGTCCAGGGAATACTGGACAAGGAAACGAAAGAAAAGAATTATTTCATCAAAAACCAACTCCTAGTAGTTTGGCCGCAACTCGTCCAACAGACGACAGACATTTTGTAAATACCACTTTTTTGGTTCCTGTGTTGCGTTTTCTCCCCGGCTTAGGGTTCTTTAGGAGAGGCTGTAGGATCGAGGAATGAATGTTGTGAAATAATTACAACAAGATTTAATTAACAGAAATTATATTCTTGATAGAATTATGAAACCCTAAGATATAGAAAAATAGAGCACCTGTAGTAGCGTGGCCAATAAGCGTCTCCAATAAATAAAAAGTAAGCGATCACCTCATGGCTCAATCCTAAATCGTCACATTGTCTGGGCTGAGGAGGGAGCGGAGTCCGAACACCCCCTTCCGGGTGGGGTTTAGCCCATCATCGTCGAAATCAAATCCATGCCACCACAACTCCTGCCAGCCATCATCCTTATGACTTCTTCCTTCTTTAAAATCTCATTTTTTTTTTCTTTTTTTAAAATCCAAATCGGGTTATAAGAAATTCTCGGCCATCCTTTTTCGTAACATTTTCTAACAAGCCACCGCAAATTCAACCGGCCGCCAACCTCTCGTCAAAAACTTTTTTAAAGTAATAATAATAATAATAAAAGTATTTTTATTAATAAATAGAAATAAATAATAATAGATACTTTATGATTTTGTGATTTTAAAAGATCTGGCGATAATTAAATTGTGAATAATAATAAAAGATAGAAAAATTAATTTATTTTAAACCGAATGTGATATTTGGAGGTTGGTTAATTGAACAAAACAAATATGGCGGATTTACAAATAAATAAATAAATTGAAAAAATTTAATAAATAATAATAAGAAGATATGTAATCGTAATATTAAGATTTAGTATATCCAGTAAACTGGATACACATATAAAAAGGTAGGGTTGCACGCTACAACAAGGGTCTTTCCCCCCCTTTTTTTTTCAAACCTACACTCGTTAGGAAAGCAAACGAGAGAAAAGCCCCCATCGCCCCCAAGAAGTCAACACCACACGAACCAAAGATCCCCAGAAAAACAGAGAAGAAAAGAACGGAACAACGGGAAGGGATCTACACTAGCCTGAGCCAGTACGAGACCTTTGAGCGGTTAAAACCTAAAGAACATCTTAACCGATCCACTGACGGGTAACCTCGCTACAGAAGAGGGAAAAACCAATCATACACCATTCGTATCCCATTCATACAACATCCATCCACGGATTGGGCGCCATCTGTAGGAGCAGAGAGAAAGAAGAACAGCTGAGGAGATATGGTATGGGACTTCGCGGTCCCAAAAAGACCGGACTATCCCATCGTGACAGAGTACAGAAGGGAGTTCCAGAACGTAAAACGTCGATACTAAGCATCTCGCGATAGCATTAGGATCGCCCTCAAAAGGTCATAGCGGACCACCCTCCGTAAAAAAATTACACATTGGGGAGTTCACACACACTCATAAATCAAACACTCGAAAACAAACTCCCACCCAACTATTGATCAATCCACTAACTATACCAAAAACCAAACTCAGAACAGAAGGTATCCAAACATGGTCTTTTCAACCTCATTCTCCAATGCAAATCGACATGGAAGGATAGAAAGCTCACCCCCCATTAACGATTCACGAATCATTTTCCAAAATTTAATACGTCCAGGAGTACTCAAAACTCAAACAACCAGGACATTCCTATTCAACGTCGTACTAAACTCACTAACTATTAATCACCTCCGGGACGACAACTAAAACAAGCAAAAAAATATGTAGGGTACACCCCCTCTTTCTTTCATGTACTATTTTAAGTACACAACAATACACAGTCGAACCCACGATATTATAGTCTAGGTCAACACAGATTTCAAGTGAGACACATGCCAACGTCCAGCCAAAGTACCATTCATGCGTTGCAGTTCATACTGCGTTGGCGAAAGCACTGTTTTTATAATGAATGGTCCCTCCCATCGTGGATAAAATTTGGCTGTTTTCTTATCAATAGCACTAGATTGGTGAAAATCTTCCTTAAACACTAGTTCTCCCGGTTGATAGGTCACATCTTTCCTTCGCAAATTATAACGTGCCGCCTGTCGTTGTTTAGCCCTCCTTACGGTGGATCGTACCCGTTGATAGAGAGCGTCAAGATTAGTGGTCAAAGTGCCATTATAGGTGACAGGATCAAATGGCATTAAATCAGAATTATCAGTAGTTGCAGCCAACTCATAAAAGGAGCGCAGTTCTCTGCCATAGACTAGCTTGGATGGAGAAAAACCCGTTGCTTCACTTACCGACGTTCTAAGAGCAAACAGAACAAATGGTAAATGTAAATGCCAAAGCTGGTGATTATCCTTAGCGTAAATAGCCAGCGCGGTCTTGATTGTCTGATTATATCTTTCAGTTGGGTTACTTTGTGGATAATAACGCGGACAGAAATGTATTTTGATATGGTGGTCTTCACAGAATTGTTTAAATCGCCTACTAGTAAATTGTGATCCATTATCCACCAGTATGATCTCCGGTACTCCATGATGCATGATAACATGATTGAACAGGGCGTCTTCGACAGTCTTCGAAGTCGCAGATTTCAATGGGACTCCTATACTCCACTTTGTGCACGAGTCAATGAAGACACAGATATAACGATGGCCACCGCGACTGCGGGGTAGTGGTCCCACTAAGTCGCAAGTCAGAAGTCGAAATGGTTTGAGTGATGGCGGGTGCAACTGCATGTGCCCATGAGGCGTGGTATTGCGTGGTTTATGGCGTTGACAATCCAGACATCGGCGAACGGCGAGGCGCACATCTCGGGCCATTCTTGGCCAGTAATGGTTCTCAGCGATGCGACGGAGAGTGCGATTGATTCCGAGATGGCCAGACGGTAATGACGAGTGATGCTGCTTAATCAACTCCTCTCGAAACTCGGATGGTACAAGTAACTTAAGATCATCGGTTTTGGTAAGTCGATCTCGAACGGATTTGAAAATGGATGTGGGAGTAAGATGAAACTGCGGGAAATGAGTAGGATTCTGTTCTATCTTCTTACGTAAGGCGAGGTACCATGGATCCGTAATGGTACTAAAGTCGGGTAAAGGCGCAGTAATTCCCGTCAAGGCGGAAATGACGGTGGAAGGCTGCATTCGTGACAAGCAGTCAGGAACAACATGAGTGGAACCCTTCTTATGGAGGATCTCCATGTCGAACTGGTTTAGAGTAACTAACCAACGGGCCAGACGTCCGCTCGGGCTAGGAATGTTTCGGATCCATTTCAAAGCCAGGTGATCCGTCACACAGGTGAATCGCGTTCCCCAGATGTAGAAAGACCAGGTAGTGACCGCATGTAGTACCGCCAACAACTCCTTTTCTGTCGTACTGTAATTACGCTGGCTACTGGATAACGTTTTCGATGTGTATGCGACGGCGTAGGGCACTCCGTCTTCTTCTTGGATCAGCACAGCTCCAACTGCAATGTCCGAAGAATCACAGTGAATCTGAAATGGCTTAGAGAAGTCAGGACAGCGCAAGACAGGATAAGACGTAAGGCAATCCTTCAACTTCTGAAAGGCAGATTCCCGTTGCTCAGTCCATTCAAAACGGGTATCTTTATGTAGCAGCTGGTTCAACGGGGCGGCAGTCTCGGAAAAACTCGGAATGAAACGCCTAAACCATCCCACCATTCCTAGGTAGGCGCGGACGGCCTTTACAGACGTTGGTCTTGGATAATTTCTGATCGCGACGACCTTGTCTTCGGAGACTTGTAGTATGCCTCCTCCCACACGATATCCGAGGTAGATGAGCTCAGATCGGACGAACGTGGACTTTGTCCAATTTACCTTTAAGTTGGCTTGACGGAGGAGTCGGAAAACTATTTCTAAATGTTTCTTATGTAGTTCCGCGGTACGGGAAAATATTAAAACATCATCTAGGTATACGATTGTAAACTCTTGAGCTTCGCGAAGTACTCGCTGCATCAGACTCTGGAATGTCGCGGGCATCGTACTAAGCCCGAAAGGTGCATAGGCATGTTCAAAAAGACCCATATTGGGTACTATAAAAGCTGTTAAAGGTCTGGTGTCATCCGCTACGCGGATTTGATGATAGCCCGACAGGAGGTCAAGCGAAGATACAAAATACGCATCTTTCAGACGGTCCAGAGACTCATGAATCCGGGGTAAAGGAAAAGCATTGGATTTACACAAGGCGTTTACACGTTTGTAGTCGACGCAGACTCTTATCTCGCCGTTTTTCTTGCGGACCGGAACTACAGGCGACGCCCATTCAGACTCTGACGGAACAATGACGCCGTCTGCTAGTAATTTCTTAATCTGCTGATGCACAATCTCCAGGACCGGTGGTGACATCGGGTAGTAGCGCTGTTTGACCGGCACCGTATTCAACTCCTTCAGGTACATTCGATGCTCTACGAGGTCACACTTGCCACTCGAAGTGAGGAACTGCTGTTTCCATTTGCGAAGTAAGTCATTGAAGTCGGCTCTGTCAACGGGTGTTAAGTCCTGGTGGCAGAATTCCTCCATTTCATTAATATTTGGGTCTTCAATGGTCACATCCTTGACGTCCACCTCATCCACACAGTGTAGAGAAAAAGCGTCAGCACGAATGATAGTAGGGGCTGCACCATCTTGAAGAGTTACTCGATGTTGTCCGAAGTCAATGACGGTTCGGAGGGCTTGCAGTGTGTTCATCCCCACAATTAGAGGATGAGAGAGACGCTTCACAAGGTAACAATCTCCTGCCCAATTTGCGGGTCCCGCGTCCGTTTCTACAATGAGGTTGATCTTGACACACCCGACTACTTCGGCTTCTTCCCCATTGGCAACAGTCGCGCTTGCCGACACCGCGCGGATGTGATGTCCCCTTTTTTGTAATTCATGCCAATACTCACTTAAGATGACAGAGTGAGTCGATCCGGGGTCAATAAGTCCAATAACTGGAATCCCACCCATGTCTACTTTAATGTAGTACCGTTTCTGGGGGTCCGGCGCGTTCGCACAAGAAGACAAATCAATCTGCACCGATGGCTGATTGTTCACTGTTGTTGGTGAGGTTGTTCGGTTGCGGGGGTCGTGGTCACCTGCCTCGCCACGCCCCCTTGGCTGTTTAACTTCGGTGGCCGGCATGTACAAAGGCTGGATAGGACTCCCGTCTTGCCACAGTGATAACAAAATGGACGAGAAGTGGTTTGGCAGTCTCGTTCCCGATGTCCAAACAGGCGGCAACCCCTACACTTGTAAGTGGTCATATTGGCAGGAGAAACCAGCGCCAGGAGTTGTGGTCTTGAAGCTCCAAAGTCACCGTAGAGAGGGTTGCATAGCATAGCGTTGGTCGGTGGAACGTAGGACGCTTGTTGTTCCAGTTGGTGCTCCGCCGCGACGCAAGTTATTTCAAAGGATTTTATTGAGGTATATACCGTAAGTTGGGAACCTACAAGACTAGCCAGTCGAGGGGGTAGGTGAGCCATGAGTAACGGTACAAGTTCGACTTCTTTGAGTGGAGTTGCGAGGTCGTCGTTCAGTGCCTTCATGGCCGCGATGTAGTGGGCCACCTTTTCGTGTTCTCCCATCGTTCTAGTATATAGTAAGACCTTCAACTTGAGTTGATGGTCTGCCGGCAGGTAAACGTTCTTCAGCGCCATTTCCAGTTCGGTCCATAGTGCATACTTATTTCCGGCGTACCACCGAGCGGCTGGCCCGTCAAATAGCGTAGGTATGGCGCGGAGTTTTTCGTCTTCTGTTAGTGGGTGAAGGGCAAGGCAATCTTTCAATTTGTTAAAAAAAAGTGGTAGACTCCCGTCGGCACCGGTGAACGTGATGTTGCGTCGTCGTGCCTCTTTTAAAAACATTTCTAGTTGTGGCCTAGAGCTTCTCCCTGGAAGAACCTGTCGCAGGAAATCGCGCTGCAACTCTAAATTGACCTTGAAGATTCGATTCAGTACTCTCTCCATCCGTATCTCCTCTCCTTGATCGTGGGAAAGCTCTTCCTCAGGCTCCAAGTCTGTTGGTCGAGTCTCGGGTAATGGTGAACTTACCAATTGCAATTTTGCAAATTTATCAATGTCGCCTAGGCAAGCTGGATGATCATTCACGTAGCTTTTCATATATTGTCGTTGCTCTTCCAGATCAGCCGCCGGTAACTCACATCCGACTTCCGTGGCTAATGACTCGAGCTTCTCTCCATCACAGTTGGTTAGATACTGTGTTAATGTTAATGGTACCACTAAGTAAGGAGGCCGTACAATGGTAACGTCTGCCATATCCTCAAACTGGTTTGCCGACTCCGGTGTCGCTAAGAAGTGGCTTTTTAATTCCTTTTTCAGGGTCTCCTTCGTGCCTTCTATCGGTAATCCTAACTGTTCAGCGATCTCTTCTAGCCGGGCCTTACTGGTGGCACTCAAAAACTGTATTAGGGTTCGCGGCATTATCTTTCGCACTTTTCACTATATATATTTATATAAATATATATATTTTTTTTCCACAACAATGTCTATCGTAATATTAAATAGTCTTACGTGAAGTAATTCACACGATAATTGTTATTAATACACTTATTATTTATAATTATCATAAAAAGGGAAGTAGGTGTTCCTAAACACCCCCTCCTCAAACCCAAGACGAATGCGACTAAAGAAAACTAACTGGTATATATTATACCACTTTTGGTAACCTATCTAGGCCTACGTGCTTATTATTAATATAATGAATTAATACTTCCTTATCATTCATTCCATACATACAATACTACGACCAAGAGTGTGTGAACTACCCCAATGCTGATAACTGAGCCAATTTGCACAAAACAAGTCAAATATATTCCGTGTCAAACAGAAAGGACAAACTCCTATCAATGGTTTACCATAATTAAAGTAAAATGACGATAATTTTTATATAGGCCCAATATTAAATAAATAGTTATAGATTGAATTACATAAAACCGATGTTGACTCCTCTGGATCCGTCCGTCCTCAACCCTGACGAATTGACGAAACTGTAATTATAACCACAACAGCACAAAGATTATCCGTAACCTAAGCCCTGTTGACAATCAAAACATTTTATTATCACTATTTTTTCTTAGCGAACATCTTTCAAAAATATAAATGCCATGATTAAGAATTTTAAAAAGTATCATTTACTGTTTGTTATTATCTTTTCGAAAACTATCATTTCCAAAATTATTAATATCACTTGTCAACAACTAATTCAAAACTACTGTTGTTTATATCTTTTCAAAACTATTGTTCTAGCCTATAAATATCACTTTTGTCAACAATCCATTTAAAAATAAGATTATCATGTTCGTAACAATTTCACAACAATCATTCCAACCATTCTACAACCTCGGGCCCCAACGTTGGTGTGAGCCACTTTGTTGCGTTTTCTCCCCAGCTTAGGGTTCTTTAGGAGAGGCTGTAGGATCGAGGAATGAATGTTGTGAAATAATTACAACAAGATTTAATTAACAGAAATTATATTCTTGATAGAATTATGAAACCCTAAGATATAGAAAAATAGAGCACCTGTAGTAGCGTGGCCAATAAGCGTCTCCAATAAATAAAAAGTAAGCGATCACCTCATGGCTCAATCCTAAATCGTCACATTGTCTGGGCTGAGGAGGGAGCGGAGTCCGAACACCCCCTTCCGGGTGGGGTTTAGCCCATCATCGTCGAAATCAAATCCATGCCACCACAACTCCTGCCAGCCATCATCCTTATGACTTCTTCCTTCTTTAAAATCTCATTTTTTTTTTCTTTTTTTAAAATCCAAATCGGGTTATAAGAAATTCTCGGCCATCCTTTTTCGTAACATTTTCTAACAAGCCACCGCAAATTCAACCGGCCGCCAACCTCTCGTCAAAAACTTTTTTAAAGTAATAATAATAATAATAAAAGTATTTTTATTAATAAATAGAAATAAATAATAATAGATACTTTATGATTTTGTGATTTTAAAAGATCTGGCGATAATTAAATTGTGAATAATAATAAAAGATAGAAAAATTAATTTATTTTAAACCGAATGTGATATTTGGAGGTTGGTTAATTGAACAAAACAAATATGGCGGATTTACAAATAAATAAATAAATTGAAAAAATTTAATAAATAATAATAAGAAGATATGTAATCGTAATATTAAGATTTAGTATATCCAGTAAACTGGATACACATATAAAAAGGTAGGGTTGCACGCTACACCTGGTCACTCAAAACGTGTAAGTCCATTGAAATCTCGAAACCGAAAATGTTGACCATCACAAATCTTTCCTTATACTAACGTATAAATAGGGAAATAAAAATATCTCAGCTAAAAATAATTTGCGATTCCGAGTAACCGCGAAATTCCGTTTGGCTGGTGCCCCGTCATCCCCGACCTCCATTCTGAACGGTCTGCTGTCTGCCCAAGTGTCTACTGTGCTAACCCACCTCTCATAGCCCTCGGGGACTCCACTTTCGCGTTGGCCACAGCTGTCTAATTTGTCCGAGGCCGCACAGTAGGTCTAATCCTCACTTTTCTGTTCTCTACTTCATTTTCCCATATTGCACTACATATCTTTTTACGCTATCAATACTAGAGTAGTTTTAAGGGACTGAGTAATCCTCGGATAATTTTCTGAGCTGCCAAGGCAAATTGACTTGCCAGGTTTCATTCAGTCTAATGACTTCCCACCTTTAGACAGCCTTCAAATGGAAGCTTATTTCAGTCTATAATTGACTTCATTTCTTTGCTGAACAACACATATGCGCGTAGCCTATATTAGCCAGTCTCCTTTGGTTGTGTACTAATCAACGCCCACTCTTTGATGTTGAGCCATTTGGTGACGCGCTGACCTGTGTAGAGGTTCGCTTATTTTTGTTGGTAGGTCAAAAGGTTTCAACCCGGAACCAACAAATGCTAAGGGCTAATGGATTATTCATAGATGTATCTAACAAACTGTTTGAATTTCACTCGAGAGTGCCTCATCATTGCTCGTTTTTATCATAAGCTGTTCAGTGTAGCCGGTTGTATGATTTCTTCCAGCGTACACTTACCTACTCTTAATATATTAGAAAATTTTCACTGACTAGAATATTTATATTTATTTTATAAAACCATATTTTTTATAATAAAGCAGCAGCATGCCTTTGTTTTCTGTACCATTGATTTGCATTATAACGTGAGAATAAATTATAGAGATGACTCCAAGCGGGCGAGTTTGTCTTGAAAAGGCTATAGCTAAGAGCAAAACGGACTATATAGGTTTTTTTGCACAGCATTAAATTCCACGGCAAATATTTATCGTAAAGCAGCAAATGAGAAGACATACGAGTAAACTAAAAGACACATTTCTCTACATTTTCATATATAGATTTAGATCGTCACAAACACCATTTTTAACTAATATATGGTGGGCAATGAGTTGACCTAACGTTAAAGTCAAAGTTTCACTCCCAAAATCTATTAAAGCTCGTTTAGCTGATTGTCGTTGGCAGGAAAGATGTTTAAAGGGAGAAATCCGTCCTTGTCATCATGTTTAATGTCAATGGTGTTACGCCTCACTCGTCACGCTCACGCCTACTCGATCATTACACTTAGATACTGTACATGAGTTACCATGTCAAGAGGTCCTCACTTGTGTTGACAGTCCCTTTAGACTTGAAGATTTGAAGTAGATATCTAGGTTCCCGTAATATTGTACAAGAAAAAAAAAAAGATAAGAATCAACAACAGAAAAAACTGGAATTGAAGAATCAAGATTATGGTCATGCTTGGTTCGACGGCAAATCCGATTCTTATTTTTTATTTATACTACATGAGTCTTATTAAAAATGTTTTTCTTTTATATTATTATTATTTGCATTCAATCAATTCAATGTATGTATCCGAAAAACCTCTTCACCCGCCTCTATAGGTAATACCTGTGTTGAGTAACGACAGGTTTCCGATCGCATGTTGTGTAGAGACTCGGACAACTACGAGCAAGCTACCACTATGCCATCGAAGGCCTTGTAATGTTTTTTGTTTCATGTTCGTAATGTAATCGATTCAATTTGTAGGTAACTAGTGTGTGCATCTCATCGTGAAGAAAATTTATTGTTTGGGATGTTCCCATCCAGACACTAATTTTTCCCCAACACTGTGAACGGTTTTTGCCATTGTGTCAAATTATGAAAAATTAGTGGCTCAATAATTGAAAATTATAGATTACTGTAGTTTTCTTAAATTGAATTATTACTTTTAATAACTTTCATAGTTACTGGAATTAAAAATAAATAGTGCCATACTTAGCGTCAAACCAGGTGTGACTAAAGTCAAGACCTTGCCGGGTTTGATTTCGGAGGGGGGGGGGGGTCCCAAAAATCAAAAAAATTATGGATAAATTCTTAAAACCATGCAGGTTTACATATAAAAATTTATTTGGGGGGGGGGGTCCAGCCATGACTAAAGTCAAGATACTACTTCCATAACTTCCTAAGCCCATTGCTCATCATATTAAGTACCGCTCCCACTACGCTTAGAAATGTTTTCGGGAGGAATACTGAATGAACGGATACAGGGGGGGAGGCAAAATTTAGTTGGTCTGTTGTAAGTCAATGTATTACGTTATAATTTAATCGATACTGAAGACGTTTATCCTATTTTCACCCCCCCCCCCCCCAATGGGCTGGATGCGCCCTCCAAAACAATGGCGTGAGAATTCTTTTCGGGCACTCCCATGTTCCAATGCATAGCGCTATTATCAGTATTCCCAACGAAAATATTTCTAAGCGTGTTAAGCGTAGTCCTTAAATGAAAAATAGATTCCATTTATTATAGAAGGTTTTTTTTTGTACTCGTTGGAGCTGTGTCGCGATCCAATGTAAAACTGTTTAACGGTAAAATAATAATTATGGTTTCTCTGTAGATTAATTAGTAGTCAGACTAGTTTATTTATGACAGGTGAGATGATTGGAACAAGTGCTTCATTGACCTGGTAATTGCTTCTGAACTCAATATACTTAGGTAGTCGTGCATGCGACTCGTTCAACATCACCCTGCTAAAATTGTTGAACGAATTACGTTTACCCAAAATTTATGCCAGCCGGTTGTTTCGACAGCCAATTAAAGGGGGTGAAGAACTGCTTAGGACGCGTTCGCCGAACGTTCATTAATTTTATCTGTATAAACGCGCATAGATATCAAGCAAAGTGGGTTAATTGTAAGAAAGTCCCAAAGTTCGCCCATATGGAAAATAAAGTCAATTTTCTTTCTTTCTTTCAAATTCATATAATTCTGTGAACTTTTATTCCAAACAGCTTCTAAAATTTATAATTACAAAGACTTCCACGGCCGGAGTTACGTGGCGAAGTGGTCGATCTGAAAGTCTAATTGAATATACCATATTTTGTTTCCTTGAAGGACTGCAGCATTCCCCCCCCCCCCTTTACAAACTCGAATATCGAAACAATATTCGATACAATAAATATGGGTATAAGAAAAAGTGGAATAGGCTACCTATATTCAGATTCAAATCGTTTACTTCAAAATAAACATTCCAAATATTTCTTCGGGTCGTATAAATATTGGATCGAATAAATATTAGATTGTGATCAGAGCCATTGCAAACTATTATTTTACTTCCAAATGTGTTTTTTTTTTTTTTTGCTACTGCTCGTATCTGTCCTGTAAAAGACGTTGATACTGTTTGATACTGTTTTTATTTATACTTAGGAACCGCTGGGAACTCCAGCGCTCTGAAATTGTATGTTTCTTGGCTTGTTCTTTGCTCAATAATTAATTGCATTTGTGCGCTACAAGCGTACAACGCTACTATGCTTATAATGTATGCTAAGGAGCTGTTGGGAGTGAGTGATAACTCAATCGCTAAATAATGGTACCATCATACCTTCTACATATTAACAACATTTTTTGTAATGCCTTTAATAAAAGCTCCATGCCTGTCTGTTTTGGATGTAGGCATCTAGCTTCAAGTTAATTAATTATTCATGTTCATGTACCGAAAGAGGAGAGTGAGCTTGCTGGACATGATATCCTACACCTGAGACGGCTGCACATGATCAAAAGGTCGTTGTGCCCGAAATGATTCATATGGTCTGCACATTAACAACATCTCAAAACTATTAAAACCAGTCTTAACATTTGAATTTCATTTTTAACGCCACACACAGCGTAAAAAATTGCACCGATTTCATGACCACGTTCAAATAGAAATATTTTCTCGACACTTTGTTGCCCACCTGCAGTCACATCTGTTTCGAAGCCGTAATGACAGTCAACAAAGTTTAACATTTATAATATCCTAATGGTTGTACGAAAGTATGCAAATATGAATAGTAGGCGTGGCGCCCGAGGTTTGGTCCATCATCGTGAGGCGGTCCTGAGTCTTGACTCGGCTTCAAATGATAATAATTGAATATGTTAATAGGCGGTACATTGTGCACGAAGGGCCGGAGGCCTGTGGACCAGTTCACGGCAGCGATCTGGGTCGCGCGCACTTCTTTGTCCAGCGGTTTCCATTAATCATAGGCCTGGATTTCAAGGTCATCTGGAGAAAGTTCAGTACATGATTGTCCCTGGGCATGGGCATTTTCCGGGGTCGTCACCTTGCCGAAACCCCCCACCGAAGTCCCGATGTCTCCCGGTCACGGGTTTAAATTCTATTGTGTTGCTATTATTAGGTTCGACGTCTGCTGCTAAGTGTGCTTGCCCTTGCGCAATTGATTTGCTTGCATGAATGGTTGCTTTTCATAGTATAAAACGCGTGAAAATCAATGATTGTTTCGTGAAGCGCAATCACGGGAATCTTGGGATATTCTTTTCATTCATTCACAAGCAAAGTAGGCAGATGTCGTGGTATATCCAACACAGCTCATCCAACCCAAACCTGGCACTTCTATGGAGCTTTTTTAATCACCATCTCCAATAATTGGGCAGAGACTCGTTGCAAAGCGAATCAGAAAAGTACGGCTAACCCAAGTTGTCTGGTGGGTTTTACGTATTTAAGGTTGCTCTGGCCACCCATGGTTGATACTGTCCCAATCCTTTATTTTCCGTCCGGCCTATCCTAAAGAATCGCAGTAGAATGTTGTGATAATTAATTTTTACTATGAATGGTTGGAGTCACCCTATAAGTTTAATTGCCATTGCCGGACAGTTATAATCGACCCAAGCATTAGGATAAGGTAGCCGGTAGAGGTCTTTGCCAATTGTTTGTGTAGTATAGGGCTTTATGAGAGTTATGATACCTTACTGAACCTGGTTTTCGGATATAATTGGTATTTATTGTTGTCATTGCCATGTCATAGGCTTGCTTATGCTGGACATGCGCTAATTAGGATAGGGGTAAAATATCAATTTTTATTTGCAGTATTGTATGGTGTTTACAGTATGCATCAGTCATTACTTTGACTTAGGTTGTAGATGCTACCTCCGAATAACAGAAATTATAGAATCCAGGAGAAAAGGTTTTAGAGGCAACCTCCGTTTAACCGAAATTGTAGAATCCAGGAAAAATTTGGACTGGGTGGGATTTAAACCCACGATTTATGCCAAGTGGTAACATCGTGGGTTCGAATTCCGGCAAGTCCAGATTTTTATTGAATCTCTAATTTCGATTATAGGCTAAATTGTGACTGTAGGCAATTATAATGAGGTCGGAACAGTTTGTAGCTAGAGCAAACAGCATAAATCAGCACGTGAGTTCTTCAGTGCCTTAGTGCTTCGACCATGTGTCTGAAATTTACACCGATACTCAATACGTCGTAGTCTCCCTTTAGAAAGCTGCTTCTATAACAGTTAATATCTCTTCTGAAACAGAACTATTCATACTGTAATTGACAAGTTTCATTTTGTTTTACTTTCTTTCCCACACGAGCTGAATGCATCCACTGTCATGAAGCTCACGCTCTTAACTCGTATGTCGGCAACTATTTGAAGAATTTTTGTATGGGCATGAGTCTATGTCGCGGCTCATTGGTGTGCCTCGCGAAGTGGCAATTAGGCGTGTTGGAGGTGTTAGTTGGCGGCGATAACGCTCTTATTGACGTCCGCCGTGGTTATTAAATTAGCATAAATGTCAGTCGTCGACACAAAACAAGCCTAATTTGAATAGCAGCTTCTGTGCTCCCGTCGCGCATCCTTTATTTATGAGTTTTCTGCTTTCTTTATTGATGTTATGTAAGGAATTATTTCCAGGGAGTATTCGTGAGAAAAATTTACAGTGTGGCGACCTTTCAAAAACCAGTGGAAAAGGGAACCTAACGCATGGCTTAATTTTATGGGCACATGGGAATTATTTATGGTGGAGATAACTGCCGGGCTGATTGGATTTAATCGTGATGATAAGGAACAACAGCAGGGAAATAACAAATTCAAAAACAACATTTACCTCAATTACAATATTACAAATGGAAGGGGGCCCAAAGGACAAGTCCCGTGCTGGAACCGCCTTTACAAATATAATAGTAAAATTAATGTGAAAAAAAGAGTTTGTTTACATATTAAGCCCTTACAAACAATTGTATCCGATTGATCTCTACAGTCGCTTCAATAGGTTAGAATATACTTCTCCGGTCGCATGATGTGTAGAGGCTCGCACAAGTATAAGCACGCTGCCACCTTGCCACCGAAGCTGATGTAAAGTGTTCCTGTACATTTGGGCATAATATGCAACTACGCAAGTACAAGTATGTATGGGTATTTCGGAAGTCCCGTGGAAGGAGTCCCTCAACTGATGTTAGTGACTGTCACATTATAAACATCTAAGTGATTAGGGACCCTTTTTCCATAATCCGTTTACTAATTCCTCAATGGTAGCTTGTGAAATTTGCCGTTGTGCGAAACACTTAGGGTGGCGGTCGTTCGGTTGCCACTTAACTAGGGCGGGTGACAGGTCATGCCAGAGCTACTGTAGGTCTGTTTGTACTGCATCTACACTTCAGCAGGCAGGTACTACAGTAGATAACGCTGATAATTCTGCGCTAAATTAGCCTCTGATGATAAGCTTGCCGTTTAAAGTTGAGTACCTCTTTTATCACTCACGTTTCTTAATAATCTTGGTTGCAAATCTGGTTTCTATGCAACTGCAATCTGCGTCGACCTGATTGTTATCAGTAATAGCTACTTTGTTGCAGTGATGCAAATTTATTGGCTATTAGGTCCAGGAGGTAGTAATGGCGCATGCAATGAGCACATCACTGTAATTTTTATCTGTCATTTTGGTGGTGTCCTTGCTGGATTAGTTCTCGTAGTATGGTAATTGAATCAAATGAGATTAGCCTAATTAGGAAGGTCGTCTCGTCTGGCATTATAATTAATTCTAGGGTTTTCGGGCGTGAGCTAATTGCCGACTGTCGATAGTCCTTTGAACGCCTCTTAGTTATTGTATACTGCAAAAGCAGCAAAGGCGGATTGGCGGTTGTTCAGATTTTTTTTATGGTCGTCTGCCGTTAGGATTGTACCTGCATGTCATTGCCCTAACCGCATTTCTGTTGATTTGGATTCTATCGTATTAATTCTACTCTTTTCGTTTTTTGTATCAAGTTTACGTTTCTCACTTAACACCTATTTAAAGTTTAAAAGTTTTAATAAAGAAAATTTTCTTTCTTCTTAAAACCCCCACTATTTCACCCTCTCCCGCCAATTACTAATTATATATGTATAGTATATATCTCCGTCTAAACAATACCTAACTGACTGATTGTAAGAACTCATTTAGTTAGGCGGCTATTCCACCGACGTTGTTTTTCATTGTGCATGTGCATGACGTGGTAGCAGACATCATTAATAAGTCTCTGCCATATTTTAAGGAGACTACAATGTAGATACTTAACTTATCTATTATAAATTAAGTTATAATATGGTTGAGACTTATTAATGATGTCTGCTACCACGTCATGCACATGCACAATGAAAAGCGGCGTCGGTGGAATAGCCGCCTTAGATTGCCCACTACCACTTTTTTTGGGCATCGCTACGCTTCCGCTGAGTTGCTTCAGACACTCCAGTGCAGATTAAATGGAAGGTTCGATCACAAAAAATGCCGTCTCCCCCATATAGAAGTAGGAGGATTGCCTCAATTTTCATCTCCACACTGTTTGTACATGATGGCAAGTCAGACCAGGGACAACACGTCCACATTCGTCAACGGCTGAGGAACAAAACTTTTTACACCTTCCGACAAATGCCTGGAAAGTGACATTAATTTTCGATTAAAAAATTGATAGTGCAACATGTATATCATCATTTGCATTGCTCCAGCCTCCCAGTACACATTGCTCGAATCCACAATGAACCAAATTTTCGCCTCAGGCCTCGCTAATCCTATAAATTTTCCTTTTTTTAGGTTTAGATTTATTTGCAAGGCATTCGAGAGCGTTCGCACCGTCAGTTTCGCTAAACATTCCCGTGCTTTGTGAAAAATCATGACAGCAGAAAATAATCCTTTTCGACAATGATTTCCCATAAGTGGTCTTAGCCACCTTCAATCAAGAATAGCTGTAATTATTAACGGTGAGATGCCAGATGACATGATAGGCACTGGCATTTTCGCGCACTTAATTAATGGTACCATCTGCTTCATGTCCGATGGTGTTCACTCAAGTCCTTCTTCTTCTTCTATTAGGTCTTTGAACTTTCCCGAGCCTTTAACCCAATGTATTGTCTTGTCGCTTCTGCTGCCGAAAATGGCAGTGATGGTGGTAGCGCTTCTTGAGGAGGAATGTTTCGACCACCCAGTCTGTGGGCGCTGATTGTCAGCCGCAAGAATGGTTGTCTTTCTCCAGCATGTCATGGTCACGTCGTCTTTGTAAACCTCTGAATTTCCCGTTTCAGGACTTGCCCAAATTAGTCATGGGCTCTCTATAGCTGGAGTATTTGTTTTCTTTGGCTTGCTGAGTGTTGTTTTCACTTGCCGCTTAATTTATTGAACATTGTTTGCATGACCTGAGTGAGGAGAGGCGTGTTTTTTTTTTTCCGCTGTACATGTTTCAATGTCAATAAAATGGCTCCTGTTTTCTGCGAGCAAGTAGTTTTTCAACCTGAACTACACTTGTTTGTATGGTACCTGTACTTATGTTAAAATTATCTGTTATCTGTATCTTACGACTTGTTCATACAGTAGAGCATCATTTTTGTTATCATTCTAAATACCCCTGGTTTGCAAAAATGTTCACCCATCTTTCTTTCATTGAATTCGTTCTGAAGTATTTTTTTTTCATTGCGCAAGGCTTTGTCCACACGCGCATTGCTCATGCACGTGCAATACTGCACATTGTGTTGTTTAAATAGTGAGATAGTACCAAAGGCGGGTTCTTTTGTCAAAACACTGATTATGTTATGCAATGCATTCCCGCGTTGGCCTGCGTTGCGCCAACCCCAGGGACCTCCGTTCATTTTATGTTTTCTCTGCAAAGTTCGTCAATCAGAAAGAAAAGTCAAGCAGTGCCAGTATTGTTTTTGGATACCACTATGAATAAATAGCCTCTGTGTTCATGTCATTCAACTTTTTTAAAATCCATGTTTCAATCTGATTGCGTAAATGACTTAGGCCTGGTGTCCGTCACGTCGTTTTATTCATTACTTCGGGAGTGTCTTCATCGCATGATGGACATATCTGGGACCATGATTTTGGTCTATTTATAGCTGACCCTTTCTGAAGAGTTTTTAGAAGAAATTGAAAGTGCTGTCTTTCCGTATGACAAGCTATGACAGATTTGATTTGAATCTTGCAGTTTTGTCTTAAGTTTACGTCTTCTCACAAAATAGAACGAACAAAAGTCATTATTTATTTATTTATTTATAATCTGTATATTCTACTGTAAGCCGTTTCAAGCCACGTTATGGCCAAACCGGAGGGTTGTGACCTGGAACGTTGAGCGTTGAATACATAGAAATGTAATTGAACTGGAGCGGCGGGAGCCATAATATGCCTTACGAGGCACCCGTTAACCATAAGCCAACTATCAGGGATAAGTACCAACGCAAAAAATATCGAAGTCTTGCACATTGCAGCATAGCAAAGCGGATACCTGGACCCGGTCAAAAACTCTGTAGTGTAGTACTTAGCTTGTGCAAGCTATTTCCCCGCCGAATCGCGTACTTATCTTATGTAGACTACACTAGCAGCCATATTGATAAGGGTCTCCAGCCACGGGATGGTTGAATATCCATTTTATAAACAAAGCCCCCCCCCCCCCACCCCGCGTCACGTACCTGTTCCGTATTTGACTTGTATTATTTCAAATAATTGCAGTTTTACCTTTTTCTGGCGCTTTACTGTCAAATTAAGTGATGAGCTTCTGAGTGCATTTCATTACAAAAGTTGGAGGTTTTTTCCCTGTGGGGCACGTAAAAGTGTTCTAAAAGGTGTATTTTTAATTGCTTCATCCACAAATTTTAGACCTAATGTAATTGTAATTTTTGGTTCAGTCAATAGTGTAAGCATGTCTACGCGTATACTATACCCTTCTATCGGTTTTTACTATACCCCTGCGGTTTAAAACATATATTACGAACCCTCTGCAAAGACATTTCCAGGCCAGTCACGTGACCCCCTCCGGTTTGGCCTTAACGTAGTTGGCTAGGTCGAAGTGCGGCCAATTCCTTCATGACCCTTCGCGTGATAATTTCGATTAGGCTTGGTGCACGAGTCTAATTCGGCCAAAATTTACCAGTCTCGTGAAGTTAAATATGCGTACTGTGCGAATTCCAGTTGTGAGTGTGTTTCACAAACAGTTAATTTGTCCATTGTGGAGACCCAGTGAATCAGTGATATGTTAACGAGCCAGCTACACGCACGACCATTTACAGAGAATCGTGAAAAAATCTATTTTCACGATTCATTGGAGAAATCTTTTAAATTGTTTTAGTTTTTAGTGTTTAAAGATGACAAGTGTACCATGTTACGGTTAATAAACATTAGAGGGGGATTACTCATTACTTTGTCCCGCGTTTTGCCCTATCGACCTTTTGATATGTAATAATAGTCCTGAATGACTTTTAGAGTAGTGGTATAGACTCCAACTTTCACCCGAAAGGTTGTTGGCTCGAGTCCCACACTTGCTGCATTTTCTTGCCATGCTTCGGATGGAATGTGAAGTAGGCGGTCCTGGGTTTTCCTAGCTGAGTGTAAGAGAGGGCTTTGCAGCCCTAACTCCGCTAGGTTGACTTAGTAATAGAACAACAAAAAGTCAATATTTATTTATTTATTTAATTTAAATTCACTTCGTCAGTCTATACTCTATACTGTGCATGGTAATTATGGCAATCAAACCGGAATGCTGATCAACAATTCCTTTGCAGATGTGTCGAAAACGGGGGCTTAAAAATCATTACCCAAACGCGGACTCTATTAACTACTAATAATACTAATAGTATTAGTGCTTACTAATGAAAATTTATGGAGACGTCCGGTCCATATATAATTTGTATTAACATACGGCTTAATTTGTGGGATAATTCTCCAGGCTCTAACTAGTTCATTCATTAGTTATGCAATGTCTGATGATGAATGAAGCGCTGAGACTTGGACCATTACTACGGGCATAGTCTGGAAGAGTAGGCGTTCTCCGTTCAGTCACATCACTTACAACGCACTCTGGCCTACTAAAGCAACCTGTCTTGTGAACATGATGGCTCTGGCATGGAGCTCGGCATTGTTGGACATGGTATCGTACATCGCGACACTGAGGGAGTTGTCTTGCGGCCGTAAACGTAACCGGTACTTCTTAGTTTTCCTCCTATTTACAATCACTTCATCATTGGAACAAAGTTAGGCTGAGGAACTTTAGGTACAGTCGCGGTAAATGAAACTGAAAAGGAATCGGTGCGAGTGAGCCCGTACATGCTTTCCTCTTTATGAATTAGTATGGGTACCGAGGTAGCTAATATAAGTAGTACAATGGTAAACCATTGTCTTAGGGTTAAATTTTGGTTACCTCGGCTGTGGTTTTCTGCGATAACTCAGTAAAATAAAATAAGTACCTAACTCACAACAGGGGCGTATCCTAATAAGCTAATAACTAAGAACTCCAAATTACGCTCCTGAAGGTTTAGGTACCTATGAAAATAGAGTGGACTGTATGAAAATAATTATGAATTGGTAAGAAAGGAAGAGAATAAGCCTACCGTACTCTGCTTACTCGGTGGTGAAGGTGTAGTACAGTAGGTAGACCTATTATAAAATGTAATGTATAGTGTGGTGCTGTAAAGTGTCTGGGTGTATGTGTTTTGAGTGAATAGGCTACGCTACTTATCTACTACCGGAGTCCGTGGCTTGCAAAGTATCCGCAGGAATCTCGGCAGGGGCGAGCACAATAAACACTGTTTAATATAAAGAATAATAACACAAACAAGAAAACACTACAACCACAACTATAATAAATTAATGTAAATAACAATAGCTATATAATTAAATAAATATACAACCTATTGGAGCCGATACAATATTGAGACTGAATAGTGAATTCACTAACTGTAAAATGCGGGGATGAGTACCCGATTTAGGGTAAGGTACCTGCGACAACAACCCGCAACTATATTTAGCTTGTGCAATGCGAGGCATTCACGGACATACCGCCAGCCTTGCAAGGCACTTGCAAAAGGTAAACAAATAAAGAAATATAAAAAAATATACATATATACTATATGCAATATTAAAGCTTAAAAGAATGAAATGAAATGCACTTATGCAAACTAAAATTAAAACAATTAATAAAAAGTAATAATGTAGGTAATGTTACGATATGCACTACTAAAGCTAAAATTAAAATACAAAATTTTAATACTAATAAAATTGAGGCACTACTTCTCAAATTGCAGGGACAATAATTTGTTGACAGGGCGCAAAAGTGCACCGGAGTTAGGTAGCCTCACGCGCGCAACTCTCACTGTCCCGTCACTATGGGGATAGACTTCCTCCACAATAGCCAGTGGCCACTCTAATGGAGGTGTGTCTTCCCCTTTTATGTAAACGAGCATTCCTTTTTCCAAATTAGGCACTTGCTTGTCCCACTTGGAACGGGCTATTAACGTCTGCAGGTAGACGTTGCGCCACTGGCGCCAAAAACGCCTCAGACAAGATGTCACTACCTGCCAACGACTGAGTCGGTTCAACTGGACCGCTGATGAGTCGAGCCCTATGGATGATAATAATGGACTTCCAATCAGGAAGTGCCCACTGGTAAGAACCTCATCAGAGGGGGAAATCGACAATGGATGAAGCGGTCTCGAATTTAAGACTGCCTCAATCCGCACTACTAGGGTGGTGAACTCAGTGAACGTTAGCCTAATATTAGCGGTTACGCGGACCAAATGAGATTTAAATAGTCCAATTAGGCGTTCGCATACGCCGTTTTTCCAGGGACTGACTGGAGGTACAAAGGAAAACTTTATGTTTCTAGTACACATTAATTTCTCAATCTCATTGCCATTGGCCAGCAAGAATTTATAAATTTCGTCAAATTTTCTAGCACTGCCACGGAAATTGGTGGCGTTGTCGGTGTAAAGGGTTTGGACTAACCCACGTCTACTCATCATACGATCTAGGGCAGCCACAAAGGCGTCCGTGCTCAGGTCTTGTACCACCTCCAAATGAGATGCCCTGGTAGACAAACAAGTGAACAAAGCCACCCACACCTTAATAACTTTGGCTCTAGGCCGTGCCGCTTCATGAACTAAGTGTGGTCCGGATAAATCACAGCCACTTATTAAAAAAGGCCGGACTGTGGAAAAACGCAGTTTAGGCAAATCAGCCATCATAGGCTCAGAAGGCTTGGCTTTGAGACGAAAGCAAACAAGACAACGGTTTGACTTAATCAAACGGCCAATACCGAGTATCCAATACCTTTCCTGTATAAAGGATCTCATCAGGAGGGGACCCCCATGCAGGGTAATGAGATGCGCGTAGCGAACAATTAACATCGACAAATGTGACTGGCTAGGTAATAAAAGGGGATGCTTGGCCTCGAAAGACAAAGGCGCTTGAGACAACCTTCCACCAACTCGCACTAGGTTGGTTTCTTTGTCAACATATGGTGTTAAACCCCCCAATTGCCTGGGCATTTGTTTACCCTCATATATATATGGGTACGCCCTTTTTTGTATCAAAATAATACATGAATGTAAGGCATTCTTGACCTCATTTACGCCCAAAGGTCCCTTGAGCGGTACATTAGCGGTGCGCTTTGCCCGAGAATTCCAAACAAAGCGTAGAATCCAGGCAAATACACGATTTAGTCTAGTCAGAGAGCTAAACCGGACAACAAAAAGTTTTTCGAAATCATCTCCGCCCTCATGCGAGGAAGATAACAAGGTTACAGTCTTTTCCGCTTTTAAATCTGGTATTTCATCACAAAACGGAGGTGCTTCGGGCCATATGCTAGGTACTTGCGACAGAAAGGGTGGACCAGACCACCATTGCGAACAGTTCAGCAGTTGTTCTGGGCCCAGTCCTCTAGAGGCTGGATCAGCACAATTGAATTGAGAGCCAATGAAGTGCCAATCTTCAATTTTAGTTTTACTCAAAATATTTGAAACACGATTGGCCACAAATAATTGCAGCTTAGTTACACCTAAGCGCAGCCATGACAACACGATAGTGCTATCTGTGCAAAAATAGGTTCGCTGTATCGGTAATTCGTTAAGAAAATTCATACTACTGTATGTATTAACGAGCAGATTAGCCGCTTGTAGCTCAGTTCTTGGGACTGTCAAGCGCGATTTGACGGGCATGGTTTTACCTTTTGCCCTTATTAGGGTCATCGTCGCGTGATCCTCGTATACGCATCGAATATAAATGGCTATGCCATAGCCGGTAGACGAACCGTCCGAAAAGCAATATAACTCAAGTTTGGGGCAACCAAAACAATCTATCAGACGTGGAATACGTATTTCCTGCAAAAGTGGCAGACCATCCATAAGAATTTGCCATTCTTTCCGCAAGTTTTCGTCGAAAACTGCATCCCAATCCATGCCAATTTCCCATAATTTGCGGAGAAATTGTCTGGTCTTTAAAGTAAAAGGGGCAATTAGTCCCATGATGTCATAACAACGTGCAATAAAGCTTAGGACTCCGCGCTTGGTATATACATAATTAAACTCAGTGACTCGATACATAAAAATATCTTTAGCTGGACTCCAAGATAGACCTAATACCTTAATTACAGCATTTTTGTCATGTAGGTCAATATCCTCACATTGATCACGCGGTAGATGAGACAAAAGACGGGGATGAGAGCTTGCAAATTTTCGTAGCTCAAAGCCACCTTTGCGCAGCAAAGCAATTGCATCGTTGACAGCAAATCGGATTTCCTCATCACTGCCGTCTAAACTGGTGATTAAATCATCAACATATAGCTGAGTCAGCAAAATTTGGGCACCTCTTGGGAAATTAACGCTCTCGTCAGCAATGAGCTGCTTTACAGTTCGCTGTGCTAAAAAGGCACTAGGTGCCATGCCGAATAGCACACGAGTGAACTCAAGTTCCTCAATATCATCATCAGGTGCAGGCCGCCATAAAATATGCTGATAACACCTATCAGCAGGAGCAATCACAACCTGATTATACATTTTTCTAATGTCGGAAATCAAACCAACCCTTCTTACTCTGAAAGACAATAACACTTCGCAAATATCTGTTTGCAATGCTGGTCCCGTCAGCAATTGAGAATTCAGAGAGTTGCCATTCTTATCGAGACAACTGGCATTCATGACGGGCCTCACACGAGTAGAACTACTGGACTGTTTGACAACCGGATGATGAGGCAAAATATACTTTGAAACGGTTTTAGCCTTTTCTAGAATACCGCTTTCAAGATAGTCAGCAAAAAAATCCCGATACAACTTAGATTTCTCGGGCTCCTTGGATAGTCTACTTTCTAATTAAAGCAGACTCTTAAGGGGTGAAAAGCTATTTTTCACCAATGGGACAGCATTTGGCTTAAAGGGTAGTCGTACCTCATACCTGCCGTCAGCTCTACGAACTGTAGTTTGAGTGTAAAAATCCTCAGCCAGCTGTTCATCAGCAGAAAGTGGTATGGACTTAGGACCTTCTTCAATCTCCCATAACCTCTCAACTGCCCGAGTTAAATCCTGGTCCACACTTAGACCTAAAAGTGACACGGAAGCTTCGTCAGCAGTCGTACTTCCTAACAGTACGTAACCCAACTGGGTCCACTGCGCCGATAGCCCACCCAACCTGAGTAAAGGCTTGGAATCGCTCAAAATAGAGGAATAGACTCTGGCTCCCAGTAGAATGTCTACGCTAGCAGGTTTATAAAAAAGGGGATCAGCCAAAGCTATATCACCTAAATGGCCACTTATATCAGAAGTGACGGGTCGAGAAGGAAGATTCCCGCAGATTTGGGGAAGAACCAAAGCCTCAATCTTTTGCTTCAAATGAGGATTAACAGTTGATTTAATGGTAAAGATAACCCTTCCTTTGGTCTTAGTTGTTCCGGCAATACCTCGAATGAGAGTTTTGTCGTAAAACCGCTTGCAACCTAGTTGTGAAGCAGCCTTTTCTGTTATAAAACTAAGATGGCTTCCATTGTCAATTACGGTACGCATTGGAAACCCATGAATAGTGACTACAGCCGTAGCCAATAGAGCCTGTGGACCGGATGCCACCAATGCACTAGCTGGCTCCTCATAAGTTGTAGGAGTCTGGCGGTGCCCTAAAGAGGTACTATTGTTAGTAGGCCTTTGCTTTCGTTCCAAAGTAGAAGAACCGCCTTTACGGCACAATAGACTATTGTGCTGATTATCTCCATCAGAGCAATTTCGGCACGAAAATTCAACAGGGCAGTCAGCGGCCGAATGCTGAGTGCTGTTGAGGCATTTAGCACACAATTTTATTTCTGAAGCTTTTTCCCATCGTTTGGGAACAGTCAGCTTCAAAAGTTGCTGACACCGGTATGCAGGGTGGGACCCATTGCAAACCGGGCATTTCTTGCTGATTGGACGCACTGCTTTACGAGCATTGGCAGAGTCCGCAGTGTCCACCAAAAGAGCCGATTTAGGCTTGAAAGTGCTTAGGCTAGCTTTCAAAGGTTTGGCTATAACCTTATCTAGGTCGGAAGCTTGTACCTTTGCCTGTAAAAATTTTATTAGGTCATGTACGTTGCATAACGCCTTAATGTCTTTAAGTTGATGGTCAAATGCCCTACGGGTTTGAACATCAATTTTAGCGTAGAGCGCTTGAAAGAAGACAAATTCCGTTAAATCTTTAATTTGCATTTTATCTAATGCGCTAATTGAATTCCGAAAAGTCTGAATTAAATTGCTTAAATCAGCGCTGCTCCGCCCAGACGCAAGGGGAGAGCAATTGAGCATGTTGCTGACCATGGTCGATGCCTTAAGCCTTTTATTTTCAAAATGCGATTTTAAACAATTCAATGCCAACGCGTAATTCGCATCGCATATTGGCAAGAACTCACTAATTAAGGCTTTGGCGTCATGCCCTAAGCTGCTTATAAGGTAATGGAATTTAACGGTAGGTGTCCAAGACGCACTACTGTTGACTAAGCTGTCAAAAACTGCATACCACATGTCAAAATTGTGGCTTTCAAGAGTAGGGATTTCAATTGGCTTTAATAAGTTTGGCCCTAAGCCACAAGCTGGGCTGGAATAATTTGACACAGTTCCCTTATCCATGCCATCAATGGCCAAAATGTGCACTTCATCACAAAGATTATAAAATTCCTCACGCTCCGCTTCAACCGATATGCGGCTGGAGGTGGAACTTCCGGAATTGATATCCATCAGTTCAGACTCTATAGATTCGAATTGAGTGACCAATCCTTCAGCACGCTGAGATTTGATCTTTAGAGCTCCGGGCGTGAGAGATGTGGTGCATTTTAAATATGCTAAAATTGACTTAACGTCATTAATAATCATTGACCGTTTGTGAAGCAAAATTTGTAGCCTACTACAATTAGACGCATCAGGGTCACTTCTAACGGTTCGCCTTCTTGTCGGTGCCATTTCCGCAATAAATGAACCCACAATTCACAAAGGGGAACCTAACGGGACAGGCTATACTCAATCCCCTATTTGCACAACACAATGACTATGACACCATAAATTGACCCAAATGTCAGTTCAATAATAGAAACCGTATAGTATCGGTACCATGTAATGGTGTCTTAACAATAAAGACCCTAAAACCTGCCAATTCCAAAAAAATCCCCCTAAAAGTATCTATTGAAAGAGGGTGACGAGAAGGTCAGATCCAGGTACCAGTCCTTGGGTAGTAATATCCCCACGACCAATATAACGGTTACCGTTATACCATGCTCTATAACATAGGCTACTACAGATTCTAATAGGCTCAATGCCAATAATTAAATATAAAATTATAATAAAATATAATATTGTATTATATCGTAATGCCTACGAAAATAATAATATATCAACCTTATCTAAGAGCTGATAGTTGCGAATTGTTGCGCCAGGTATGTAAATGCAGAACTGGACAATAGCATAAAACAATCGGGGCTAGAAGTAAGGTGTAAAAAGACAAAAGAAAGAACTATTCAGATCGTAGGACCGATCCGGCTCGAAGGACCAATGTGGTTTTCTGCGATAACTCAGTAAAATAAAATAAGTACCTAACTCACAACAGGGGCGTATCCTAATAAGCTAATAACTAAGAACTCCAAATTACGCTCCTGAAGGTTTAGGTACCTATGAAAATAGAGTGGACTGTATGAAAATAATTATGAATTGGTAAGAAAGGAAGAGAATAAGCCTACCGTACTCTGCTTACTCGGTGGTGAAGGTGTAGTACAGTAGGTAGACCTATTATAAAATGTAATGTATAGTGTGGTGCTGTAAAGTGTCTGGGTGTATGTGTTTTGAGTGAATAGGCTACGCTACTTATCTACTACCGGAGTCCGTGGCTTGCAAAGTATCCGCAGGAATCTCGGCAGGGGCGAGCACAATAAACACTGTTTAATATAAAGAATAATAACACAAACAAGAAAACACTACAACCACAACTATAATAAATTAATGTAAATAACAATAGCTATATAATTAAATAAATATACAACCTATTGGAGCCGATACAATATTGAGACTGAATTCACTAACTGTAAAATGCGGGGATGAGTACTTGTGTACCTACCCGATTTAGGGTAAGGTACCTGCGACAACAACCCGCAACTATATTTAGCTTGTGCAATGCGAGGCATTCACGGACATCGGCTTTTCCTATCCCAAAGCCCTGAATTGATCGATGGGACGATTGTATAGTCTAGAACGGGCATACCAATATTATAACAACGTGTATTGTTGCATAAAATAGACTGAGGTGATCGGGCACAGCAGCATTGTGTTTGTGAGACATAATAGTTCGAACGCTTTTACTAAATCCTATCATAATCTTGTCAAGTTTGTGAAAAGTGTTGAAAAAAATTGCAGCGTAACTACTTAGAGTTTAGACAAACGCTAAGAGAAAAACCAATTTTTGAAGAGACAAGGAAGAAGACCATACATCGTCCGGATCTGTGAGGATCATTGGGCTGCAGCTTCTTCTACCTCTTTCAACAGTGCAGTCAATTTGTTCCGTTAAAACGGTAGCAGTAGTCTCAAACGAAAAACAGGTCGAAAAGCAAAAGGTAACACAGACACCTGAAGTCCTTGATTCTTCTGTAAAGGCGAGTAACGTTGAAGGAAACCACTGAAAAATGAAGGGAGGCTGTAATTAAAGCTGTCTCTAGAGGAACATGCCGAAAAAAATTGTTTATTAATAGTTTCTAGCGAAGAAAAAGACAGCGCGTTTGAAAGCTTTGAAAGGTCTCGATTTGTGCTAGATGTGGGCAATTAAAAACCTAAAGTCATCAGGAGGGTAGTTTACTAGCTCAATGCTTTAAACAGACACTAAGTTCCCCAACAGCGTAATGATATGGGGATGCATGAGTTAACTATTTTTTTCATGTCCCTACGTTCTCATAGAGGCAGCTTTACATATAGCCTCCCTCCACTTTTCAGCGATTTCAGTTGTTTTCAGAAAACGGCAAATTATTACTCCTACTGAGAACAATCCTTTCATTTTATGAATGTTTTATCTGCATTATTATAAGGACTGGAAAACATGGAAGACATGTACTGTATGTTACGACGTAACCCGTGATGTTTCATGTTAGTCCCCTATTGTGTAGTTACTATCAAATCTCCAGCCACGTTTTTAGAGTCCCAAAATGTGAAGAACCAGGACAAGCCCTCTTGACCTCACTGTGACCCAGAACCTAATGTTGACATTAAATGGGGCCATTGGCTGCGCCTTCACATTTTTGGACGCTCCTTATTTTCTCGGAGTAAATAAACAGCTGTGTGATGTGTATATTTGATTGCGGGTGAACTTTGTGGATTTTAACTGGTCTTGGTTACTGACTAAGAGTGCCTTCGAAAAGCGTCCTGTTGGCGACATCATGGCTTTGATTGAGTGTCGCAACTCGAAACCTGCAGTTGCCTTAGTAGCTTACCGGTTAGGGGTTATTAGAAATTCAAGTTATGATGTTGCTATGAAAAATTCAAACTGTTGGGGTAGGGAAAACTCCCACATCATCTTCTTCATCGTCTTGATTATTAGAATGGCATATGAATCAAGGGAACCCACAGCATCCGACGATATATTAGTTTGTTTCTTCACCGGAATGTACCTTCTCTGCAGGTCGCAATTGTTTGTAAATTACTGTGCGGTACGCAGAGGTAACAGATCTTCTGGAACAAGGTCTTGGTCGCCTACATGATCAAGACAGTAATTTAAGCGCGCGGCGTGTGGGTCGTGCGGCAGGTAATTGTACTCATCATCCACGTGGTTCATGGATATGTCGGCGGCGTTTGAGACCGTCATCAACCAGACACACACCTTGCAAAGATCTCTTTACAATATCGCGGTTTCCTTTGTTAGTACAGGTTTGATGGCTGCTTATGCAGTATGTTAAGTGCTAAAATAAAAATTCTAGAATTTCTAATGCTGAAAACCTTAACCAACTTAAAACTGCTGGTGCTTATTACTTCCTTACTTAGTATGGCACGGTGACCACAACATGACTTCGCACCATACTCCACCAGCAGAGATTTCGATCAACGGCTACTCTTCTAAGGTTGCCTCGGTGATCGCACGTCTTCTAAGGCCAGGTTAGATCGTTCCATCGCCTTCTTGGTCGGCCTGGTAGTCTTCGTGGTCAGGTGTACTAAAACTGAAATGTAAAACAAGATATTATGATTTCTATTTTCCAGTGTTCTACTCTCTATTTTATGATCCCGCTTCATTTAATCTCCAGTACCTACCGACACTATAACCTACAATGTAGGTCCTACGTAATTGTAACGAAAAATTATTTCCAATCTCCGAAACCTAATTAGGTACTGATATTGTAGCTGGTGCTGCTAGAAGTAGTATTAATTATCTATTAGTCTTACTACGCTGGTGCGGTTCGTATTGAGAGCTGCCAATTTCGTGGCTGAAACTAAATTGGGTGTGGCAAATTTTGTAATTAGATTTTTGCTCCACACACTACTGCCTACATACTAGCAGTATTTCCCTGCCAATATCCGCATTGTTGAACTACGCCTGACTTACATTCTCATTTTGATCTTCCATTTTTCTAGAGTGCTGCCCTTCATTTTGTTTTTGCTTTCCAATTTATACGTAGTATATGGAAAGCTTTGTGATGGTCGAAATTTTCGATTCCGAGATTTCAACGGATTTACACGTTTTGAGGTCCCAGGAACCCAATAATGTGGTTTTTACGAAATGTCTGTCGCTCTGTCTGTATGTATGTCTGTCTGTCTGTCTGTCTGTCTGTCTTTTCATCGATTTCCGGGCAAACTACTCGGTGGATTTGGATGAAATTTAGCACGTTGGTTTACAAAAATCATACCTCGGGACAATTTTTTTCATTTTGGGGGGTTTTAATTTCAAAAAACTCCAAAAAACTTATAAAAAAATTATTTCTCAAAAACGGCTCCAACGATTTCTTTCAAATTCACGTATATTCTAGTCGTTATTAATGTTGATAAAATACGGGGGGTCGCTTAACCCATGATAGTTTGCTTCTGGGGGTAAAAAAAAATAAAAATAACATAATTTTAATGAAAAATGACTAAAAAATAATTTTTCTGCGAAACCTTTCTATCGATGATTTCTACCTTCAGGCAAGTTTTCGGTGTTAAATTGAGTAACGAAACCGGACAGTTTGCTTTCCCAAAAAACTATTTGGTTTTGTGCAAAAAAAGTTTTTGAAAAAATGAATGCAAATTCACGCTCAAATGCATTGTGGGCCCTGCCATTATTGCTGTGTGGTAATGTGTTAATTGTTACGTTACCTCTAGTCTACCTCAGGTGGACGACCCCCCCCCCCCCCGTGATATCCGAAATTTAACCATAGGAAAATTATTTACCATGATACTAATCATTTTCTCTCCCTGCTAATTGATAAATTGGAAAGCATGTTCGAGTAAACTCGGACCGGTTCTCTTTAATTGCATCCCCAATTGCTTGAGATATCTCAGCAGATGATTTGAAATAATCCTCCTCCATTTCACTTTGTAAAAGCGATTAAATAATTAATAAGAGAAATTTATTACGTCTTGAGCAATTAAAATGGATACATAAATGGGACATCAGATAATAGAGTACCAAACAACATGGTTGAAAGTTATTTTCTGGAATGAAGTAAGCTACACGTTTGTTCAGGACTGAAGTGAAAGTGTGGGCGTGAAATTAATATTCCTAGATAAACAAAAAAGTTGTACTTGTAAAGAACTGAAATGGAGTGAACTCATATTATTCGAATAAACAGCTACGTAACTGAGTATGACAGATATACTCTCCATGTCAAAATTATTAGTCCTACCTTACGCAATCGTCTGTTGTTTTGAATAGAATCCAGTGAAATTGAGTTGACATGGAGCAGAGAAATTAGATTGCTGGCGACATCAAGGTCCTCAATCACTCCCCAAGAGGCCCGAGTATTGTACTTGAAAATTAAACTTATCAGCTGTTTTATTATGTGACTGAGTATATAAGAAGTTGGGATTATGATGGGAACCGTCTGCCTCTGGAATTATTAGAGATATTTTGATGAGTGGAATAACGGAGTTTGTTTCACTTTGTGGGGGAATCAGATTTTTAATGTAATGCTTTCCTAATTATACGCAACTAGTGGACCTGGCGAACTTCGTATCGCCAAACATTTTTCAAAACTACGAAATATTTATTTCAATTTGATCGCAGCACAACTATCGGTTGAAGTCGGTTGGCGATGGTAGCGCAGTCTACCGGATCCAATGTAAAACATTCCAAAATCAACAACTACTTAAAAATAAAAATAATAATTATAAAAACTTTCTCCAGTGGACCAAATTGTTAATCTAAACCTTCCTCGAATCTCCTTGAACACACACAAAAAAATTCATCATAATCGGTCCAGTCGTTTGAGAGGAGTTTTGTGACATGCACACGGACAGTTGAAATATATATAAAGATATAAGGAAAGCAATTCACATACTGTATATTGTGGTCGTTATTATTGTAAACTAAATTCAATAAGTCGCTTACCCATTCATAGTTTGGTTTTGGGAGCAAAAAAAATAAAAAAAAATACTCAATTTTCATGAAAAAGTACTAAAATATAATTTTTTTGCGGAATCATCTATCGATACTTTCAAACTTCAAGTATGTTTTATAAATATATTACAGATTAACTATCCGAACAGGTTGCTCTGCAAAGCAAAGGTTTGCTTTTCAATTAAATAAATTATTTTTTGAAGACATAATTGGTAATTCATGCCCAACACATTGCATACCCTGCTATTATTACCGTGTTGTAATAAATAAATTGTTCTACCCGTTCTTGACCGTGCAATCTTCACATTCATTCATTCAGTGTTCTGGGATTGGGAAAGTCGAAGCAACCCAAATTTTACCATAGGATAATGTTTTCTCACTACTCATAAATTATCTTTTACGGTACAAACTCTAGTCGATAAATAGGAAAGCCTTGTAACCGTTCTTTATTTGATACTACTGTTTTGGCGTACCGGACTCATGGTTTCCATTCTGCTCTTTGGCGCCTGGAGTCTGGGTGTCTTCTACGCCAATCCCTAGGTAAAATGTCTGCGTAGAACCGTATACCATGGATCGTGATGGAAGGTACTTCAAGGATGACGTCCACCGTCGTTGGTAAATACCTTTTCCAACTGTCGTGGTAGCCACCCCAAGTGCTTGATGTGATACACAACTGTGGGCCTGTGGCAGACCTTAAACGGTTCGTTTGTACCCATAAGATGACTTAGGCTTTATTGCATAAAGTACACGTACCAGCTATCAAATGTATACAGCCTTTATAAATTTAAGTGATTTATTGGTATTATTTATAGAAGTTTATGCCTGTACCGTTACATAATTTGCTTTCAATTACACCCTAGGAGGAGAGGAAAGTATTTGGCAGTTACAGTTAATTTTTCCCAGCTCTATTAATGCGCTTCAGAGAAGGGATCTGCTGTAAACGTTAGATAATGGTTAGCAGATCAATAAAAGTACGGGTTAAAACTAGTTAATGGCGATAAACCTTATTACCAACGCCAATAGAGCTATAGAAGGCAATCAGCCGGGGGAGATGAGGCATAGATAAGGTATCATGCGATCGGGTATAAGTAGGCACCTTAAAAACTTGTCCAATCACTATCCGTGTCATTAATAGCTCACCTGGTAGCAGTGTAGGTTTGGTGGCCTGTGCCTTTATTAGATGTTCTCTATCTCTACTCAGCACCAAATGGATTTCATTTCTCTTTTAATGGGTCTAATCAAATTATTTACTATTTCTTTTTTTATGTGGTCTGTTCAGTATTTTCTATTTTCTTAAATGAATATTAGAGTATCAGTTCTTTTTTTCTAAATTGTTTAATGTCTTTGTGGTGTACCCGAATATCAAACTGCTGTCTGTTGTAGGCTGTAGCTGGCGCAAGACAGTGTGAGAGCGCTAATATACTGTATTTGAAAGGCAGTAGCGCTGTACAATTGGTTGTCATTGTATCATTTCTATGAAACTTTTTTCATTGCTCTCCATTTTGAAGAGGGTACCATGTGGGGTGATTAGGCTAAAAGATATATATGTCCTTTAATATTGGAAAGTAATAACATTTGTAAATGAATAAAGAACCGGTCCGAGTTTACTCGAACATGCTTTCCAATTTATCAAAATTAGTAGATAGAGAAAATGAGTAATTTCATGGTAAATACTTTTCATGTGGTTAAATTTCCGATATCTCGGGGGGGGGGGGGAGTTGTCCATCTAACGTCACTTGAGGTGAGGTAAACTCTATATAGTTAATAGGTTAGACCAAAACATTACCAAACAGCAATAATGGCAGAGCACGCCATGCATTTGAGCGTGAATTTTCTATCATTTTTAAAAAAAAAAAAACATTTTTTGCACAAAACCAAATAGTTTTTTGGGCAAGTAACCTGTCCCGTTTCGTTACTCAATTTAACACCTAAAACATGCCTGAAGGTAGAAATCATCGATAGAAAGGTTTCGCAGAAAAATTATTTTTTAGTCATTTTTCATTAAAATTTAGTTATTTTTATTTTTTTACCCCCAGACGCAAACTATCAAGGGGCAAGTGACCCCCGCATTTTGTTAACATTAATAACCACTATAATATATGTGAATTTAACATTAATAACCACTATAATATATGTGAATTTAAAAGAAATCGTTGGAGCCGTTTTTGAGAAATAATTTTTTTAGACGTTTTTTTGAAGTTTTTTGAAAATAAAACCCCCCAAATTGAATTAGCCCAAAATATAAAAAAAATGGTCCCGATGTATGATTTTTTTAAACCTACATGCCGAATTTCATCAAAATCGACCGAGTAGTTTGCCTGGAAATCGACGCACAGACAGAGCGACAGACAGACATTTCGTAAAAACCACTTTTTTTGGTTCCTGGGACCTCAAAACGTGTAAATCCGTTGAAATCTCGGAATCGAAAATTTCGACCATCACAAAGCTTTCCTTATACTACGTATAAATTGGAAAGCAATAAGGACTTTTTTTTCTATTACTAAGCCAACCTAGCGGAGTTAGGGCTATAAAGCCCTCTCTTACACTCAACTAGGAAGGCCCTTAAACAGAAACCTGCAAATTTGCGATTATGAAATTGAATACTAAAGTGCCATTTAAATGTAAAGTAATGTAATGATCACACATGATTTTATATTTTCAAGTGTTTAATGTATAGTTTTCGATTGTTACAGAGTCCAGCATGTGAAGCCAGCGAGAGCGACGGGGAGCCAGTGGCCAAATGCCCTCGTTACAGCCAAGACTCGAATTGCTGTGACTCTACGTCTGACCTGCCTCGTCCTCATGATAGCTCTCAGGTACGTACCTTATTATTTACTACATCTCTGACAGTTACTGATGAATACTCATTTTTTGCCGTTTTTGATAAACACCCAGCTTTGTCATTGACTATTGATAGCCTTAAGGGGTTAGTTGTAGCCGGAAAACTCCTTCTCCGGACGAAAATGGTATCAATGTTGAGGATTTACATTATTATTCACTATCCTTTTTTTGCAGTCAAGTTTTCGGGGAAATATAGATCGTAGATCAACTATTAGGGAGTTAGTAAATTGAAAAAATATTCCTGCACATGATGATGCAGATGTTGAGGCAGTTACTAACACGGTTCGGCCACAGTTATGAAACTTCTTCCACACGCCACTATTATATCGACTTCGATAACCAGGTGGTAGCGTGAGTCTGTACACGCCATGCGATCGGAGACGTGTCGTAACTCAACACTGGTACTAACCTACAGAGGCGGCTGAGGAGGTCAATCGGATATATTCATCAAATTTTTGTATGCGATTAACCTTTAAAAACAAAACAATATGGTATGTTATCATATAACAACAATTATTAGAGGTACACCTACTTAACTTTGTAGAAAGCCATGACAGGTAGGACAAGTAGAGAAAAGAAGACTTGGAAAAATTGACGGAAACGGGATTCGAAGCAAAGTCTCCATCTTGCCAGGCTGGTATGCTGACCAAATTCTTCTGTCAATTTTTCCATGTCTTCCTTTATCTAAAACCACACTATTACTTTTTAATACACATCAACTTCCATGTGTCTCCGTTGCTTTTTAACAGCATAAAATGACGATGAGATGTATACAATATAATAAAGGGATGTCATAAATCAATGCTAACCGAAAAGAAGTAAGAGAATTATTAGAATTAGAGAATTATCTACAGCCGAGAACGAAGACCGGTGAATAGTTGTATCAAAAAAGATGGTAGTGACCTAATATAACTCTCCTTATCTTGGGTTTGCCTTCCTTCATGTCAATATTAATTTCCGATTTTTTGTTGCTGCATAGTACCTACATATATTGTAGTATTTGTGGACTATTTCTCGACATCCTGGTTTCCTTGTCCATTCATAGAAACACTGCTTTCTCCGAAGAGATGCATGGTGTGATAATCGTTTTCTTGCGACGCCATGTTTGTATGCAACGACATTAATCCTGTGATGCTGTCTCTTTGGATCATTGTTCTAATGAAGGCCTTTGGTACGGCCTGTGAACAGAGATAGATAAGGTTCGTTAGTTGAAACTCAGTGTCACCCGCGAGTCCTTCCATTCTTGCTTTGTTTTGCTGCTTTGCATTGAAAAGGCGACGATCAATGCTTAACCAGTTCCTGTTCCTTTGTCAAACACGGGCCCTATGCCGTGTCTCCTATGGCCGGCCAATCAATGGCCATTGAAAGAATGTACCAGTTGGCTCAAGGATTCAAAAAATATTGTTGGCGCTCTCGAATGTTCCATCTGTCCTACATAGAACTCTACTTATAACAACACAAGATATACCTAAAGATATACCTAAAATGGCCTATTATATATTTCATTTCATTACCTTTGTGGGATGCTATATCATCCTCAACTTCTTTTAGAGTGATAGTGTTGTATTCTATTGGTATATTTAGTCTATATTGGATTGCATCTTAGCATATGTAGCTTGCATATCTTGCATATCGACATGACAAGGTATTACCAAATACGTACTGTGTATGGGATTGGTGATCACGAAACAAATCTTATCAGTTTATCATGTTCTTGGCGTAGCTTCCGCCTTCGTTGAACCACATAGCCTACGTTAATTAGTAGTGTGCTAGTTCTTCCATAAATGAATTAAACTAATTTCATTCACTGTTAGCATTCGAGTTAATTAGTCAAGTGAATATTCCATGTAAAATAGGGGCGAAGATTATGTAGTTTCGCCTTCCAATTTAAAACAGATAGTCTGTACTCTGTATCACCCTCCAAAAGGTGGTTCAAAAGGTGGTTGTGATCTGAAGTTAAAAAAAAATTGAAATCAAAGCCTTTGAATTATTCATAAGGAGATGGTAAGAGTATGATAGCTACCCACGTACGATAATTAACAGTTTTTTCTACCCACTGTGCCCCGCAGCCCGCAGGCTTTACCTGTACCCCGTATTTACATTGCCATTCCCCTGTTGTGACGCAATCCGCCGGTGAACTTAGGAGCTTGACCCCCAGCCCCCGCTTGGCCTTCAGAGTGAAAGATGAATCTATTGTTGGTATTGGCTAATAGTGGCAGTCCATCAGAAGCTGTCAGAACAGCTATCAATGGAATGGAACTTCCTCTTGCTCTTACAATAGGGTCAACCTCCGCATTGTTAACTGCTGTATAGTATATAAATGCCTAAGTTCAAATGAATAATATGCAACAGTTAACTGTTAAAGTATAGTAAGGGTGAAAATATCGTATTGTCGTTAGACTGACGCTTTTGTAATACCGGCACAATAATCGCTTTTTGCGGTAATGACAGTAATGTCGATTCGTCTTCATCTGTAAAATCATAATTTCACCCAATTAGAAATGCGTTAAAACATAAAACCCACTATTTTTGGCCTATACGATTTTCCTCGTATTTAGAACATTATTTCCCCCTTTGTTTGCAACAATATCAATATCTGAAAAAACTTTACTGCTGTTAAAATGCGTAAAAACCCAATATTTTTCTCGACTATATTTTCAAAACATTTCCTTGTGCAAGTCTAAAAATCAGGCTAGGTGGGCGCAGATTCAACTCCCTCCGAAAAAAAGTCATGGCTGTGGCCTGGGTGGGACTCAGAGTCCCACCACTCCCACCTGCTGTGTTTGTGCTCTGTTTATTTGGTCAGCAATTATAAAAAATGTGAGGTAAGGCTTTGAGCGATATCATCAGCATTATGAGAGGTGACTAAGGTGCATGCCCTAACTGAGCTTTAAGTGTTATTAGGCTAAAGGGTGAATTGTTATTCATAGACATTCATTTGATATAGATTGTCAGCGAAAATGTTATTATTATTATATACTATGGATGCTGAGCTGTTATCTTTAGTGCTAGGTGGGAGGTTGAGGATCTCGGTAGTTGACTAGTTGGTCTCATTAAGTTGGAGTTGTGACGTTGTGTGCATGTGACGATTTCGAAAATGGGAGTCACAGACTTGAAGTGTGTGACTAGCTTTGGATATAAGGCATTCAAGAAGAATTTTGGAAGAAGTAAGCTGATAAGGAGGCAGTTCGCTCAATTTTACGTTCGTACTCTGCTGAATTAGATAAGTAATTTAGAAAAATGGAAGTGTGTTCGGTTAGCTGCTAGCATATAAACCATACTACGACTTTGCTGCCCATTATAGAAAGATGAAGAAAGAAAGAAAATTGTCTTTTTTAATATTTTCAATAGTTTAATAAATATTTTCATGTGGGCGAATTTTGGGCCTTACTTAGTTTACACGTTTTGCAGCTTTTTGGTTTTCCTTAGCCACGTTCTATCCTACAATATCTTCATTAGGTACAGCCTCATTCCGTTTATTCCCGTGCGAGTTGATTCCGCTTCTTGGAAAT